>JANAVB010035820.1:20182175-20424593 GCA_029216955.1 Iris pallida | reverse complement strand
ACATGGTGAAGTTATCCCGGATAACTTCATGACTTGACACGAGACATTACACGACACCTTGAGTGAGATTCATTGTGTTGGCACGAACTTCCGCATTTGACTGATCATCGGTACGAACGGTTCGTGTGTCGGTACATATAGAGTTAGATGGTGTCTAGATTAGAGACTCGCATTGAGATATGGATTGTCTGAGTCATGGATACGACTTGTACATTTTCTCGACGGGAAAGACAACCAGTAGGCGTATGGGACAGACAGTTACATTATTTTATGTTAGCCTCAGTGGGGACCCGGTTATGGGCATGGGCCCTTACTAGTGGGTATATCCGGCAGCGGCCACTAGCTGCGCGCTAGGTTCGGTCGTGAGGTACGCTAGTATTGTGCTAATCGGCTCGTGATCTGACGCTCGGTCTGTGTTCCGACGCAAATCCTTCGGCTCGTGATCCGACGTCGGCCTGTGCTTCGACGAAATTATTATTCACCTACCCATACGTTCCAAAGTTGTCTTCAACATGCATTCACATAAACTGGTTAGATTGTGTACCTATGTCGGACCGTATCATGGGACAATATCTTATTATGGACTGGTATACCATCCTTTGATCATGAGTGGTCAGAGATATGGTTGTTGATGGACTGGATATTGGACCACGTTATGAATCAGGTTGATATTTATATTTAGTTCACACTATGGCATGCATTCTGTATCTTGTTACGTCCCTCTGAGGACCTGGTGATCTCTCCAGGTATTTGCTGAGCAGTTAGTACAGAGTAGATGGGCAGGTGCTGCATGATGCACCGAGGCCTCAGGTATATATTTGTATATGTGTTCTTGCTATTTCCATTTATTCCTTCCAGCTTATATCCTCACCTATATTTGCTTCGTGCTGCTATGTAGCCTATTATTACCAAAGCTTATTCCTTTCTCGAGCTTGCTTGAACATGTATATTACTGGGTGGCCAACCTTAGTATATTATGTTCATTCTTAGTATTCCTTTCATTACTGTGGATTGAGATGTAGATGATTAGTTACTCTTAGTTAACCCCTTTACATCGGAGTACGTCAAGGGCTAAGTCCATTAAATTGGGAACTTACCCTAGATCGTATTAGCTGGCATGGTCGCGCTCAGGTTCCTATATATTTTGGAACTGGGGCGTGATAGCCGCGCTCCTCGCCACACTAGTACTGCTCAAGATGGTCGGTTTGAGCAGGTTCTGGAAATCCGACCGGGAGAGATCCGGCGTCTGGAAGCTGACCGCGTTCCAGCGGCTGAGCTTCTCGGCGGAGGACGTGCTGGAGTGCCTGAAAGAGGACAATATGATCGGGAAGGGCGGCGCGAGGACCGTGTACCACGGCAGCATGCCCAGCGGGGTCAAGGTCGCGATCAAGCGACTGTTCGGGCGGGAAGGCGACGGGGAGCACGACCGTGGGTTCACGGCGGAGATCGCGACGCTGGGCCAGATCCGGCACCGGCACATCGTGAGGCTGCTGGGGTTCACGTCGAACCGGGATACGAACCTGCTGGTGTATGAGTACATGCCGAACGGGAGCCTGGGCGAGATGCTGCACGGGAGCAAGGGCGGCACCTGGGGTTAGGGCTGTGCACAATTAAGTCAAACCGACCAAATCGAACCAAGCCAAACCGAATCGATTGGTTTTAAACCGAATCGATGGTTCAGTTGGTTTGGTTCGGCTTTAATTTTTTCAAAACCGAACGATTCGGTTCGGTTCACGGTTTGGTTATGCCAAAAACCGACTAAATCGAACCGAACCGAACCAAATCCTTGTTAAATAATTAGGGTTGGCCGGTTGGGTACGGGTTCATTGGGTTGTATTATACCGGTTTGGTTCATTTATTCACATCACAACCATTTATCAAGTTGAAGTTGAAAGGGCTCTCTCTCTCTCTAGTCTCAAAGAGGAGTGCTTGCGGCTCCTATTATTTTCTAATTGCTTCTGTGCACATGGAAGAGACTTTTGGTTGAATGTATATGATTTTTTTATATATATAATTGGCATTTTTTTCCACCTGTAAAGCACAAGTTGAATTGAAGCTGTTGAATTGTATTTACTGTTGCAAAGTACAAGTTGACTGAGGTTTCACAAAAAAAGAGAGCATACAGTCCATTTTTTATGTGATCAAAATCGACCAAGTCGAACCAATCCAAACCGAACCAAGTCGGTCGGTTTCAAAACCGAACCGACCATTTGGTTGGTTTGGTTCGGTTTTGTTTATTTTCAAACCGATTAACTTCGGTTTGACTTCGGTTGGGACCAAATAGGTCGACCACCGACCGATGCACACCCCTACCTGGGGTGGGGAAGGAGGACCGCAGGCCTTGCCTGCAGTCCTGTCTTAACTTTAGACTGCAGGCAAGCCTTGCAGTCACTGTAGGTAGAAAAAAAGAGAAAAAAGATTGTCAATCGACAGGAGCGGGGTGTCCCTCAGTGTTTTCAAAATGGCAAACTTGTAATTTTTTTTTAAAGTTTTAAGTTGGTGGCCCTTAGTAAAAAGGGGGTGGCCTTTAACATTTGCCAATGTAATCTATCCCAACAAATTTTGAAAAATTATACATGTTGTAAGTGCACTGCAAGTGTAGGGGCTGTTTGGTAAACCGTAAGTGAAAAAATATTTGGATTTAGACTTTCGATGCTGGAAAATGGATAGGAATCCATTTCAATTCTTGTCCCCTAGTAGTAGACAAAGTTGTTTGGTTAGAATGGAAAAGTGAGAAGTGGAAAGTAGAAAAATATATTATAGTAATAAAAATTATGATTATTTTGTAATAAAAATAGTTGTAATTAATCTAATAATTGTGATAATTATTTTACTTAATCTAGTAATACTTAGTTATCTAAATTTGGTCTATATCTTTCTATAATTACACCAACATCCATTAATTACATTAACCCCCTTAAATAGCCATTAATGGGTTACAGCCAACAACCATTATAACATAATCAATAAAAAAAAACTGATTAATTAACCCCCTTAAATAGTGTTCTCTCTCCTCCACCAACTCCTACTCCTCCTGCTACGACCAGCACTGCAGTACACCACCGCTGTAGCCACCTGCCCCCATAGCGCCACCACCAGATCTCCACCCCATAACGCCACCACCACATCTCCACTGCGCCACTCCTTCAGATCCGATCATCGCCTCCTTCTCCGTTTGATCTGCGCCGTCGACCACCGCGTAGTCCGGACAGTTCCGCCGCGCCGCCGACCACCGCGTAGCCCGGACAGCTCCGCCGCGCCGCCGATCACCCTGTAGCCCGGACAGCTCTGTCGCGCCGCCGACTAATAAGGTTATTAATGAAAAATTAGATGTGAAAAGTTGGAGATGACTTCATTTCTTCCAAATCATTCCAATTTCTCCCACATCCTAAAGAAAAAAAATGGATGTGAAAAGTTGATTTTAGGAGGGGACAAGAGGGGGACATGAAGTGCAGTTTTTCTTTTTTCATCCCCTTTCCAGTTGTTTAGCTTCCGAACAAAGTAAGCTATGTATTTGTGCACTTTTCCTCTCCCACTCCATCTTCACACTTTGGAGGAGTTAGTGTTATGCCAACAGCACACCCGTACCCTATATATTTCTCTCTCTCTCTCTCTCTCTGCACGCAATCGCCTTTCCCTTCGCCTGGATCACGAAGACGGCTGCGATCCTCCGGACCCAGCCCCAGTTCATCCCGTCCGTCCGATTGCGAGGTTAGGGTTCCGATTTGCTTCCTCTAGGGTTAGGGTTTGGGATCGGCTCTTCCGTTTCGATAATACGTTTTGTTTCCGATCGCATGATCTGGTCTTTAATCTCTGTATATTCGTTTGTCTCACGACTGTGAGTCTTTGTTAATTTTATCGGAAATCACGATGGGGAAAGTTTGTCGTTCCAGTTGAGCTAATTTTGCATCGGTGTGGCATCCGCCGGAGTTTGCTTGCGATGCGCACTCAAGTTTTAGTTGGAAGTGACTCTATAACGAATTCAGCACCGATAGGGATGCTCGAATTCACGAGTGGAGTTTTTGTCGCCGGAATCCACCAGTTGAAGCGAGAATCTCTCCACAACTAATCAGTTATAAATTAATTATCTTGTATTTAAAATATATAATTATGTTCTGACTTAAATTCACCCAAATTTGCTGATATAATAAGATACGACCAAAAAAGAACAGACAGACTGCTGGTTGGATGATGGGAGGAGTCTGCCCGGACTATGTTTTACCATCAGATCTGAAAATTACTGAGTTTGTTTGCATCATTAGCTCGCAAACTCTCACAGTACTGTATATAGTCGAGAATTCTATATTTTCGGAAAATTAAATAATTGGTAATGAAATTTTCTGAAAAATATTTTCATGATCGGTGACTATATAAATATTTTCGGAAAAAAAACAAAAAAACAAAAACAAAAATTTTTCTTAAAAAAATGAAAAAACAAACCAGAAAACCCAAAAAAAAACCTTAAAAAACAATTTTTTTAAAAAAAAAAGTGAAAAAAAGGATTAAAAAACGAACAAAGACAGGAAAAAAAATAAAATAAAAAGAGTACAGGAAAAACAACAAGAATTTTTTATTGTTCGGGCAAAAAAAAATACCCACCTATCCTTAAGGGATAAGATTTCTATGTTTAGTAGGTAGACTGTTTATCTAGGTATTCTCAATTCGGGAATAATTTTTCATAAGCTAAACCAAACATGGGAATAGCTTTTCCACCTTAAATTTGTAGGAGAATAAAAAAAAAATCTGTGTACCAAACGCCCCCTAAGACTTATATTATATCCCATATCTATTCATCATTTCAGGTATACTATACGTTTGGAGCAAAAAATTTGCAACCATGTCGAAAGAGGCGGACGCATGAATTTAAAAGAGAGTGATCAACCTCAAATGTAAAGAAGCAAAAATAAGGGGAGGGGGGGGGGGATGTAGTGCTCCGCTCTGAAATCGATGTTGGCTTGAGAGGAAGCCTTCACGAAGACAATTAATATGGGTGAGTGCACAAGGACTATGCTTTCTGATTCTCTCACGCTTAATAAGAATCTATGAGTTTCCAATGTATACTGAGTAATGAACGAGCCAATGATATGCTAATCAAGATAAAAGGAACCTGACTATGCGAAGACATGATAATATGATTACATGCTAAAGCAGACAGATACTATGACGGAAAGAATCTTGCCATGCCTAATAAGAAAGGAATAGAGAATGCTTACATGTTCCTAACGTATGCTATCAAGAGTAGAGTTCATGCTTAATGTTATAGACTTGTTGTCATGCTTGTATAAATAAAGACTGATTACATGCTTACTTCTATTATCTGAGGCAAAAGATAGAAATGCTTGATAGAACTGCTATTGTACAAAGAGTTATATGAAAGAGATGATACACTTGTCCGTATAGATAAAAGATAATAATACGGCTTGACCGTATAGAGAACAGATAGAATGCTTGCTAATTGATGACCTGTTATATGATAGAGTTTTATCTGTTAGAGTTGCATTCATGCATTGGTCTTGGACAACTTGTGGCAAGGGCAAATCCTACGACCGGTTCTGGGGCACTGGAACCGCTCGGCCTAGGGGGATTAGAGGAACACCATGAGTTAAATGAGACCTCACGATCATGGGGGTGTTGAGAGTGTACAATAGCGACAAACTGAACCAAAGAGTCACGCCGACTATAATAATGGGAATAGACCCATGGGCCATCATGTAGATGATAGGAATGTCAGTTAGTGAAGAGCTAAACCCTGAGCCACATCTGCTAGTATGTGCATATTCCAGTGAAGAGCTAAACCGAGAGTCACAGCTGCTGGTCTATGCATGTATTAGTGCAGAACTGAGCCTTGAGTCACAGCTGCTAATCTGAGTGCATGCATATGTAAAGATTTTGTAAATCTAACAATGCAGAGACGAACAAGGAACATTGTATACATGTTTTCAGTTATTTCTAATCCTTGTCTTATGCAAGGATGGACCGTCGGCTGTAGGTAAGAATCACTATAAAAGTGATACCATTTACTGCTTATTAGTTCCTATCATGAACTTGTTTGCCATTAATTATCAAAACAAGAACTACAGAGGAACTGGATTTGATTGCAAACTCGCAAGTACAAAAGAGAGCCTAGAAAGAAATCCTAGAAAACAATCTAAGTACAATTGTTTAGTTTTGATTCTGGGGGGTGACGATGGAGGCTCGGAAGAAGTGTAGAAACTCTGCCTTACTCCTTGGACTATCGGACGCAGTCTTTGCTCTTGAAAAAATGCTCTTGATTTTTCCAGTCCCTTTGCATGGGTGTGGTACCCTGCTATTTATAGAGGTTTCTGGATGAGGCATATTTTGGGCCGCATAGGTGGTCAAGTAGCCACGTGGCCGTAACAGTGCACTAAGACCCGGTCTTTAGCTGCCAGCTGGGTGTCTGTTGAGATTTTTTTGTTGCAACATATCTGGGTGGTTCAAGACTTTATCAACTCGCCATGTGTCCTACCACAAAGTAGAATTAATCTATTTGAGGGAGTTTGGAGAATTTTGGACCGCATAAGGCTCATGCGGCTCGAAAATAGGTCGCAATCTCCCTTGGCCGTATGACATCCCTGCCTTATCTTGGCCGCATAGTTGTCACATGAATCTTCCTCTGCGGCCTGAATCAACTTTGGCCGCATAGTGGTCTTAGGAGCCCTCCTTCTGCGGTCCGGATTAACTTGGCCGCAGAGTTGTCATAGGAGCTTTCCTTCTGCGGCCTGAATCAACTTGACCGCAGAGTTGTCATATGAGCCTTCCCTCTGCGACCTGAATCAACTTGTCCGCAGAGTTGTCATAGGAGCCTTCCTTCTGCGGCCTGAATCAACTTGCCCGCAGAGTTGTCATAGGAGCCTTCCCTCTGCGGCCTGAATCAACTTGACCGCAGAGTTGTCATAGGAGCCTTCCCTCTGCGGCCCGGATCAATTTGGCCGCATAACGCATAAATGATAATCCGCATGAACTCCATTTTTTCTTCATGCTTCTACAAGACCCCCTTCAAAGTTCTCAAATTGCAAAATTTGGAATACTTTGAATAAGAAGCATGGAGATACGCATAAGATTTCGAGCCGCAGGAAAGTCTTATTTTGGCTGTCCAGGCTGTCACCGCTGCATTTAAAACTCTGATTTGTTTAGATTTGGGGCTATCTTTTTTGTGGTCGCCATGACAGTTATGAAGGAAAGAATCCCGAGGGTCATCATTATCTTTAGTGGACGCGATAAACGAAGAGGCGTCTATCTGTTTACGCTTTTTGATTAGCCTATAAATGCAGGCCGTATAACAGTAAGAGAACTTCTCCCGCTTTCTTTCGTCTTCCTCTCTTCTGCTTCCTTCTTTTCGTCTTCTCTAGTTAACCATGGCCCCGAAAGCTTCCAAATCCACAAGTACTGCTGACAAAGGGAAGGGGCATGCCTCTTCGTCTAGAACTGCGGACTTATCCTCCTTTCATCCAGACGTACATACTCCTATCAAGGGTAAGGATGGTGGGAGAACGAACATTTGAACTCTAATGGCCATGTCGTATGCTTTATGCACGGGTCTGACCACGTATCACCGATGTGCTTTGGCTTCAACGCCTTTTGCGCGCAGTCGGGCTTCCATGGGGCATGTGTTCCCTGTATCACCGGGCCGCATGTGCTCTGTGTGACCGGACCGCATAGACTGAGCCGCATAGGTGTCATATGATTGAGCCGCATGTGCCCTCCCCATATCTGGTCCGCATAGGCTCTGTCTGACTAGGCCGCATATGCATCACCTGATTTGAGCCGCATGTGCTCTTTTCATAACCAGGCCGCATAGGCTCTGCCTGATTAGGCCGTATATGCATCACCTGATTTGAGTCGCATGTGCTCTTTTCATAACCAGGCCGCATAGGCTCTGCCTGATTAGGCCGCATAGTTGAAAAGGAACCCATTTCCTTTGTTTTCTTCTGACTATCTTCTTTCTTTGACCTTTGCAGTGACTTTGCCTACGGCTCCTTCGGGGGAAGTTTTGATAGGGTATGCTCAGGCCGTTCCAGGTGTCAGATTTGACCACATAGTCGAAGATGTGTCGACTCAAATTACCAGAAATCAATCGGAAGCCAGGTTGAAGGAGATCCGGAGCCAGTCGTATTTCTGTTTACTCAGCATGATGAACTCTGGGATACTGGGCGACATTCATTTGAAGCCTATGTTTTTGTTCGGGGATGCCCTGACCATCTCGGACCCACGTATAAATATCCGAGAACCGGGATTTCTCTTCCCATGGGGTAGCGATTCACATACCCCTGATGGAACGCCACTTCCCTTTATCAGGTTTTAACATGGTGTCCATTGAGAGAAAAATGCCGGGTCCCATAACTCAGGATCAACATGGAGTATTTGTAGGCCATATCCGCTATAATAAACATGCTCGGACAGTGGTCGCGGTCAAGGAGACAATCAGCCACTCCGTTGTTGGACTGGCCCCGACAGTTTTATCAATGAACTGAAGCCCAATACCCGGTTTTTCCAGGCTGATACTTTTTTGAATCGGCTTGCTCGCAAAGGGTTATACCCCGCAGGCAAGTTGTCTTTGCTGAACTGGGTGTATCGTTCCCCTACGCGGGTCAACCTGACGACCTGGATCCTGACGGAATATAAGGACACTCTACAGCAGATCGGCCTCTACTACGCCATAAGGGGCACCTGCTACGGTTTATCTATGAAACCGAAGCTGTTCATAGCCCTCCTTAAGATGTATAACCGTCGTACTGGGACCTTTACTCCTGGTGGAGAGATGGGGCTCGCTCTCCACGAGATGCACGATGTTTCCAAGTTGTCTTGGGGAGACGAGGTTTACGAGGAGTATACCCCAACAAATGAAGAATTTGAGGAACTAGAGCGGCGGTTCCCCAGGTTCCTTGCTGTATACAGGGAAGTGCTATGTCATCATAGCACCTGTCAGCAGATGTCCAAGAAAAAAGATGAAAGCTCTGAAGGGCACCTTCCCTATACCAAGGCTTGGATTAGTTACCTATTCAACCTTGGAGCCTCAGGCCGGGTTGCCCCTCGGAGCCCTCAGACTCGGGAGGGGGTGGATGCTCAGGTGCGAGACACCAAGCGGGCCAGAGCTGCAGGTGACAGATTCGGGAGCTTGAGCGACACCTTCAGTTACTTCTATCATGATACCCAACCTGTCCGGTAAGGCTATCCTGGTTGGGTTACTGATGATATGGCTGAGGACCTGTGGCTCCGGTTCTATTGAGAGAATCAGCCGCAATCTGATCCTTCCTGCAGTCAAGCTAGTTTTCGGAGGCTGGCTGGCTCTACTCCCGGCTATGGTGTGCAGTATTCATCGCGGTCTTCGTACTTTTACGACGAAAGTCATTACTTGTGAAACTACGAACGCCTTCAACCGGGTTGAGCTGCCTTACCATTATCTGATGGGATGGCTGCTGATGCACTGCCCCTCTTTGATGCGGCCTGGCCCCGAGGGTAACGCGACAAGTGACGATGCCTTTATCTATCAGTACCGCGACATGCCTTACCTGCACTACTGTACCCGACTGCCGAGCTGCGCTCGCACGGCTGGACATATATTCTTTTTTTGTGTCGGTCCCACCTTTTTTTGACGAAAAAATGGGTCGCCTGTATCATGATAGCGCTGTTGCTTCTCAGATCCTGCCTGAGAAGATGTTCCGCTGGTTGCAGAATATTCGTCCTTCACATCTAGTATACCGCAACCGCAATATCACTTTCTTATAGCCTTACTTACCCAGCCGATACTCTCGGCAATTCGGGTACAGTCAATTGTTTTTGGACAATCCCAGTCCCTGCCTGGGTTTTGAGGGCAGCGTCCTGGATAGCATTCGGGCCTGGCATTACTATTCTGCGATCCACACCCAGGCCACCTTCTACCTGCCTGATGCTAAGACTTCCGGGCGCATTTCATACATGGCGTGCCTTCATCACGTATCTGTGAATGCGCCCTCCAGCGACTTCGATCCAAATACCAGTTTTATTACTGGCACTAAATTGGAGGAACGACGCAGGGAATCCCGCAAGAGGACAAGGAGGGGGAAGGCGAAGGCTTCCGACTCTGGTTCAACTAGTACGGAGGCGGAGAATGACTATGATGATCTGCTGCTCTCTGCAAATCCTTTGGCGGCGCGCTTGCTGTCACGTCCCGCTCCCGTAGGAGCGATCGTCCTCGCTAAGACGTGATGCCGCACGAGCCTAGATTGCACTCGTGCAAGGCGGGTTCCATAACTGCCGATTTCAGCGGCTGCGACGGGGTCGTCCCACAGAAGTCCCAAGCAGAGACATTGAATATGCCAGCGAAAATTTAGAACAAAATACAAGTCATTCAAAAGATGCATTTTATTGATATTGAAACAAGGATTACAATGGGACGCAAGGCCAAGATTACAAGTCACTCAAGCTCACTCTTCTCACATTACAAGTCACTCAGCTCTCTCTCATCTCTTAATACATGTCTTGAACCAGCGGATGCTTCGGAAGGCGACGTCCATACATTATGTCCCGTACAAGTCTTGACTCCACGCGGCCGTACGCTACGAATAGCCAATGAACTCTATTCCACGACGCATCCAAGCGAGCTCCGCACCACGAGCTTCTACTTGTGCCTGCACATGAAAACTATGTGGGTGTCAGTACTCAACTGTACTGGTGGAATGAGCTCATCGCCCACCCATACAAAACCAACACGTTAATTTACTTTGTGCAACATAGTCCCTTTATGATTGTCTTTCTACTCTTGCCTTAGGATCAGTTTTAGGACAGACGTCTTGGCCTATTTTGTGTCCCAAGACCATCCCGTGCTTGCAACAACGTTAACCTATCAAGTTGTGCTTGCCTTTCGGCCCGTAATCAAAGATGCAACTACTCGGTAAGACTCCATATCCATGTGACCATGCTACGAGTCCAATGTGCCGTGCCTCGTAACTCAGTAAGACTTAACCGCATTGCCGTCTCGCGGCCTTTGTTACTTTTGGTCACCGACTGACTCCACAAGACTTGTGAACTAGTGCCACTCAACCAACCTTGCCTTGCGGCGATTTCCTGACTTAAACTCGAAACGACTCAATTCTAAACTTGTGCAACACTATGCCAACAACTTAAGACTTGACACCACATCTCGTGCCGAAGCACGGTGTCTACGCTGCAGCCAGATCTTAGGCCCCAAAACATTATCTTTATCGTGTACGCATTCTTTCCGACTCTTGATACACTACACATAATACTCGACTCAATCCAAAGACATATACGCGGATCGTCGTCCATGCCGACTCATCTATATGATGTCATTAGCATAACAAGCTATACCTGGACTCATAGCTTGCGTTGGCTGGGACCCTTCCAGCGCAAGGTAGCTAGCCCCGCTGGAAGTCCCCGACTAATCCGGTGCTATCGATTCAGCACAACTATCTTTTGTTTCCATACTTAGCCGTAACGGTCCCAGGCCCTGTGGGTCGCCGTTACGGGGAAACTATTTACCTTGTCGACAAGTTGTCCAATGACCATGCAAGACTCGACTCAAACTGACGTCTCACACAGTCATTCTACTTTCAGTGTTACCATCTCCTTCAGGGCTATGTTCGATACTTATCACATCTGAGACCGCCTCGACGACCGATAGTCGCGAGCATTCTTCTTTTTTGTCCTCTCATTTCATTCAACTCAGGAACGACTATTTGAAAGCCCTCCTTCCAACTTAATTTAATCAACCGTGGCCCGTGCCTTAAAACACTAAGTCCGCGACATCGTGCCTTAAACCAATTGAACTCAATGCGACACCACCGTCCAAGTCATACTCTATATGACAGGCCTTATGATCGTGAAATCAAGTAATATCGACAACCGTAGAAAACATGGGATAGTGCTTAGAATGTCTTTGATCGCCTAGAATTACTTAGCCTAACTTAATCGTGCAACAACTTGACGAGCAAGGACCGCGTCAAGCCTTGGGCGATGGGACCGTGTATGTCTTATGAAGCATTTATGCGGGCGACGCCTATGACTTAGGCTAACTCTTAGCTTGTGGCGAAGACCAACTTTTCCTTCTCCCAAGCCACGGGACGAAGGACCGAGTGTCATTTTCAAAGTACGTCGTGCACCAACTCTAAGCTGACCGTTAGACCTTTCCATATTCTAACTCAATTCGACCCGTCGGGATTATTCCCTTATCTATGTGGGTTCGTCTCTTTTATTATCAAGCCTACTCGTGCAAGTTGAAAACATGCGATTTATTATGTGAAGGCTAAGATGAGGCAAGTTCACCGAAACTATCCCACCTGAGCGAGAAGTCGCCTCGATCGAGCGATGTCTTTGAGCAGCCGTTGCAAGACTAAGTCCGAACGCCGTCGACGTTCTGATTCCTCCGATTGACTGAGCGGGACGAGGCACTACACTCGCCCTCTCCTGTACCAAGTCCTTTGCGTAAGCGGAACAAACATGATCCCTCCGCTACCGACATGCCTCGTTCTAAGAAGCGGGTCGCGATTAAGGCTCGTGGGCCTGTCATCGAGGAAGGGGGCAGTGATGTCGAAGCCAACTCGGGGGTAAGCTCTTTCATGACAAACCCCAGTGTTACCCTTGGGACATTATCTGAATGTTCCTCTTCGCAGGCATCAGAGGGAATGAACCCTTCGCAACCCGATGTTGCCCCTGAGCTTCTCTCTCTGGTGCCGACTACGGACACCCCGGCCAGGGAAGGTGCCAGCCTTGCGGGATCTGATTTTGGGATTGCGGGGTCTCAACAGACTGGTGCCGATATAGCTACGTCTCTTTCTTGAGCAACTGGGGCTGGAGAGGCAGACGTAGGTGGCTCGAGTATTGCCATTGAAGTTACAGAGGATGTGGGGGTAACGGGAGGAGCTGTGATTGCCCTGAATGAGCCCCAGTCTCTGTCGCCCTCCCCTGATAAGCTATGTCATATTCTTACCAATGAGGAGATTTTTTCGCTCCAACTCCATATCCTTCGAGTCAAGCTGATTGTTGATTGTTCTGGATCTATAGGACCTGCCTCCTCACTGCCGATGGCAGACATGGTCGCGGAAGAAGGGATAGAAGAGGACACCGGGGTTGACCTTATACACAGAAGAAGTGTACCTCCTCCCCTTCCGGCTCAAGTCGAGGGGCCCTCCACCGAGTTGAGTACGGAGGTGTGCGTCATGGAAATGCCGGTCGCAGAGGTTGTGGTTCCTACGCCCGCATCGGTGGACGCGGGGTCGGTGGATGCGGCCCCTTCCCGGAAATCGAGCTCTCCGAGTTGCCTAGTCTCCGGCTCCTTCGTGCCGCAGAGGAAGAGATTGCTGCTGCGCGGGAATCTCATCGCTCGGAGTTTGCTTCCCGTTTGACAGGGTCATCAAGCTCTGATGTGCTGCCTTCCCAGACACCTTCAGCTCCCTTGGCTGCTATTCCTTTGACGCCCTCTTCTTTGGAGAACATAGACGAATCGTCAAAGGATATAATCGAGAGCTTTTACCGTCATTTAAAACGGGGGGTCGATGCTGCTTTACGGAGAGGAACGTCGTTTGCAGTGGCCCGCTATTGTGCCCGCAGCCAAGTTGAACTGTTGAGAACGTTTCCGGGTAGGGAAGGGATGGCTGATTTTCTTGAGCACAAACTGGTAGAGGCTGATCAGCGCCTGGCCCAACTGCAGAAACTACGACAAGTTGACATGCCCCTTGCGGTGGACCAGGAGCGTGCGTTCCTCCTAACGGCCTTGGAGAAGGTGAAGGCCGTACGGGAGACAACCAAACCCGCTTTAGAAAGACCTTCAGAAACTGTCTCTAAAGTACGACAAGATAAGCTGTAAGAGGGAGGATTGCTTAACTCGTGAGGAGGCCATGACCCGTGCGATTGCCGAAACCAATGAGCAAATCCTACAACTCCAGGCTAAGCTGGTGTCCCTGGAGACTGAACTCCAAGCTACCCGTCAAGAGAGAGAGCTGATTTGTGAAGAGACCAACAAGGTCACGCGGGCCTCTGCTGCTCTGGAGGGTACGCTGAAGAAAGTGGAGGACAATTTGCAGGCTCATGCATATCTTGAGGATGCTGCGAAGCTGATCCAAGAAGCTGAACGTCGGGCCAAACTGAAGATCGACCGCTCAATGGCGCAGCTTGAGGCGATACTCACTGAACTATGTGTTGCTGATGAGCAGACGTAGTTGTAGTGGGTCTTCTGCCTTTTTTTTTTTTTTGGGACGTAGTCCTATGAATAAAAGTGTACATTAACTTCATTCCTTGCTTATAACATCTGAGGTGCCTGTACTAGATGGCCTAATACAGCATTTGTGGTTGGCAGAGGACATCCCACTGGGGGACTTTTGTGGATCTATTACCCTTTTGTGCACCTGTGGTGCAAGTAATAAATTTTGAATGATTTTTTGTGGACCTATTACCCTTTTGCGCACCGGTGGTGCGAGTAATAGATTTGAACAATTTTTTGTGGACCTATTACCCTTTTGCGCACCGGTAGTGCAAGTAATAGATTTGAACGATTTTTTGTGGACCTATTGCTCTTTTGCGCACCGGTAGTGTGAGTAATAGATTTTGAAACAAAACCTGACAGAGGTATTATGGACGTAATAGGTTCTGTGGCCTTAACAACGTGGCTTTATCCCAGATTGGGTACAGGTGTTAAGTTAGGAGATTATCCATATCAGAGGTAGTATGGACGTGATATACGACAATCAAAACCAGAAAGTTTGCTCAGAGGCGACAAAAAAAATCTGGCAGATTCCGGCGGGATAAAGCATTAGAGTGGAAGTTCAGAGGTATTAGTATACATGACTTGTCACCCAGGGAGATGCGATGTGAATCCACTCGGAGCTAGTAGAGTGTAAGTTCAGAGGTACTTGGTGTACATGACTCGACAGTCTAGGAGATTTAGTAGTTAAGGAAGTACGAGCATATCTTTATGCATAATATTTTTTTAGAAACTTGTCGTTTATGGACATCATAAGCAAGTTTCCATTTTGTTTTGCGAGCCGGTATGCGCCGTTGGAGAATACGGTCTCGATGACAAATATGCCCTCCCATTTGGGCTGGAACTTGCCGACGGTTTTGTGAGTCATGACTATCGGTCTGCAAACGGCCAAGACGAGATCGCCTACTTGGAATGTTCTCTGCTTGACTTTCTTATTGAAAGCTCGAGAGATGCGTGCTTGATAGAGCTCGATGCTTTGTTGAGCTTGTAAACGCTTCTCGTCTAGGGCTTCCAGTTCTTCTAGCCGTCGGCAGTAGTTATCGTCCGACGTCAACCGGTAAGTAAGGGCCACGCGAAGCGAGGGGATCTGGGTCTCCAATGGGAGAACTGCCTCGCTCCCGTAAACCAGAGAGAACAGTGTATTTCCTGTAGTCGTCCGAATTGTAGTGCGGTACGCCCATAAGCATTCGTCCAGCTTTTCATTCCAGTCGCGCTTGTTCGAAGACACGAAATTTTTGAGAAGCTTGATTTTGGTCTTGTTAAAAGCTTCAGCCAGACCGTTAGCCGATGGGTTGTATGCCGTTGAAGCCACATTCTGAATCCGATTTTTATCGCGGAATCGATAGAAAGCATGGCTTGCGAACTGCGGACCATTGTCGTGAATAATCCTCCGGGGCAGTCCAAAACGGTAGATGACGTGATGTTTTACGAAACTAATCACGTTTTATGTCTTTACCTCTGCAAGCGGAACAGCTTCCGCCCAGTTGGAGAAGTAATCGGTGATTGCAAGTATAAACCGGTGTCCCTTGGACGACAGCGGGGTGATTGGGCCGATAATGTCCATTCTCCATGCTTCAAATGGCCAAGAGGCCACTGTTGGGTGCAAGAATTCGGATCGTTGATGTATGAAGTCTGCGTGGATCTGACAAGCCCTACAATTCTTTGCATAATCGACCGCATCTGCTACCATCGTAGGCCAGTAATAGCCCATCCGGCTGAGATGATCCTGCAACTTCGGGCCAAGTTGGTGAGCCCCGCAAACGCCATCGTGAGCCTTGCGTAGGGCTTCTTTGGTTTCTGCATTTGATAGGCAGCGTAGCAGTAGTCCGTCGTAGGATCGTCGATATAGCATTTTTGTTTCTGTATCATAAAAGAATCTGAGAAAACGCCTTCTGATTGGAGTTGCTTCTTTCACATTCTCCGGCAGAATTCCGTAGACTGCAAAGTCGATGAACGGGAGTCTCCAGTCTTGTATGTCATTGATTATCTGGGTGGAGTAACTCGTACATAGTTGAACGTTGTTTTTGGGACAGATCAGCTATTGGCCTATCATGTCGACTAGATGATGAGCATGATTTGGAACTGCCAAGGAAGCGGCGAGGCCTGCTAGGGCGTCGGCTTCAATATTTTGGAGCCTAGGAACATGCTGTATAAAGAACCCCTCCAAGGTTGCAATGATGGTAATCGATGTCTGATGATAAGGAATCAGGTACTCGTTGCGGACCTCGTATGAGCCTCGGATTTGATTAACACTCAACTGCGAGTCGCCATACGCTTCTAGGTATTCGACCCCCACTTCTTTTGCGAGTCGGAGCCCGATGACCAGAACATTATATTCGGCCACATTATTTGAACATGGCTCTGTAAGAGAGTACGTCCGATTGACTACCAATCCGGAGGAAAAAATTAATACTATCCCGACTCCAGCGACGATATCACCTTGGGGCCCCGTTCTTGAATCACCATCGAAGAACATTCGCCAAACGACATCATGTGAAGTCATGTTTGAGTTGATGACTTCGTCTGAGATTTCTTCATAGATTATGGTTGTTTTTGAGCCTGGATGGGCTGCTAAGAAGTCGGCCAAGGCTTGACCTTTGACAGCCTTCTGTGGAACGAAAACCATGTCGTAGGGGGACAACAATATCGTCCAGGTGGCTAAACGAGAACTGAGTGCGTCGGGCTTGGTCATGAGAACCCTGAGGGGGTTGACTCGTAAGACAACATGGATGGTTTGTCCTGTCACATAATGTCGTATTTTCTGAATGGCGAACACCAAAGCAAGGCATTCCTTCTCCACGGCGGTGTACCTATACTCCGCCCCCACCATCATTCGGCTGAGGTAATAGATGGCTTGTCCATGCCCCACGTCATTATTCTACGCCAGTAAAGCGCACATAGAGCATGAAGGACTTTTCAGCGACCGGGGCTACGAGCACTGGAGTATTCGACAGGTATTCCTTAATGTCATTAAAGGCGCGTTGACATTCTTCATTTCACACGAAAGAGACGCCTTTCTTCATGAGTTGTGTGAATGGTTGACATCGTCCTGAGAGGTTAGATATGAACCTCCTGATGTAGGCTAGTCTTCCCTGAAGGTCTCGGAGTTCGCGGAGGTTCCTCGGTGGACTCATCTCCAGGATTGCTTTTGTCTTATCGAGGTCTATGTGAATACCCCGGGGGTAATGACAAAGCCCAAGAATTTTCCACTGGACACACCCAGGAACGATTTGGTGGGATTCATCTTCAGATTGTGCGCTTGCATGAGGTCGAACACTGTCCTCAAATCGTGTAAGTAATCATCCTTGGAGTGGCTTTTGACGGCGATGTCGTCAACGTAACACTCCACCGTCTTGCGCAAGTGGTCTCTGAAGATGACACTCATAGCTCGTTGATATGTAGCACTGGCGTTCTTTAGGCCGAAGGGCATGACTGTGTAACAATATACGTCGATCGGTGTTCGAAATGACGTATGCTTCTCATCATCAGAAAATATTTTGATTTGATTGTATCCCGAAAAGCCATTCATAAAGGACATGCGCTCGAAGTCGCACGTATTATCGATCATTATGTCTGTGATGGGAAGAGGGAATTCATCCTTAGGACATGCCGCATTCAGGTTGCGGAAGTCGATGCAAATTCGGATCTTCCCATTCTTCTTGATGACGGGTACTATATTAGCTACCCAGTCTGGGTGTCGTTCCTCACAAATGAAGCCGCTAGCTATAAGCTTGTTTACTTCAGTTTCGATAGAATTTATGATGTCTGGACAGAACCGCCGTTGCTGTTGTTGGACTGGTTTTGTGTCTGGGTGAATATTGAGCTTATGAAGTGCGATCTCGGGGTTTAGCCCTGGCATGTCTTCATCGCTCCAAGCGAAGACGTCGATATATTCTCTGACGAGTTGCAATAGCGGCTCCCGCTCGTCGTCCGTCAGACTTTTACTGATAAAGATTGGCTTTGAGGAGGATTCGTTGCCGAGGTCAACTTGCATGACCTCATCTTCAGTGGGAGGGTCTCGTTGTTCAAAGCGCTTCTCCCATTGTGCATCCAGCTGTTGGACCCATGTCTATAATTCAAGGAATTCGAGTAGATCTTCGTCTTCTTCCTGAATGTCGGCAGATGCCATGTTGACAAACAGTGTTTGTCTGAATATATCCCCAATGCTATCATCGGAATCGTAAGTGGGTGATTCGGATGAGTGAGAATGCCACTCGTATTCCTCATCGGAGCTCTCGGGTGTTGTTGCTGGTGTAATATAACCTAGACCGTGTCTGGACTTGTTGTAATAATTCCGAGGTTTTCCAGCCGGGACTGGCAACTGCAGAGGCGATCGCCGGCCGTTGCCGTAGTTCAGGCCTGGGATAGTCTCCATATCGTACCCCTGCTTTTGCATGAATTACTTGGCTTGGGAACTATACAGATAGAGCGGCAATCTTCCAGTGTCGGGTTCGAAATCGAATTCTTCTGGCATGAAAGGTTGAGGATCTTCTTTTCGGTCGAAGATGATTGTGTGATCGCCTTTTCTTCTGCCCGAGAATAGGAAGTAGGCACCTCTAATGGGAGTAAGTCGGTTCGCGGTATAGACGGTTGTCACCCGTGTGTGCAGGTTAATGTCCAGACCGTGCTCCATAGCATACATCAGATTAAGCTTATTGCGCTCAGGATAGTTCAACGGCAAACTTTTATTGATGAAATAAGGTATCTTGTCTAGAGGAATTACATCATCGGCAGAGGGACTATCAATATGTGCAACCATATATTTTGCCAGTTCAGCCTCCTCTTCAGCTACCCCCTGCGTGACCAGAGGCTGGGGCGACGTCCTGGGCAGCTTGACCACCAAGGGTTCTGCTCGTGGCATCGGCTTGTCTGAGGGTCTCGAATCAACACTTGGCTGTCGGCTCGTCTTGGGGAGGCGGATAACCGTCGGCTCGACAGAGGACCTTGCATCTTCCGTTCGCCTTTGATTTGATTTCGGCAATCGGATTACCATCGGCTCCACAGAGGACCTTGTATCTTCCGTTCGCCTTTGATTGGATTTCAGCAATCGGATCACCATCGGCTCCACAATGGGTTTTGGCTCCTGGCTAGACCTCGGGAGTCGGATGACCATCGGTTCCAACTGCGCAGTTGGGGCGGGGGAACCGAGCACTTCTTTATGCAAAGTTACGACAAGGGGTGTGGCTTTGCCCGGTTTACGGGCCTGGAGACGGATTTTCAGAGGTTCCTCTGACCCTGTTGTGGCCTCTAGTTCATTTTGTGTCCCCTCATCAATTGTGTGCTTTTTAGATTTCTCATATAGACAAGCCTCAGACGAATAGTAAGACTCAACCCCTTTGAAGGGATCGATGTCGGCGAATTCCGTCTTTATGAAGCCGTGTTTACTGACATACTTGAAGCACTGGTGGAGCGTGGACGGCACGATCATATAGTTATGTATCCATGGACGTCCCAAGAGGATATTGTAGGATGTATCTGCGTCTATGACGTAGCAGGTAACCTCCGTCTTCAGGTCGCCGATCTGACATTTCAAGCGAATCTTTTCCAGGGGATAGCTTCTTCCCGAGTTGAAACCGCTAATGGCAGTGTTGGTCGATGCTAGCCGGTGCATAGGGATGCCCAGGAGTTGAAGCGAGCTTTTCGGGATGATGCTTATTGAAGAGCCAGGATCGATGTGCATCCGATTCACCTTGATATCGCCTATGTATCCAGTGCAGTACAAAGGGTGATCATGCAAGTTGGTTTTGATTAACATGTCTTGTGGGGTAAATACGATGTTGGGCATTGCATCTGCGCAATTGCTGCCCTGGAGATCTGTTGACGAGTCTTCCCCTGTAGTCTTGACCTGAGCTAAGTAGGTGTTAGCATTCTGGAGTGCTTTGCTCAATGCGACACGAATATCCTTGTAGAGCCGTAGGAGCTCGTATAACGACAACTTTGCTGGCGTATTAGCTAGTTGTGCTAGTATGTCAAAGTTGTAAGGTCTCTCCAGCCCCTGAGGTGTGTCCTTACGGAGCGGCCTGTCGAAGCGGGTTTCCTTCGGCCTGGATTTGTCTGTCGGTGGAGGATGAGATGGTCCCGGAACATCGGTAGCAGGTAGCGTTGCCGGCTGAGGGTCCTCGACTGAATTTTCCAGAGTGGGCTGGAATTGTGCGCCGGATCGGGTAACAACGGCCGCCGCCGCCTCAGCTTCGGCCGAGATTGTGTGGCAGGACCCGGACTTCCCGCCCTTCTTTTTGCTAGTTGAGGATGGTACCGCTTGGGTAACTTCGGACACTAAGTCCGGGTGGACCCACAAGACCTCTACTTGTGACGTGGTGAGGGGCACCAATCCAGTCATCTGGTCCCGGACAGGTGGAAGGTTAGTAACCTCCATCGTTGCCCGGGGAACGGGTACTACCCCGTCCTGAGTTTTCGTTGGGGGGAAGTCGCCGAACTGAACGGATACCATGTTTGCAGCCACAGTAACCTCTTCGAAATCCAGCGACAGAGCATTGGAGTTGATGAGATTCTGGATGTACCGCTTTAATGTGAAGCACTCCTGTGTGGGGTGGTGGACATAGCGGTGGAAGTGACAATATTTTGGATCCTCGATCTCCGTCGCTCGAGGCTCACGTTCTACATCACGGAGTCGGATCCTACCCGCCTTAAGGAGCATGTCGAAGATAGGCTTGACATGGCTTTCTTCAAAAGAGTATGTCATCTCCTTGGGCCTCGGAACTTCCGCTTGCTTTTGTTCAGGCTTTTTGGTTGTACCAGCGACCATGGCCTGTTTGCCTTTGGTGTCCCGGTTATTGGTGGTGCCGCCACCGTTGTTGTTATTGGCGGTGGTATTAGGACGTTTGCCCTTGTCCTCTCCATCTGAGATGTGTAATCCCAGCTGGCGAGTCTTCTTTAACTTTGTCTCCGTATTTGTAGCGCTTATGATGAAAGTTGTCCAATCCCTGAATTGATCTTCGCCCATCCAGGGGCTGATTGCGGGGAGCAACTTTCTTTTGGCAGATTTCAATCAAAGAGCTTTCCGGATTGTCTTGGGGCAATCTCATTGCGGTTTGGCGAAATCGCTCGATGTAGTTTCTCGTCAGCTCCCTTTCTCCCTGAATGACGTCCATGAGAGACGACATTGTCACATCATGCCCTACTTCGTAGAACCTCTCCAGGAACATGTGTTTGAAGCCGTCAAAGGAATGGATGCAATTGTCCGGGAGGTTGTGGTACCAGTCGAACACGATTCTCTCCAATGCTCCGATAAATTGTCGTGTGAGGATGGCATCATTATGCGGCAAGTGGTCTGTTGTGACCTCAAAATAAGTCATGTACCGGCTAGCAGAGGTCTTTCCGTCATATGAATCGATATGAAACGGTTTGTACCGCGGGGGAAAAGGAACGTCCCTCCATGCAACGGGATACGGCTGCCGTATTTTGAGGTCTCGGGAGGAGTCTCGGGCATTGAACATTGCTCGAAGCTCCTGGACTTCTCTCCTTGCCTCCTTGGCCTCGTCTACAGCTGAGGGAGCGAATATTCCAGGAGGATTGTCGCCCAGAGGAGGAGCGGTCGTGTTTGAGTCCGCGTTGACTGCGGGGCCCAAACTTGTTTGTCCAGGTGTCCTTGCTGGTTGAGTTGGCAAGACAGCTTTGATCTCGTCTGCTGACTTGACCAAGGTTAGGATCATGGCTTCAAGCGCTTCTAGACGTTGTCGATCACTAGGCCCTTCGTGATCATCTTCTGCCATAAATACTGTCCGCACGTGGGGAGAGACGGAGGGGACCGTAGAGGATGTGCTTTCCGTGTTGTACCCTCGTACAGAGAAATCGTCGGGGAACGTCAGAATGTCCTCCTCCTCAGACTCGGAAGGGGTGCTACCCCTGCGCAGGAAGCTGCGTCGTCTTGGCGAAGGCGGTCACCCTCGGGGACGTCCAAGTCTGTTGCATAATTCTAGTGGGTCGCTACCCCCTGCGCATCCTCTTGGAACACTGGGTTGTCGGATACGTTCAGGGGACAACCACCCTCGGCTTCGTTCACCCCCAGGGACATGGAGGATGAACCTCCGGGTGTTGGAAGCTTCTTTCTTGAACGGGTGCCTAGGTAGACACCCCCTGTGATCGTCGGCGGCAATCCTCCAGATGAGAGTTTCCTTGCTGTGCTGGCTGAGGTTGCCGAGCTGGAGGAGCCTGTCTTCTTTCCTCCCTTGCCGGCAGGAACCTTCCGAGTCGAATTACAGGAGGCGAAAGGAAATTCCTCGTCTCCTGAAATTTGCACTTGTTTCCCGAGTTGTCGTCGGACAGGTGCTGGCTGTTGCAGTCGTTGGAAGATAGACTGCCGGTCTTTAGGTGCTGCTGACTTATTGCAACAGCAGTTGATGACGACTTGGGTGCAATGATGTCCTAGAGAGGGCTCACCGCACGCCAAGGTTGCCTCTCTCTTCTTGCGTTTGTGGACGAGCACTTCTCGCAAGTCGAGAGCAGATTGATCTACCTTTGCATCCGTGTTGTGGGCCCGGGTATCCCGGGCACATAGGTGTGTAGGTATCATGTTTGCTCCCTGATCTGAGGCTAGTAAAAGTACTTGCTCTAGATCATTGTGGGGAGACTCTTGGGACCTACCTTGTCTGTTTGCCGTCAAGGGCTGGACGTGGGAGGTTCTGTACAACTTTCCATCAGGGACCCGTGTAACGACTAACGGTACCCGCTGACGGTCAGCAGATTGGACAGTTGGCTGGGCTTGTTGAGCCAGCACTGCCCTAGACTTCTTCGACTTAGCACCCAAAGGTGCGTAGTAGGAAGAGTCCAACTTGGAATCTTCAATGTTCTCTGTGGGCCGCATGGGGTCTGGCCCGCATGAGATGCGATCGAAGACGGAGCTTCTGTTGGGGCCGCATGGGGTACCCTGTCTGCGGCCAGGATTGGCTGCCGCATAGGCCGCCTGCCTGCGGTCGCCGCTCATATGCGGTCTCTTCTTTGATCGCATGGATTTCCTCTGTGCCCCCGATAGTCCAGCATCGTAGTATTTTTTTTGCCGAATTTGGGGACAGCGGGGTCCTCTGCGGTTCGAAGCGAGACCGCATGGGAGCTTTGGTCGCCGTCTTGAGCGGCGAAAGGAGTTCCTTCCAGAGCCTGGCGAGGGGCAGTGGTTTTGGGCCTCCGTGTCCTGCGAGCTCTTTTTCGGGTTGGCTCGCTTCTGTGCTGGACTGGTGCTCCCTTCGGAGAGCATTTCTTCGAATGCTTGTTGATCAAAGCGAACAACAAGCATCTGCTGCGTAGAGCCGAGCTTGGACGTGTCGGATTGCGTCACCACTTTCTCATCGGTGGAGAAAGAAGTCTCCAGCAGAGTCGCCATCGTGTTTGCCATTAATTATCAAAAATAGAACTACAGAGGAACTGGATTTGATTGCAAACTCGCAAGTACAAAAGAGAGCCTAGAAAGAAATCATAGGAAACAATCTAAGTACAATTGTTTAATTTTGATTCTGGGGGGTGACGGTGGAGGCTCGGGAGAAGTGTAGAAACTCTGCCTTACTCCTTGGACTATTGGACGCAGTCTTTGCTCTTGAGAAAATGCTCTTGATTTTTTCAGCCCCTTTGCATGGGTGTGGTACCCTGCTATTTATAGAGGTTTCTGGATGAGGCATATTTTGGGCCGCATAGGTGGTCAAGTAGCCACGTGGCCGTAACAGTGCACGAAGACCCGGTCTTTATCTGCCAACTGGGTGTCTGTTGAGATTTTTTTGTTGCAATATATCTGGGTGGTTCAAGACTTTGTCAACTCGCCATGTGTCCTACCACAAAGTAGAATTAATCTGTTTGAGGGAGTTTGGAGAATTTTGGATCGCATAAGGCTCATGCGGCTCGGAAATATGTCACAATCTCCCTTGGCCACATGACATCCCTGCCTCATCTTGGCCGCATAGTTGTCACAGGAATCTTCCTCTGCGGCCTGAATCAACTTTGGTCGCATAGTGGTCTCAGGAGCCATCCTTCTGCGGCCCGGATTAACTTGGCCGCAGAGTTGTCATAGGAGCTTTCCTTCTGCGGCCTGAATCAACTTGACCGCAGAGTTGTCATAAGAGCCTTCCCTCTGCGGCCTGAATCAACTTGCCCGCAGAGTTGTCATAGGAGCCTTCCTTCTGCGGCCTGAATCAACTTGCCCGCAGAGTTGTCATAGAGCCTTCCCTCTGCGGCCCGGATGTGGTCGCAGAGTTGTCATAGGAGCCTTCCCTCTGCGGCCCGGATCAATTTGGCCGCATAACGCATAAATGATAATCCGCATGAACTCTATTTTTTCTTCATGCTTCTACAGAACTATCCCTATGAATAAGATGTTTCACATGAGATGTTGCTGTCCGATTATCAATATAGAACTATCTGCTAATATGCTGCTATATGTTCATAAGAGAAATAAAATATGCTACTGCTATTGTTCTTGTTAAATGGTATGGCTCACAGACACGTTGCGCACATCGAAATAGTGGAGACTGTTACTGTACATTGAATTGACCCAATAGTTGGCTTGAATGAAAGATAAGAAATGTTGTTTTTCGAAAGTGTTTTCAAAAGAATGAAATCTGACTCTGTACTGCATGGAATAAACATAGGTAAAAGTAGCAAGATCATCTTACAAGAAATGTTTTGTCACTAAATGAATTAGTGATCGTTTCAGATGGTATAGCCTTTGTCTTATTCACCAGTACGTGTTGTGTACTGACCCACGTTGTGGGCACCATTTCTGGTAGAAGAGATCCACCACCAGTTTGTCGCAAGTGCAAGGTGATCAAGATGGATAGTCAGAAGCGATAGCTAGATCCTTATCCTAAGAAGCAGGAAATCAGAAGAAGAATATGCAAAAGAGGTAGTTTTCTATATGAAGAGATGTAATGTATGGAACGAGATCATTGTAATTCGTAGTTCATGAGTGATTGTAAGCCAAGTATGTCATGTATCAGAGAGACAATGAGAGATTTGTAATAATTTCAAAGATATCAATAAAGAGAATTTGTTTATGCTATTATGGTGTTCAATTTGTATTTATGCATTATTGCCACTGTTCAATTTCTATATCAAAGTTCTGCTGCGTTGTTGTCTATTCTGTCTATTTTGTCATTGTACAGGTCATGGCATTTTTCAAGCGCCGCTTAGACTTGCACGACATCACGTCCAAGCGAGGACAAACGGTTCCACGAAGACCGAAGCGAGGACGAAAGGAATCTATGGAATCGGGGTATGACATAATGGTATCAGAGCAACACGATCCTCTGGCCGTATGTTGATTCGTTATAATTTGAATATGTATCCTTGATCGAAATTTCTTGCCTGCTCGATATCGTAATGACATAAACGTTCCATACAATAAGTCCGTAAATATATTTTTATGATGCCGGCATAGGTTTCAATGATTGATTAAGATATGTTATTGAACATGAGTTTTGATATGAATTAAATCGTGATTTCATGGATTGATAATGGCGAAGGATGATGACTATCGTTGCTATAGATATCGTAAGTTTCTTTTTAAGTTTCGAGAACTTTTCTCGGTGGGTAATTATGTAGTGCCTCGCTCCGCGAAGGCACTAGATGAACAGAGTAATTGGTGATGGCTCGAGAGGAAGCCTTCACGAAGACGATTAATCTGGATGAGTGGACAAGGACTATGCTTTCTATCACGCCCCGACCCGGTAAATCGTTCGTCCTCGCATCGATTCAGCCGAATCGTTCGTCCTTACTGGTGTGTGATGTCGTACGAGTCTGGAGTTGCACTCGTACAAGGCATAATGACAGGTTCTCAAAATGATTATCTTTGATTTATATTTTAGCAATAGAAGAAACAAAGTATACGAAACAATTCTCTTTATTTGATAAGCAGCGGAATTACAAAGGCTTTCAATAGCCCAAATGAATCATACCAGATTGGCTTACAACACTCAAGTTCTCTCTTGCCCACAAAGGATTTCACCGTTCCATACATCATGTCTTCTATATCTCGGTCGCATCATCATGTTGCAAGTCTGAGCGTCAATGTGGTCGCACGTCTCAAAACGCTATGGCATTCCATGCCTCAACGTTTTCAAGCGAAGCGCCGCCACGAGCAATCCATTCCCTGCACCCTGCAAGAAATCTGGTGGGAGATCAATACTAATACTCTCGCGTACTGATAAGACCCACTTTACCAAACCAACATTAAGTAATGTATTGATTCATGCAGCATACAAATTAGTGATCTTTCTATCGGTTTCATGGCATATTCGAAAGCAGTAAAGCATGTATTCACGACAAACATGTTATATTTGATTCATGTAAGCAAGCAACATATAGCAATCTTGTGTTTGTTTCGTAGCGCGACTTCTTACCAACATCGACGCATTCTCCCTTGCACCGGTGCAAGGTGAATACGCCTACCATCTTTCCCTGTTATGTTATAAGTGCTCTTGTGCAGGATCTCTGTGTGCCTGCACTATTCAGCATACCGTTCTTTAACTATGTGAAGGTCACTGGCATTCCAAGTCAGAATGGACTATATTTCTCAAATCACATATGTAAAACGAGATCATTCCGTACGAGTTTGCTAGCTCGAATCGTCGGAGGACCCCGAATAACTTGGTAAGTGATTTATCACATCAATAGCAGGTCGCAAACCGTCTTAATGAAGTGCACCAATAATACCAAATTTCGTCGAACGATCCCAACGTCCTGGTATACCACATTTGAGGGAAATCATCACATACTCGTGCATGGGCAATATATCTCAAGTCCATTTGACCATGCAACGCGCGTCACTAGCATACAACCAAACAATTCGCCTATCTCTATTTCCACCGGCACAATGTCCCAACTCAATATTCATCAAACGAACGGTCCGAAGGCCCCAAACATCTCAAAGGCACCATACCACATTCAACAGTTCAGTCACATTCGTGCCACAACTGTTCTTTTTCGCAACAAAGCCATCTTTCATAAGTCTCGTGCACGTACGCATGTTTTGATACAATTATTCTCTATAATTCGAGTCGTGCATTCGATGCACGCCTCGATGCCGTATTTCCATGTTCTATGCCTTAGTGTTCAATGTTCCATGGCTCGTGCATTAGGGCGCTCGCCTCAATAGTCTTTCAATGTGCTAGCCTTCTAACTCGTGCGCGAAGGCACGAACGACTCGTACACTAAGGCACTCGCTGATACAGTTATCCCATGTTCTTATGGCTTGTGCACCGAGGTGCTCACCTTTGCGGTATTTCAATGTTGATTAAGCCACGCGTACATATGATGTACGTTTCAATTCAATTGTTCTATCTAGTGTTCGACACGCACTACGATTTCTCTCCTTCGAGCAACGCCCGTGGACTCAATATGTTAACTTAGCATACAACGATACATTTTTACTTAGGCATGAAGGAGTAGGAAAAAAGGGTCAAAGTCCTCCCACCTTTAAGCCGATACACCTTGTCGTTTCGCCGAGCCGATGCGGCTCGATTTAATAACTTTGTTGCACGACCAACTCTTCTGACTTAGTCATTCGAGCACTTCGTGCTCCGTTGAACTACCCGACTGTTTCGGCCTACCATACCCATGTCTCAGTCAGTTGCGAGGCGATGCTTTGGTTTTGCGGACATCGTTGCAAATAAGGCGCAAGATCGACCTCTTATAATTTAGCATAAAAGCTTAGCCTACACACGAAACCAACTAAAATCAATACTTGTCCGAATCGGACTTATGCTTTGCATCACTTCGATTTATAGATTCGAATCGACTCAATGTTTTCTTTCGGGACAACGTAACTCTTTGCATCGATTCGCATAGATACATTCTTCGGGTCAACGCAACTCTTCGAGTCAACTGTAGTGTCCCGTCCCGCTCAGTCAATTGGAGGAATCAAAACGCCAATGGCGTTTTGACTTAGCCATGCAACGGTTTGCTCGAAGACCCGCACGGTCGAGACGACTCCTCGTTCAGGTGGGTGGCTTCGGTGAACTTGCCTCAGCTTGGCCTTCACACTAATAAAACGAAAGTTTTCAAATGCACAAGTAGGCTTGATAATAAAAGAGACGAATCCACATAGCTAAGGGAATAATCCCAAGTTGGGTCGGATTGAGTTAGAATATGGAAAGGTCCCACGGTCGACTTAGAATCGTTGCACGGCGTGCTTTTAAAATGACACTCGATCTTTCGTCCCGTGGCATGGGAGAAGGAAAGTTGGTATAAGTTGCCATAAAGCAATAAACTTAGCATGTCATATGCGTCGCACGTATAGATGCTCGATAAAGCAAGCACGGTCCCATTGTCTAAGGCTTGGCATACCCATTGTTTGTCCTACGGGTTAGGTTGCATCACACGACTTGTGGCATAAGTCTGGGCACCCAAAGAACTTGGATGTTCGAGTCGAACGCGTGCACGACACGTTTCTACGATGTGAGGCTCAATATAGCCTTTGCTCGTTAAGTTGTTGCACGATTGAGTTAGGCAAGAGTTTTGTTGGGCTATCAAAGTCGTAGTAAGCACGGTCCTACGAGTTCTACGGCTGGGTATAGCCACAAAGTCCTACGATCTTAAGGCTCATCATATAGAGTATGACTTGAGCGGTAGCGTCGTGTAGAACGCAAGTTGGTCTAAGACACGAGCCACGGTTGGTTCAGTAAAAAGTTAGCCACGATCTATGACACCTAAAGAACACATTTTGTTCAAGTTAAGCGTGAAGGCTATGCAATAGCCGTTCCCTGGATTTCAAAGAATGGAAAGTTCAAGCGATGGTTTGTCGTCAAGGCGGTCCCTCGTTTGGGGGTCTCATGGTTCCAATGCACGTTTTGCATGATATGGTTTCGAGCACGTTTTGCTAAGGAGTATGGTTTGAGTCGTTCCACAGATTAGGCCATGTATTTACGTGAGTCTAGATGAAGTCTCGTAGGTGCGTGGTCATGGACAACTTGTCGACAAGGGCAATATTTCTTCGGATCGGCAACCTGGGCCCAGGAGACCGATCCGGCCGTGGAGGAAACACGGTATAGCTGATGCTGGGTAGGCAACCAGGGATTCGGTGGGCTGTCATTGGGGCTAGCTACCTGCATCGATCGACCCATCCTATTCCTATGGTGGGCTGTCATTGGGGCTAGCTACCTGGATTGATCGACCCATCATATTCCTAGCTATGTCCACTGTCACGCCCCGATTCCGTAGAATCGATTGTCGTCCCCCGGGCGTGATGCCGTGCGAACCTAAGTTGCGATCGCATAAGGCATAGTCATAAGGTCATCCGAAACACAACATCAAGTTAGAGTACGCAGAGAAATTGATTGACACATTTGAAATAGAAGTAGACTTTTCATTGATAATAATAAAACTTCATTTACATAGACTTCTTTACAATCATTGTCGCGTGGGCTACAACATGCCTCGACTTACAAAACGAACGCCGATGAGATAGTCGTTCCATACATTACATCCTTTTTTACAAGCAAAACATAACACTTTTCACCTGCTATCGAAGGGAGTCGAGTCGTCATCTTCTTTTGGACTAAGTGCGGGGTCTTCTTCAAAAGGAATCCAGAAACAAGCCTTTAACACACGGACGAGGCTTCAAAAGTGTTTGCGCCACCTTGAGCTTTAAGTGGCACGTCCTTCGTGGTTCGGGGTCCCTGCGTGGAGAGCGAGGATCAGTACATTACACTTTGTACTGATGCGTGGCTATTTAAGTTCCACGCTCTCATTTGGTTGAAGAGTTTATATGACTTAGTTCATGAATGTTTCTAACCATCCTAATGAATTTCAACAAGCATATGACAAGCATAATGTAAAATACATTGAAACTTACTCACGGCGGACCGCGCCGCGCCTTATGAAACTTACCATGTTCTTCCCTGTCAATTGTTATCATTTTCATACCAAGTGCAATATTACGTGTGATTGGTCACTGGCATAACAAGCCATCATGGACGTATAGCTTCGTTAATCGGGGTACTTCCAACGCGGGTAGCGAGCCCCCTTTTGGAAGTTCCCGCTTAACCCGTGCTATCATCCAGCACAACTATACCCTGTTTCCTCCTAGGCCGAAACGGTCCCGTGGCCCCGGGTTGCCGCTCGAGAAAACTATCGCCTTGTCGACAAGTTGTCCTTGACTGTGTTAAGACAATATTTAGTTATTAAGGTCTAGCATACATTCTCTTTGAAACTTGATCATTTTACCGTGTCCGTGCCCTTGCATTCATTCTTTCATCCGCAACAACACTATCGATTTGCCTAAGAAGGGGTCGAGAAGAGAAGGGTCAGCCACTCACCTTGAGTTTACTTCAGGCGAGAGAACTTGTTGGTCGCGCTAGACGTCGCCTACGCGATTACCTGAAATCGCACAAGCAATCGATTGGAACACTGCATTATTCAAGAAGTTCGATAGGAAATGCGAGTTCGAAATGCAAGCCATGAAAACCATCGAGAACATTCACGAAAACGCATTCAGAAAACAAAGCCAAAACCAACGCAAGCGGCGAGAAAAGCAGAGCAACGGGAGGTCTCTCCCGACTCAGCCGCAGAGTCAATCCTTGAGGCACAACCTGCTGAATATGGGACTTGGTTCCGAAGAGGCCATTCCATAACGGAGAATGGGTCTTAATTTAACCGTTCCCGTTCGATCGACTCGATCGATCCCGACCTATCGGTCCCGACCGAATCGATAGCGACAGTGTTCCTTTCTCGCGCACCCCGTGGACGGAGAACGGGGCACGATGTAGGGACGGGGCACTACACCATAACCAACTAAGAAAAAGTTTAGTCCTCGAAACTTAAGAATAGAACCTACCTCTACGAGAACAATGAAGGGAACTTCTCCTTCATTTCTGACTCAAGCTCCCACGTCGACTCCTCGACCGAATGGTTTCTCCAGAGGACGCGGACGCGGATGAGAGGAATAGCACGGTTGCGGAGAAGTTTATCCTTGCGCTCCAAGATTTGCACCGGTTCTTCGACATATGATAAGTCCGCCTTCAAATCCAGCTTACCCAAATCCACCACATGGCTCGGATCGTGCACGTACTTCCGCAATTGCGAGACGTGGAAGACGTCATGTACTTCCGACAATGCAGGCGGCAAGGCGATTTGGTAAGCTACCGGGGCGACTCGCTTCAATATTTCGAACGGGCCAACAAATCTTGGGCTCAACTTCTCCTTCGCACCGAACCTGGAAACTCCACGCATGGGCGCTACTTTCAGGAATACATGGTCGCCTTCCGAGAACTCGAGGGGGCGTCGGTGCGTGTCGGCATAGCTCTTCTGCCAGCTTTGTGCTATCTTCAATCTCTCCCGTATCAACTTGACCTTCTGCACCGTCTGCTCTACCAGCTCCGGACCAAGTATCTGCCGTTCCCCGACTTCATCCCAGCAAATGGGCGATCTGCACTTCCGGCCGTACAAAGCTTCATACGGCGCCATCTGGATGCTGGACTGATAGCTGTTTTTGTATGCAAACTCGGCCAGCGGTAGATGGACGTCCCAACTTGACTTCAAGTCGATCGCACAGAGTCGTAACATGTCTTCGAGAATTTGGTTCACCCGCTCTGTTTGGCCATCAGTCTGAGGATGAGAAGCTGAGCTAAACTTCAACTTGGTCCCCAACGCTGAATGAAGACTACTCCAGAAGCGCGCTACGAACCGTCCATCCCGATCAGAGACGATAGATACTGGGACCCCGTGCAGCCGAACTATTTCATCAAGGTATATCTGAGCAAGGCGGTCGACGCTCCAAGTAACTTTGATGGCTATAAAGTGCGCTGACTTGGTTAGTCGATCGACGATGACCCAGACGGCGTCGTTTCCCCGCGGCGTCCTCGGCAAGCCAACAACGAAGTCCATAGTGACGTGATCCCATTTTCACTCTGGAATGACAAGGTTCTGCATCTCCCCGCCCGGTCGCTGGTGCTCGACTTTGACTTGCTGACAGGCCATACATTTTGACACAAAGAGCGCTACGTCCCTCTTCATGCCGTGCCACCAAAAGACAACGCGGAGGTCCTTATACATCTTGGTGCTACCAGGATGCAAAGAATATTTTGCATAATGCGTCTCCGACATTATCTCCTTTCTAAGTTCTGCGTCATCCGAAACGCATAGCCGTCCTTTCACTCGCATCACTCCCGACTCGTCCTCTGCAAAGTCGGACGCTTTCCCTGTCGATATCAGCTTCCGCATCTTCTCCAGGTATGGGTCGTCCTTCTGAGTAGACTTGATTCTCTCCAACAGGCTCGGTTCCACCCGCAGCTGTGACAGTTTCACGTCTCTGAAACGAACTCGGAGTTCAATGCCCATTCCTTCCAAGTCACGCAGCAGTCGATCGTTGACGCATAACGAAGCTAAGTACTTCCGACTCAGCGCATCCGCTACCACATTTCCCTTGTCCGGCGTGTAGTCGATTGATAAGTCATAGTCTTTGATCAGCTCGAGCCATCGCCTCTGCCGCAAATTCAGTTCTTTCTGGGTGAAGAAATACTTGAGGCTTTTGTGGTCCGTATAAATCCTGCACGCCATGCCATAGAGATAGTGACGCCACAGTTTCAACGCAAACACAATCGCCGCTAATTCTAGGTCGTGCGTGGGGTAGTTCTTCTCGTGCGGCTTCAACTGCCGGAAAGCAAAAGATATCACCTTATCCCGCTGCATGAGCACACACCCCAAGCCTTGGCCAGAAGCATCGCTGAAGATTTGAAATCCCTCCGTCCCTTCAGGAAGAGCAAGTATCGGGGCCGAAACGAGCCGTTGTTTGAGCTCCTGGAAGGAAGCTTCACAGTCGTCTGACCACTTGAATGCGACTCCTTTCTGGGTGAGGCGAGTCAACGACGATGCAATCTTCGCGAAGTCCTTCACGAAGCGTCGGTAGTATCCCGCCAAGCCTAGGAAGCTTCGAATTTCGCTAACTGATGCGGGCCGTCTCCAATCAGCGACTGCCTCAACTTTCTTTGGATCGACTGCGATGCCCGCGGCGGAGATGATGTGCCCAAGGAATGAGACGTTGTTCAGCCAGAATTCGCACTTGCTCATCTTAGCATACAATTGATTCTCTCGAAGGGTTTGGAGTACCGTCCGCAGATGCTCTGCATGTTGCGTTCGATCCTTCGAGTAGACGAGGATGTCGTCGATGAAGACTACTACGAATTTGTCATCGAACGGACGGAACACCCGATTCATTAGATCCATGAAGACGGCAGGGACGTTTGTCAGACCGAACGGCATTACCAAGAACTCGTAGTGGTCATAACGAGTGCGGAAGGCAGCCTTCGGCACGTCATCTGGCTTGACCTTGAGTTGGTGATAACCCGATCGCAGATCAATCTTTGAAAATACCGTTGCACCTTGGAGCTGGTCGAACAAGTCGTCGATGCGGGGCAGGGGGTATTTGTTCCGGACAGTGGCTTTATTCAATTCTCGATAGTCGATACAGAGCCGCATCGATCCATCCTTCTTCTTCACAAATAGCACGGGCGCACCCCACGGCGAGACACTTGGGCGGATAAACCCTCTGTCGAGTAATTCCTGTAGTTGCGCTTTTAGTTCTTTCAATTCTGCAGGGGCCATTCTGTACGGAGCTTTCGAGATCGGCCGGGTGTCGGGGAATGTGTCGATGGTGAACTCTATTTCTCGATCGGGCGGCATGCCGGGTAGCTCGTCCGGGAACACGTCTGGGAATTCTGCCACAACGTCGGTCTAACCCGCGTTTGCACCATCCTGTCTCATGTCATGAACGGACGCCAAGTAGCCTTCGCATCCGGAATGCAGCAGCTTCCGAGCCGAGATTGCCGAGATCACCATGCAGGCCGGCGATGCTTCACCACATGAATAGCAGAATTCGGGCACTCCAGGTATGCGGAAGGTGACCTTCTTTCCTGCGCAGTCGATTGTAGCGTTGCAAGGACCGAGCCAATCCATGCCCAGTATGATGTCGAAGTCCTTCATATCTAGAATTATCGCATCAAGACCGATCTTTTGAACCCCAATACATATGGTTCCTCCCCCGCAGGCTAAGTTTGTGAGTAGTGGCACGTCCGAAGGCATACTTACACTAAGATCAAGGTCTAACGACACTACAGGGAATTTGTGCTCGGCGGTGAAGTCCGTCGATATGAAAGTATGCGAAGCGCCTGAATCAAATAACACACGAGCAGGTACATTATTGAAACTCAATATACCTGTCACGACAGTGTCGCAAGCGAACGTCTCGTCTCGAGTCAGAGCAAAGACACGCCCCTGAGCATTAGGGCGTCTGTCTTGGTTGTTGGGTTGAGTGGGCTGAGGAGGTCTGGGCGCCTGTCCTCGATTCTCTTGAGGGTTTTGTTGTGGCGGGACGTTGCGTTGTTGTCTTTTTGCCATGCAGTTTCGAGCTCGGTGGCCCTTTTCTCCGCAAAAGTAACATCCTCGTTCGCTGACGAAGCACTTGTCGGTGGTGTGTCCAACGGAGCTGCAATTGGCACAGCGGGGTCGTGGGTTGTTTCCCTGATAGCCGTCGTGGTTTGGACGCTTTGATGTGTAGTTGTTGCCTCCCGTATAGCTAGGACGTTTGTGATTGCAGTGGCGCACAACGTCGGCAGCACCGGAAGGGTATTCGCTCTCAAGGCGACGAGCGTGATTCAGAGCCTCGCCCACGGTCTTGTACTCCGGGACCCCGACATGCGCACCGATAGAGCGTCGCAGACTCACTTCGAACCGTCGCACACGACACTCCTATGTAGGCAGAAACGCACTAGCAAATTTGGACAACTTGTTGAATTCTGCGGCGTACTGTTCTACTGTCCGGTTTCCCTGCCTCAACTGCATGAATTCTTTCTCCTTCGCTTGACAAACGGTTGACGGAAGGTACTCGACTTCAAAGGCTTTGCGGAACGTGGCCCAAGAGATCGGCGCTGTGTTGTCGCGTCTGATCGCTCGCTTGTGTACGGTCCACCAGTCGTGCGCGTTCAACCGTAGTTGAAGTTGCGCGCAGGCGACTTGCTTTGATTCTTCAATGCCGAGGAGCTCGAAGTGATCTTCCAGCTCATCCAACCAATCGATCGCCATAGAAGGGCCTTCGGTGCCGCTGAAGGAAGTGCGGCACGCCTTCTTGAATTCTGACACTTCAAAGTTGTACTTTTTCGGTGCCGCTGGTTGACGCTCGGGCTCCTCCGTGTCGACTTCAATGGGTTGGATCGTCGGCACGGTGGCAGTAGGTGCGGTGACGGTAGGGGCAGTCGCAGAATTTCCGTTGGCCGCCATTGTCTGGACGATCTGCTGCAGGGTATCCAGCTGCTTTTGTTGAAGTTTTGCATGCGCGTCGAAGCGAGCTTCGAACTGGGCCTGTCGTTCCTCTGTCTTTTGATGTCGATTCTCGGACTGGTTCCGCTGCGCCTCCATCATGCGCAGCATCCTTTCGATGGTATCGTTAGAAGGTCCGGCCCGCGAACTACGCGAACTACTAGAGCCGCTAGAAGCGCTCTGCTCTCGCTCGGCCGTGGGTTCCGGCACTTCTGCAATACGAAGACAAACGCATCAGTCACAAATTATTACGGACTCACTGTATGGAACAACTTATTTCATCGATGCGAGGTCAAATGTTTGAAACTCTAGACGCGAGGCCAAAGGATGTAAAGCCGTGCTCTGATACCATTATGTCACGCCCCGATTCCGTAGAATCGATAGTCGTCCCCCGGGCGTGATGCCGTGCGAACCTAAGTTGCGATCGCACAAGGCATAGTCATAAGGTCATCTGAAACACAACATCAAGTTAGAGTACGCAGAGAAATTGATTGACACATTTGAAATAGAAGTAGACTTTTCATTGATAATAATAAAACTTCATTTACATAGACTTCTTTACAATCATTGCCGCGTGGGCTACAACATGACTCGACTTACAAAACGAACGCCGATGAGATAGTCGTTCCATACATTACATCCCTTTTTACAAGCAAAACATAACACTTTCCACCTGCTATCGAAGGGAGTCGAGTCGTCATCTTCTTTTGGACCGAGTGCGGGGTCTTCTTTAAAAGGAATCCAGAAACAAGCCTTTAACACACGGACGAGGCTTCATAAGTGTTTGCGCCGCCTTGAGCTTTAAGTGGCACGCCCTTCGTGGTTCGGGGTACCTGCGTGGAGAGCGAGGATCAGTACATTACACTTTGTACTGATGCGTGGCTATTTAAGTTCCACGCTCTCATTTGGTTGAAGAGTTTATATGACTTAGTTCATGAATGTTTCTAACCATCCTAATGAATTTCAACAAGCATATGACAAGCATAATGTAAAATACATTGAAACTTACTCACGGCGGACCGCGCCGCGCCTTATGAAACTTACCATGTTCTTCCCTGTCAATTGTTATCATTTTCATACCAAGTGCAATATTACGTGTGATTGGTCACTGGCATAACAAGCCATCATGGACGTATAGCTTCGTTAATCGGGGTCCTTCCAACGCGGGTAGCGAGCCCCCTTTTGGAAGTTCCCGCTTAACCCGTGCTATCATCCAGCACAACTATACCCTGTTTCCTCCTAGGCCGAAACGGTCCCGTGGCCCCGGGTTACCGTTCGAGGAAACTATCGCCTTGTCGACAAGTTGTCCTTGACCGTGTTAAGACAATATTTAGTTATTAAGGTCTAGCCTACATTCTCTTTGAAACTTGATCATTTTACCGTGTCCGTGTCCTTGCATTCATTCTTTCATCCGCAACAACACTATCGATTTGCCTAAGAAGGGTCGAGAAGAGAAGGGTCAGCCACTCACCTTGAGTTTACTTCAGACGAGAGAACTTGTTGGTCGCGCTAGACGTCGCCTACGCGATTACCTGAAATCGCACAAGCAACCGATTAGAACACTGCATTATTCAAGAAGTTCGATAGGAAATGCGAGTTCGAAATGCAAGCCATGAAAACCATCGAGAACATTCACGAAAACGCATTCAGAAAACAAAGCCAAAACCAACGCAAGCGGCGTGAAAAGCAGAGCAACGGGAGGTCTCTCCCGACTCAGCCGCAGAGTCAATCCTTGAGGCGCAACCTGCTGAATATGGGACTTGGTTCCGAAGAGGCCATTCCATAACGGGGAATGGGTCTTAATTTAACCGTTCCCGTTCGATCGACTCGATCGATCCCGACCTATCGGTCCCGACCGAATCGATAGCGACAGTGTTCCTTTCTCGCGCATCCCGTGGACGGAGAACGGGCACGATGTAGGGACGGGGCACTACATCTACGATGGCTAGTTAATGCCAGTGACCTTTCATATAGATAAGTTGGCGTATTGAGCGGCTATCCGCATGCACGGTGTCGGTCGAATCAAAGGAAGTGTAAACACATCACAAATTGAGTCAAGAAAAGGTATGCATGATTGCTACACCAGTATGAAGCCTAGGATTTGGCTATAGCAAAGACACATGCTCAGGCACGAGTCGTGGTATTGAATATTAAGTTGTTGGCACATAGTTGCATAAGTCGAATTTGAATCATTTCGAGTTAAGTCAAGAAGGGCCGTAAGGCGAGTTTGACTAAGTAATATTGAGTTGCGAGGCACGGCCACGCTGTCATGGCACAAGTATAGGCAATACTAGGTGGGGAAGCACTACCTCAAGTATATTGAAGCACGAATAGAGTTTATGGCATGACCAAGTTGCTGCGTTCCAAATATGGGACGATAGGCAAGCACGAGTCGATAAGTTAACGTCGTTGGCACGAGCAGGGTCTAGAGGCAAGGTATAAGTAAGTTGTTGGTGCAAAGCACGATGATGGTCTATAAACACAAAATAGGCAAAGAGTTTATGTCCTAAAATCGATCCTAAGGCAAGAATAGAAAGACAATCATAAAGGGTTCATGTTGCACAAAATAGGCCAAGAGTTTATGTCCTAACATCGAATATAAGTTCGATTCACGCAAGCTCAATTGCAAGGTGAATTTAAATCCAACAACACAACTCGTAAGTCATTCTCTTATCGCTCGCTCTCGTGCATAGCACGTTACTCGCAATCGCCTATTCGTATCATCAAGTTCGTCTATAAATTTCCATTTTAATCGTTGACTAACATAATCATTCAAGCATTCATCCGACCAATTCTCAAAATCCGATAATATCATTCTCAGCCGAAGCTGTTCCATCAATTCCCGAAACAATTATTCGATCGCCTAGACTTATCATTAATATGCACCACATGATATTTGTTCTCGACACAATTCCATATGCGATATTGTATGGGTCATCTTATGGGTCAGCAACATTCATTTTGATTTGGCGGTCAAGTCTTCTAGGGTCAGCTATCCCGAACCTACGCTCGATAATTGTGGATCATTAACGAAGGACAGTTACTACGAACCATGCTATATTTTATTTCAGAGCCAAATCACGTTCCGATAAATTCTATGAGACTACCCAAATTCGAACAAAATCATTTCTATCTGCGCAACTGAGGCGCAACTATCCTCTGAATGAATTCATGCACTACCGTCGATGATTCCGCAATTCATGAAACATTTACTCGTATTGAGTTCAAGTCTATCTACCCACGGTCAACACCCGAGATGCTATACGCATCGAAACAATCGTCGATGACTTTATAGTCTCGTCCTGATCAATCACAAAGTTTACGATCAACCAGTTCAACATTCTCGTATTGCTATTTACCAAAATCTCGATATCGTAGGCTCACTCCGTTTTATATTCTCACATCGTGCTTATGTTTTCTCGCGTATCAATTTTGATAGGTCATCTCAATTTCGATAGCGCGAGGGTCAACTTTAAATCTACATTAACGTCGACTTATCTCGCATTGCATACATCTAAGTTCTCAACGAACTTTTCCATACACATCAAATCGTTTTTCGATTCGCCACATCCCACTATACTTCTATCGCGTAACCGAGTTACCAATTATCCAACATCGAGCCCTTGAGTCATACGATCATACCCTCTAAGTTTCACGTAATTCAATCGTACTCAAATGAGTTTCATCTCAACATAACCAACTATTTTCTTAGGCGCGATCATCCGCATCAACCAACATTTTTTTTATCGAGCTTTCAATTCGTGCGATCCGATTACAATTCGCATTGACCAACATTTTTATCGAGATCGCAAGTCGTGCGATCCGATTATAACTTCAAGTTTCCTATCCCACCAATCCGATTATTTCCTCAAGGCATTAATCATTTCATTAGTCTCGGTCATTCAACCGACTTACAAATTTTTGTCCGACGTATCATTCAATGATACAAGTCCGTGTGTCACGTCCCACTTCCCACATGGAATGGTGACGTCATACACATCCCCAGGCTACGCGCCGAAAATCCGCGATTGTCGCCCGTAAAACATCAGCAAAAATGGAAAATGCCAGAGATTACAACTTATTATACATATGGTAATTATTATACAAGACTTCTTCAACAATACTTTTACAAATTTATTACAAAAATAACTAGCAAGATAGCTATGGTAGTACTGGTCCTAACTGCAATTATCCAGGCGGCTATTCCTCGTCGTACTGTGGTAGTACCTCGGCGGGGTTGTCTTCTTCTTCACCTAGCGAACAATACTAGGTCGTTTTAGAAAACGACAAGCAAGTCCTCGGTCAAGGACGGTAAAGCATACAAAAGAAAGGTACAGTTTTCTAAAAGAAGGAAATATGCCGACTAGCATTATCATATAAGTTGACTTTACAAAAATCAAGGAAATGTAAATGACATCCATAAATTTGGAAGAATTTCTCTGAGCTTCCCTTGAGCTCTTAACAGGATTTGCTTCCCTTGAGCAATCAAGAACTACCTACCTTTGATAGGTGGGGTTGTTTCTGGAGTAAAATAAAATTTAGCAGACTAAATGCAATGCAAATTTTGAGAACAAAACTCTGAATTAATTCCCTAAATAATTCCCGTGAACAATCCCGTTAACCTGGGATCAGGCTGTAATTTCGGAGCCTCCCTTGGGCTAAAACCAACTATCCGATGTTACTGTCGGGATAGAAGCAACAGGCAGGAGCCTCTCTTGGGCTAGTACTTATATAGAAGTACTCTTCAGGAAATTCAGGAGCCTTTCTTGGGCTAGTACTTATATAGAAGTACTCTTCAGGAAATTCAGGAATCGCTGATCAGCTTTTTATGGTTATTATGTTACGGGATATCTAGGGATATTCAGTTGTTCTCCCCGCCCAATGCTTCCTAGAAAAGGAAAATTTCTAAAATTTCCGAAAGTCAGAAATTTGTCTATCTCCTAAATTTTCCAAAAATTTCGGCAGAGTCTCCTTTGTATTTAGGAGCTCCGACAATTTTACAAAACATGATAAAAGTATATACGGGCTCGCCGGCCCCTTCGGTGGAGCAACCCTCAACACCGGAACCACGCAGTTAATAAATGGGTACGCCGACCCCTTCGGTGGAGCAACTCTCAACACCGGAACACTCAAGCAAGCATTCATATAGACATAGAAGTGTAATTGATTCTGACTTCCTTACCTTAGCAAGCAATTTGCAATTTTAGCGAGCCAGCAGGTTTCAGGACTATTACGGCTTGCTAATTGTTATCCAAATATCAAAATTGAGTCATTAGCAACACAATGATGTCAAGTCTACTTCTATGTGGCATGACTTGTAAAACAATATTATATTCCTTGTAATATTGACTTGGCATGCAAAAGAGTTGGAATTCCATAGATGTAAAGTTACCTTGAAATATAGGAACATGTAACTGCTTAATTTAACTAATTAACCAAGTCAACGTATGTTATTTGATATATTTAATGTTTTGGACAAAATTGATATAATTTCAAGATGACCATCCTAATATCATACGAAGAAGTATAAAGTTTGTAGATATGTGTCACGGGTAAAGGTTTAAGTCCCTAGGTCATGTCAGACTTGTAGTGTTCATTAGAATGTAAGTACATAAGTTGTATAGATGAAATATTTCAAGATATACATATATGTGTATGTGAAAATAAGTATCCTTGCATCTACATGTAAATTTTCTTGCAAATATATGTGTCCATGTACGTCTAAATACACGTATTAATATTAGATGTCAAGGGTGTGTTTATACATAAAATTTATTCATATGTATATATATGTCAAAAAAATTTAAAGTGTCCTATTATGATGTGTCCTACACATGGTGTCCATTCCCTAGATGCAAACAATTGTTGTGACCAAAAGTTAAGGTTAATTCCTTTACTCATAGTACATACCATTCTCGAAATATTTGATTATGACAATAACCTTTAGAATTTTCGACAATTAAAACTAACCATGAATAAGAAAAATTAAATGTCATAGCAATCTCTAGAGAAAAGTGAGAGAAATGGAGAAGGAGGGAGAGGACTTGCCTTTGATTTAGGGTTGACCTAAGTTTCTTCACAAGACCCTAATTATAACCCAATAACAAGGAATTTGTTAGAAATTCTGACCTAGGATTTAATTTAGAAGGAATTGTAGAAATTGGGGGAAGAAAAGGGTTAGGAATTACCTAGGGCTCTCCCTTGAAGTTGGAAGAGGAAGAGGATGAAGATGAAGTTGGAAGAGGAAGTGGAAGTGGAAGAGGTGATGCTGTGGGGGTGGCCGGAGGCCGGCGGGCGGCAGCAGGGGCGGCGGGCGGGCGCTGGCGGCGGCGGCGGCGGGCGCTGGCGGCGGCGGCGGGCGCTAGCGGCGGCAGCAGGTGCGGGTGGTGGTGGGGTTCGGGTGTGTGTGTGTGTGGTCCCCTTCTTTCTTTCTTTCTTCTTTTTTTTTTTGAGTAGAGTTGAGTAGCTACATATATATATATATATATATAGAGTTAGGGGTTGGGGTTGTGGTGAGGTGTCCCCCCCCATACTTGTAGGGGCACTTGGCACCCCCCCCCTATACTTGTAGGGGCACTTGGCACCCCCCCCCCTCTTAGGGTTAAGGCTAGGCTAGGGTTAGGGTTAAGGCTAGGGGCTAGGGTTAGGGTTAAGGCTAGGGGCTAGGGTTAGGTTTAAGGTCACAAAATGCCAAAAAAATATATCCTAACCACAAGATAAATTAACACAGACAATAAAATAATAATAAAAATTATTTCGAGTATGACAAGTCTACCCTCCTTAGAAAAAATTCCGTCCTCGGAATTTGAAATAATTAGACTAGCAATGAGGTTACTGACCTGTCTCAGGGAATAAATACGGGTATTGCTTCCGCATGTCTTCTTCCTTCTCCCAGGTTGAATCTCCAGGAGAATCCCTGCTCCATGCAACTCGTACTAACGGAATGACCCGATTGCGAAGTATCTTATCTCTTCGATCCAAGATCCCAACGGGTCTCTGTTCTATCCGGAGTGTTGGCCCGATGGTGATTTCTGAGTGATCGAGTATATGGCTCGTGTCCGGTACATATCTTCGTAGCTGGGAAATATGGAATACATTGTGAACTCCTTCTAGTGCTGGCGGCAAGGCGAGTCGATATGACACATTCCCAACTTTCTCCAGGATGTCAAATGGTCCAATATATCTGGGACTTAGCTTTCCTTTGGTCCCGAATCTGATGGTTCCCTTAGTTGGTGAAATTTTCAGAAATACGTGTTCTCCGGGTTGAAACTCCAATATTCTTCGATGCTTATCCGCCCACATCTTCTGCCTGTCCTGAGCTGCTTGCAGGTGACTTCTTATTGCTTTGACGATATCCACAGTTTGTGTTACTAATTCTGGCCCCAACAATTGTCTTTCTCCTACGTCGGTCCAGCATACCGGCGATCTGCACTTCCTACCATATAGTGCTTCAAAAGGAGCCATTTTGATACTATCATGATAACTGTTGTTATATGAAAATTCTACCAAATGTAGATGATCATCCCATGCTCCTCCAAAATCTAAAGTACACGCTCTCAGCATGTCTTCTAAGGTCTGAATGGTTCTTTCAGACTGGCCGTCCGTTTGGGGATGGTAGGCAGAGCTAAATTTTAATTTAGTGCCAAGACTTTCTTGCAAGCTTTTCCAGAAATGTGAAGTGAATCTGGTATCTCTATCCGATACTATACTCACTGGCACTCCATGCTGACTGACAATCTGTCTCATGTACATTTCAGCCAGGACCTCCGTTGACTGTCCAACTCGAAAGGGCAGAAAACGAGCGGACTTGGTAAGTCTGTCTACTATGACCCAAATAGCATTATTACCCTTTTGGGTCCTAGGCAATCCTGTCACGAAATCCATGGTGAGGTGCTCCCATTTCCATTCGGGTATGGGTAACGGCTGGAGAAGTCCTGCTGTCCTTTGATGCTCCGCTTTTACTTGCTGACAGACAAGACATCTTGATACAAATCTGGCGACTTCTCTCTTCATCCCGTGCCACCAAAATGTTTGTCTCAAATCTTTGTACATTTTAGTGCTGCCCGGATGAATGGAATATTGTGAGTTGTGGGCTTCTGACATAACCTCTATTCTTAAGTCTCCACTGGGCACACATAATCGATCTCCGAATCTTAATGATCCGTCCGGATGCTTCCTTATCCCGGTCTGGAGTCCCTCTTCTGTTTGTTTCCAAATTTTCTGAAGTTTTGAATCATTCTGTTGAGCTTCCTTAATTCTATCTATTAAGGAGGACTGTACTTGCAAGTTTTGCCACATTCCTTCGGTTAGCGGGCGTATCACTTCAATTCCCATTTTCCTCAAATCCTCAAGGATTTCTTTGGGTGTATTCATAAAGAAAGCTTCGGGTCTTCTACTTAAGGCATCAGCCACCTTATTAGCTTTGCCCGGATGATAGGTCAACTCCATGTCAAAATCCTTCAGTAACTCCAACCATCTTCTCTGTCTCATATTAATCTCCTTTTGTGTGAAGACATATTTTAAGCTCTTGTGGTCTGTGTATATTTTGATTCTTTCTCCATATAAATAGTGTCTCCACAACTTGAGTGCGAATACTACCGCTGCAAGTTCGAGATCATGAGTTGGATAATTCCTTTCATGTGTCTTTAATTGTCGGGATGCATAGGCTATGACTCTCCCGTGCTGCATCAGCACACATCCTAAACCTTTACCTGATGCATCACTATATATCTCATATCCTCCTGAACCAGAGGGTAATGCTAGTATTGGAGCTGTAATTAATCTTTCCTTCAGCTCGTCAAATGCTGCTTGACATTTCTTCGTCCAATTAAATTTCTCTTCCTTCCGGGTAAGTCGGGTTAAAGGTTCTGCAATTCTTGAAAAGTTCTCTACAAATCTCCGATAATAGCCAGCCAATCCTAAGAAGCTTCTGATTTCTGCTACTGACTTAGGTGTTGGCCAAGACTTAACTGCTTCTACTTTCTTTGGATCTACCGAGATGCCTTCTCCACTGACAATATGTCCTAGAAATGGTATTTGGTCCAACCAAAACTCACATTTACTAAGCTTAGCATACAATTGTTCTTCTCGCAGAGTTTGCAATACTATCCTCAAATGTCTTTCATGCTCCTCTTCACTTTTGGAGTATACAAGGATGTCATCAATAAATACAATCACAAATTTATCCAGATACTGATAGAATACTCGATTCATCAGGTCCATAAATATAGCGGGTGCATTTGTCAACCCGAATGGCATAACTAAGAATTCGTAATGCCCATACCGAGTTCTAAATGCAGTCTTTGGGATGTCTTCCTTTTTCACCTTTACCTGATGATATCCGGATCTCAAATCAATTTTCGAAAATACCCTTGCCTCTCCTAATTGATCAAACAGTTGATCGATCCTAGGTAAGGGATATTTATTCTTGATGGTAACCTCATTCAAAGCCCTATAGTCAATCACCAGGCGTAGGGTACTATCTTTCTTTTTCACAAATAATACTGGTGCACCCCATGGTGAAGCGCTAGGCTGAATAAACCCCTTTGACAATAACTCCTTTATCTGTTTATTTAACTCAACTAGCTCTTCTTTGTTCATTGGGTATATCTTCTTGGCTATGGGTGCAGCTCCCGGTATTAGATCTATAGAAAATTCTACGGCTCTGTCTGGGGGTAGCCCTGGTAATTCTTCTGGGAACACATCCTTGAATTCTCCCACTATCCTTGGAAATGATTGCTCTACTACTCCTTGCAGCAATACTGGTAATTCAAATCTCTCTAGCTCCTCTGCATTGAACTCATTTTGGTCTCTTGCAAATTCATAAGACTCGCCGTCAGGGAGTTGGAATGAAATTTTCCCCTGACCGCAGTCTATATTGGCTAATGTTGCAGTTAGCCAATCCATACCCAATATTATATCATAATTGCTTGTTGGAAAGACAAGCAATCGGGTACGAAAAGCTCCTCCACCCAATTTAATGGGACATCTATGACATACTCGACTGACTTCTACTATTCCATTACCGGTGAGTACTTTCAGTGATTTAGGCAGAGGTTGTGATTCTATTTCACGTTGTGATATAAAAGAAGATGCTATAAATGAATGGGTAGCCCCGGAATCAAATAATACTGAAGCTGGGTATGAAGAAACTAAAATAGTACCTGAAACTACTTCTCCAGGGATATTCGCATCTTCAGTTCCCATTATGAATGCTCGCCCTTGCCTATTCCTTTTCTTGTTATTAATTTGAGCTTGAGCTGCTCGTTGTGCTTGTTGAAACTGATAAGCCTGAGGGGCATAGGGCGGCCTTTGCTGATTTCCATAAGCCATTCCTGCTTGCGCTGTTGGTGCCTGTATCATTGGTCGAGGTTGGTTTCCTTGAACTGGAGGTCGGTATCCCTGAGTGAAACCCTGTGTCCTTGCTCCATTCGCAGGCAGCTGAGGACATTGACTGATTGGATGGTTTGCTCCACACCTCAAGCAAAGCCCCAATCTTCTCCTACATACACTCCTCTTATGTCCTGGCTTCTGGCAGAAATCGCAGATAAGGAATTTGTCCGAGTTGCCATTCTGAGGACGCTTAGGTGGTCCTTGCCAGTGATTCTTGTTAGAGGATGATCCTTCCTCAAAAGTTCTCTTGGGTTGTGATGACCGGAAAGGTTGCTCCTCTTTCAGGATTCTCTCCTGGTCTCGAGCAGCTTCTGTTACCTCAGAAAAGGTCTGGCACCGGTAGGACGCGACCCTGCTTTTCAATTGGGTCCCGAGCCCTTCCAGGAACCTAGAAATTTTTGTTTCTTCGTCGGCTATCATGTTAGGAGCAAAGCGACTGAGTCTGGAAAACTCTACAGCATATTCATCGACGGTGCGTCTTCCTTGTTTAAGATAGTTGAATTGCCGCTCTAACTCTATTCGTGCTGATTTAGGATAGAATCTTTCCTCAAACTTCTTCTTGAATTCTGCCCATGTCATGACCTCATCGGAATCTTCAGGGTACTCAGCACTCCACCAGTATCCAGCGATATCCTCTAGCTGGATACGGATTGCTGGCACCATATCTTCGGTTTTGAGCTTTGCGGCCTTCATCAAGCCTTCAATGGTTTTCAACCATTGACCCGCTTCCATTGCATTTTCAGTTCCCTTGAATTTAGGTGGCTTAAGATCTCGAAAATCTTTTAGGTTTCTCTCTTCTGTTTTCTTGGGGTTCTGCATTTGTTCCAATATGGTTGTATTGGCAACATGGGCTGCATTGGCCTGCTGATTATGGGATTCCAATAATTGCTGGAATAATCGAAACATATCGGCCACAGTTGGTTCTTGAGGGGACGGAGTACTTGACTGGCCGTGGTTGTCCATATCCTGAGATTAGGAAAACGCAATTCTTAGGGAAGTGTTTAACTCATAATCTCCAACAAGAGTGTATCATGAAACTTCGTACATATATATATTAAAATGAGAGTAATTACAAAATGGTGCTCCTTACTCTCATTTTTCATTTACATACATTCTTGCTACTTAGTTACTCATGTCACCCATCATTCCAAAACGCGACATGGTAAACTATTCTACTACATACAAGTACATATCTGCAGATGCCAAAATACAAGGAAAGGACTCCTTCTTCACTATGTACAGGGTTAAGACATCTTATGCTACGGCTTCAATAAGCTCCCTCCCTTCAGCAAGGATCTCCACTTCTGTATACATCCTCTCAAAGTCATCCATGGTGCCTTCGTAGCCGTGCAATCCGACATAGATGCGGTTCGGGTCTCGGACATAAAGACAGTAGGTGATGTACTCAAAGTATACTTCAGCGCCATCCTCCACGTCTCGTACCATAGGACGCCTGACTCCATAGAATACTTGGTAGACGTGAATGTCATACCAGTCGGGTGCGTTCCATAGCATCCTGGCATAGCGTTGGTACAGGTACAAGGTGTACTCGCTTCCATCCCATTCCAAACTGGGTATAAACAGGTCCATATCCTGGATATCCTATGTAAGAATTTCTTATAAGGAACATAAGGAAAAAGCATATTTTATTTATTTATAGATCAATATGCCCTTGGCTTACATACATACTTGGTCACATTCTACCTACATGCAGATATATCTTACATTACATCCATTCTAGCTACACACACATACTTATCATCTATAGATAGTAGGGATCTAAGTCCATATTCCCTACTTACTTGCATTCTTACTACATATATTACATACATTCCATATACATATATGCTTGAGGATCTAAATCCACATCTTCCTGATGTTGTGCACTATTGCGTTTGGATGAGTCTGCAGCCATTCTTCCAAGGTACCATTGCGATCAGTCTTTGGGCCTTTGGTGGGTTCTGCCTTTATCAGGACATAATAATGTACCGAGTTGTAATACTCCTTCCTTTCATCATCTATGTCTGACACTACTGGATATTTCAACTCGTAGTGTACTCCATAGGCTTCGATCATTCCTTTTCGCGCTACGTGCCACAACTTCTTTACAAATGCATAATACTCGTCTAGGCTGTGACTATCATTTCCCAGTCTTGCGAAGGGTGCAAACCGAGGCATGACCTAGATTGAAAAGAAAAAAAATATTTCTTCCTTAGGTTAGTAACTCCTTAGTAGGATCTAAGATCTAGACATGGAAGAGGAATTTGTAAGGAAAAGGCTACCAACTATTTATCTACCTTACTTAAGGATTTCTAAGATATGATTGGAAATCAAAGTTTTCTATCTGAGTATAAAACCTACGTCTAGGCCTAAGGTCCGTTCTGGATTTTCCATTTTCGCTGACCTGCATGGGCCACCACTAAAAGGACGTGTCACGTCCCACTTCCCACATGGAATGGTGACGTCATACACATCCCCAGGCTACGCGCCGAAAATCCGCGATTGTCGCCCGTAAAACATCAGCAAAAATGGAAAATGCCAGAGATTACAACTTATTATACATATGGTAATTATTATACAAGACTTCTTCAACAATACTTTTACAAATTTATTACAAAAATAACTAGCAAGATAGCTATGGTAGTACTGGTCCTAACTGCAATTATCCAGGCGGCTATTCCTCGTCGTACTGTGGTAGTACCTCGGCGGGGTTGTCTTCTTCTTCACCTAGCGAACAATACTAGGTCGTTTTAGAAAACGACAAGCAAGTCCTCGGTCAAGGACGGTAAAGCATACAAAAGAAAGGTACAGTTTTCTAAAAGAAGGAAATATGCCGACTAGCATTATCATATAAGTTGACTTTACAAAAATCAAGGAAATGTAAATGACATCCATAAATTTGGAAGAATTTCTCTGAGCTTCCCTTGAGCTCTTAACAGGATTTGCTTCCCTTGAGCAATCAAGAACTACCTACCTTTGATAGGTGGGGTTGTTTCTGGAGTAAAATAAAATTTAGCAGACTAAATGCAATGCAAATTTTGAGAACAAAACTCTGAATTAATTCCCTAAATAATTCCCGTGAACAATCCCGTTAACCTGGGATCAGGCTGTAATTTCGGAGCCTCCCTTGGGCTAAAACCAACTATCCGATGTTACTGTCGGGATAGAAGCAACAGGCAGGAGCCTCTCTTGGGCTAGTACTTATATAGAAGTACTCTTCAGGAAATTCAGGAGCCTTTCTTGGGCTAGTACTTATATAGAAGTACTCTTCAGGAAATTCAGGAATCGCTGATCAGCTTTTTATGGTTATTATGTTACGGGATATCTAGGGATATTCAGTTGTTCTCCCCGCCCAATGCTTCCTAGAAAAGGAAAATTTCTAAAATTTCCGAAAGTCAGAAATTTGTCTATCTCCTAAATTTTCCAAAAATTTCGGCAGAGTCTCCTTTGTATTTAGGAGCTCCGACAATTTTACAAAACATGATAAAAGTATATACGGGCTCGCCGGCCCCTTCGGTGGAGCAACCCTCAACACCGGAACCACGCAGTTAATAAATGGGTACGCCGACCCCTTCGGTGGAGCAACTCTCAACACCGGAACACTCAAGCAAGCATTCATATAGACATAGAAGTGTAATTGATTCTGACTTCCTTACCTTAGCAAGCAATTTGCAATTTTAGCGAGCCAGCAGGTTTCAGGACTATTACGGCTTGCTAATTGTTATCCAAATATCAAAATTGAGTCATTAGCAACACAATGATGTCAAGTCTACTTCTATGTGGCATGACTTGTAAAACAATATTATATTCCTTGTAATATTGACTTGGCATGCAAAAGAGTTGGAATTCCATAGATGTAAAGTTACCTTGAAATATAGGAACATGTAACTGCTTAATTTAACTAATTAACCAAGTCAACGTATGTTATTTGATATATTTAATGTTTTGGACAAAATTGATATAATTTCAAGATGACCATCCTAATATCATACGAAGAAGTATAAAGTTTGTAGATATGTGTCACGGGTAAAGGTTTAAGTCCCTAGGTCATGTCAGACTTGTAGTGTTCATTAGAATGTAAGTACATAAGTTGTATAGATGAAATATTTCAAGATATACATATATGTGTATGTGAAAATAAGTATCCTTGCATCTACATGTAAATTTTCTTGCAAATATATGTGTCCATGTACGTCTAAATACACGTATTAATATTAGATGTCAAGGGTGTGTTTATACATAAAATTTATTCATATGTATATATATGTCAAAAAAATTTAAAGTGTCCTATTATGATGTGTCCTACACATGGTGTCCATTCCCTAGATGCAAACAATTGTTGTGACCAAAAGTTAAGGTTAATTCCTTTACTCATAGTACATACCATTCTCGAAATATTTGATTATGACAATAACCTTTAGAATTTTCGACAATTAAAACTAACCATGAATAAGAAAAATTAAATGTCATAGCAATCTCTAGAGAAAAGTGAGAGAAATGGAGAAGGAGGGAGAGGACTTGCCTTTGATTTAGGGTTGACCTAAGTTTCTTCACAAGACCCTAATTATAACCCAATAACAAGGAATTTGTTAGAAATTCTGACCTAGGATTTAATTTAGAAGGAATTGTAGAAATTGGGGGAAGAAAAGGGTTAGGAATTACCTAGGGCTCTCCCTTGAAGTTGGAAGAGGAAGAGGATGAAGATGAAGTTGGAAGAGGAAGTGGAAGTGGAAGAGGTGATGCTGTGGGGGTGGCCGGAGGCCGGCGGGCGGCAGCAGGGGCGGCGGGCGGGCGCTGGCGGCGGCGGCGGCGGGCGCTGGCGGCGGCGGCGGGCGCTAGCGGCGGCAGCAGGTGCGGGTGGTGGTGGGGTTCGGGTGTGTGTGTGTGTGGTCCCCTTCTTTCTTTCTTTCTTCTTTTTTTTTTTGAGTAGAGTTGAGTAGCTACATATATATATATATATATATAGAGTTAGGGGTTGGGGTTGTGGTGAGGTGTCCCCCCCCATACTTGTAGGGGCACTTGGCACCCCCCCCCCTATACTTGTAGGGGCACTTGGCACCCCCCCCCCTCTTAGGGTTAAGGCTAGGCTAGGGTTAGGGTTAAGGCTAGGGGCTAGGGTTAGGGTTAAGGCTAGGGGCTAGGGTTAGGTTTAAGGTCACAAAATGCCAAAAAAATATATCCTAACCACAAGATAAATTAACACAGACAATAAAATAATAATAAAAATTATTTCGAGTATGACAAGTTAGGCTAGGGTTAGGGTTAAGGCTAGGGGCTAGGGTTAGGGTTAAGGCTAGGGGCTAGGGTTAGGTTTAAGGTCACAAAATGCCAAAAAAATATATCCTAACCACAAGATAAATTAACACAGACAATAAAATAATAATAAAAATTATTTCGAGTATGACACCGTGTATTATCGCTCCAACCGATTATCGAGCGCTATCGTTCCGAGCGTCAATGCAGTCGCACGCCTCAGAACGCTACGGTATTCCATGCCTCAGCGCGTTCAAGCGAAGCTTCGCCACGAACAATCCATTTCCTGCACCCTGTAAGAAATCTGGTGGGGGATCAGTGCTAATCCTCTTGCGTACTGATAGACCCACTTTACTAAACCGACATTAAGTAATGTATTGATTCATGCAGAATACAAATTAGTGATCTTTCTATCTTTGTCTTAGGATCGGTTTTATGGCATATTCGAAAGCAGTAAAGCATGTATTCATGGCAAGCATGTTATATTTGATTCATGTAAGCAAGCAGTATATAGCAATCTCGTGTTTGTTTTGTGGCACGACTTCTTACCAATATCGACGCACTCACCCTTGTACCGATGCAAGGTGAATACGCCTACTATCTTTCCTTGTCATTCTATAAGTGCTCTTGTCCAGGATCTCTGTGTGCCTGCACTATTCAGCCCACCGTTCTTTAACTATATGAAGGTCATTGGCATTCCAAGTCAGATTGGACTACATTTCTCAAATCACATATGTAAGACGGGATCATTCCGTACGAGTTTACTAGCTCGAATCGCCGGAGGACCCCGAATTACTTGGTAAGTGGCTTATCACATCAATAGCAGGTCGCAAACCGTCTTAATGAAGTGCACCAACAATACCAAATTTCTCAACCCGTCCCTCCTAGGCCGAACAGTCCTAGCGCCCTGACGTACAACGTTCGAGGGAAATCATCACATACCCGTGCACGAGCTATATATCTCAAGTCCATTTGACCATACAACGCGCGTCACTAGCATACAACCAAACAATTCGCCTATCTCTATTTCCATTGGCACAATGTCCAAACTCAATGTTCATCAAATGGCCTGAAGGCCCCAAACATCTCGAAGGCACCATGCCACATTCAACAGTTCTGTCACATTCGTGCCATGACTGTTCTCTTTGCAACAAAGTCATCTTTCATAAGTCTCGTGCACGTACGCATGCTTTGATACAATTATTCTCTATACTTCGAGTCGTGCATTCGATACACGCCTCGATGCCGTATATCTATGTTCTATGCCTTAGTGTTCAATGTTCCATGGTTCGTGCACTAGAGCACTCGCCTCAATAGTCTTTCAATGTTCTAGCCTTCTAACTCGTGCGCGAAGGCACGAACGACTCGTGCACTGAGGCACTCGCCGATACAGTTATCCCATGTTCTTATGGCTTGCGCATCGAAGCGCTTGCCTTTGCGGTATTTCAATATTCATTAAGCAACTCGTACATATGATGTACGTTTCAATTCAATTGTTCTATCTAGTTTCCGACACGCACTACGATTTTTCTCCTTTGAGCAACGTCCATGGACTCGATAGGTTAACTTAGCATACAACGATACATTTTTACTTAGGCATGAAGGAGTAGGACAGAAGGGTCAAAGTCCTCCCACCTTTAAGCCGATACGCTTTGTCGTTTCGTCGAGCCGATGCGGCTCGATTTCATAACTTTGTTGCACGGCCAACTCTTCTGACTTAGCCATTCGAGCACTTCGTGTTCCGTTGAACTACCCGACTGATTCTGCCTACCGTGCCCATGCTTCAGTCCGTTGCGAGGCGATGCTTTGGTTTTGCGGACATCGTTGCAAATAAGGCACAAAATCGACCCCTTATAATTCAGCATAAAAGTTTAGCCTGCACAGAAAACCAACTAAAATCAATACTTGTCCGAATCGGATTTATGCTTTGCATCGCTTCGATTTATAGATTCGAATCGACTCAATGCTTTCTTTCGGGGCAACAGAACTCTTTGCATCGATTTGCATAGATACATTCTTCGGGTCAACGCAACTCTTCGAGTCAATGACTCATCGAAATACACCGTACGGAGCTGGACATTACACTTTCTGATTCTTTCACGCCTAATAAGAATCTATGAGTTTCCAATGTATATTGAATAATGAACGAACCATTGATATGCTAATCAAGATAAAAGGAACCTGTCTATGCTAAGACATGATATGTAATGCCCAGTCCTACTCAGTTCAACCGGAAGGATCAAAACGCCAACACGTTTGGTCTTAGCCATGCAACAGCTTGCTTGAAGTTCCGTTCGGCTGAAGCAACTTCTCGCTCAGGTGGGTGGCTTCGGTAAACTTGTCTCAGCTTGGCCTTCGCAATAATAATTGGATGTTTTCAATTGCACTGAGTAGATATGCTAATAAAAAAGACGAACCCACATAGCTAAATGGAATAATCCTATATTGAGTCAAATGAGTATAGAACATGGAATGGTCGAGTTGCTACCTAGATATCATCCCACGATGGCTTTCAAATTTGACATTCGGTCCTTCGTCGCATGGCTTGAGAGAAGAAAAGTTGGTCTATGTTGCCACAAGACTATGAACTTAGCATAGTCATAGGCGTCGTACGCTATAAATGCTTGATAAAGTATGCAATGTCCCACCGTCAAATGCTTGGTATAGCATAATTGTCTTACGAGTCTCAATGCACGTTTCCACGGTGCAAGGCTTGGCATAGTCCTTGCTCGTCCTACGGTTTAAGTCATATCATACGGTTTTTTGCAAGAGTTAGGGCAGTCAAAGAACACGGTTGTTCAAGTTGAACACGTGCATGACCCCACGATATCAAGGCCCATCATCTAGAATATAACAGTTTATGGGGTACTTCAAAGAACACGAATTGGTCAAGTTGAGCAGGAGGGCTATCAAATAGCCGTTCCTAGATTTGAGTCAGAAATGAGTATGGAAACATGGAAAGTTATCGCGACCGGTTGTCGGCGAGACAATTCCTGGTTTGAGGGAGTTGCGTAAAAGAATGAGAAGTAAAGAATGAGAAACGATACCGAGAATGGTAAATCGAGTTGAGTCTTGCATGGTCATTGAATAACTTGTGCACAAGATTTGGTTTCTTGAACGACTGCCGGGACACCGAGTTTGTATCGGCCTAGGAGGAATTATCGGTATTATACGACCTTCACCGTATGCAAAAGTCCGGGTATAGCTTGACATTGCTAGTGGCCTTTCATATAGATGAGTTGGCATAATAGCAGCGATCCGCGTGCATGCCTTAGATTGAGTAAAAAAGCGTATGCACGGTGTCGGTTGAGTTACAAAGAGTATAACCACGGTACGAATGATTCACGAAGTGTGTGCACAGTCCGTACCACAAGTTCTGTGTGCACGGTCCGTACCACAAGTTCTATGAAGCCTAAGACTTGGCTATGGCAGAGACACGTGCTTCGACACGAGATGTGACGTCGTGTTTGAGTCGTCAACACAAGTTTCACAAGTTTGGGATTGAGTTTTGAGTTTAAGTCAGGAAGGACTGTAGAGAAAGTTTGGTTAAGTCATGTTGAGTTGGGAGGCACGGCTCGATGTTCAAGCACGAACAGAGTTATGGCACGACCATGTTGTTGCGTCTCAATGTATGAGTAAAAAGGCAAGCACGAGTCGGTACGTTATATTATTGGCACGAGAATGGTCTAGAAGCACAAGGATAATTAAATTATCGGTACGAGGCACGATGATGGTCTAGAGACACAAAATAGGCCAGGAGTTTATATCCTAAAACTGATTCTAAGGCAAGATTAGAAAGAACCAAAGGGATATGTTGCACAAACTAAATGAATGTGTTGGTTTTGTATGGGTGGCGTGGAGCTCACACCACCAGTACGGTTGTGTATTGACACCCACACAGTTTTTATGTACAGGCACAGGTAGAAGATCGTTTGGCACAGAGCTAACTGGAGGCGTCGAGGAAATAGATCATTGGCGTTTTGAGGCGTGCGGCCGCATGGAGTCTGGACTTATACGGGACATAATGTATGAAAATCGCCTTCTGAAGCATCCGCAAGTGGCAAGCCTTGAACATTTGTATTGAGAGATGAGAGAGAGCTGAGTGATTGTACTCTGAGGGAATGTGAGCTTGAGCGACTTGTAATCTTGGCTTCGCGCCCTTATAATCTTATTTTCACTATCAATAAAAGACTGCGATTTTGTTTGAATACTTGTGTTGCCTTTGCTTATTCAATGCTTCTGCTCGAGACTTCTGTGCGACGACCTCGTCGCAAGCTGCTGTAATCGGCCGTTATGGAACCCGTCTTATGCGAACGCAATCTAGGCTCGCGCGGTATCACGCTCTAGCGAGGACGAACGGTTCTACGGAACTGGGGCATGACATGATAAGATGATTACATACTAAAGTAGACATACACTATGACGGAAAGAATCTTGCCATGCTTAATAGGAAAGGAATAGAGAATGTTTACATGACCCTAACGTATGCTATCAAGAGTAGAGTTCCTTCTTAATGTTATAGACTTGTTGCCATGCTTGCGTAAATAAAGACTGATTACATGCTTACTTTTATCATCAGAGACAAAAGATAGAAATGCTTGATAGAACTGCTATTGTACAAAGAGTTACATGAAAGAGATGATACGCTTGTCCGTATAGAGAAAAGAGATGGTACGGCTTGACCATATAGAAAACAGAGATGTGAAAGATAGAATGCTTGCTAATGGATGAACTGTTATATAGAGTTTTATCTGTTAGAGTTGCATTCCTGCATTGGTCTTGGACAACTTGTGCACAAGGACAAATCCCGCGACCGGTTCTGGGGCACTGGAACCGCTCGGCCTAAGGGGGATTAGAGGAACACCTTTGTCACGCCCCGCTCCCATAGGAGTGATCGTCCTCGCTAAGGCGTGATGCCGCACGAGCTTAGATTGCGTTCGTGCAAGGCGGGTTCCATAACGGCCGATTACAGCGGCTGCGACGGGGTCGTCGCACAGATGTCCCAAGCAGACATTGAATAATAGCAGCGAAAATTTGAAGCAAAACACAAGTCATTCAAAAGATGCATTTTATTGATATTGAAACAAGGATTACAAAGGGGCGCAAGGCCAAAATTACAAGTCACTCAAGCTCACTCTTCTCATATTACAAGTCACTCAGCTCTCTCTCATCTCTCAATATAAGTCTTGAACCAGCGGATGCTTCGGAAGGCGACGTCCATACATTATGTCCCGTATAAGTCTTGACTCTATGCGGCTGCACGCTTCGAATCACCAAGGAACTCCGTGCCTCGACGCATCCAAGCGAGCTCCGCGCCACGAGCTTCTACCTGTGCGTGGACATGAAAACTATGTGGGTGTCAGTACTCAACTGTACTGGTGGAATGTGCTTCTCGCCCACCCATACAAAACCAACACGTTAATTTACTTTGTGTAATATAATCCTTTTTTATTGTCTTTCTACTCTTACCTTAGGATCAGTTTTAGAACAGACGCCTTGACCTATCTTGTGTCTCAAGACCATTCCGTGCTTGCAACAACGACGTTAACTCATACTTTGCCTCTAGACCTTTCTCGTGCCAACAACGTTAACCTATCAAGTCGTGCTTGCCTTTCGGCCCATAATCAGAGACGCAGCTACACGATAGATTCCATTTTCATGTGACCGTGCTACAAACCCATATTGAGGCCGTGCCTCGCAATTCAGTGAGAACCATATCGCCGCCTCGCGGTCCTTGCCACATTGATCACCAACTGACCCAATCGAGACTTGTGAACTTAGTGTCACTCAATCTACTTTGCCTTACGACGGTTTCCTGACTTAGACTCCAACGACTCAAACCAACTTGTGCAACTCTATGCCAACAACTTAAGACCCGACGTCACATCTCGTGCCGAAGCACGGTGTCTACATTGCAGCCAAATCTTAGGCCTAAATATTGTCTTCAGATTGTGCACCTATTCGACTCGACTCAATCCAAAGGCACACACGCGGATTGCCGCCCGTGCCGACCCACCTATATGAGGTCACTAGCACCACAAGCTATACTTTGGACTTATAGCTTTGTTATTCGGGATACCTTTCAGCGCAAGTAGCGATCCCCGCTGAAAGTTCCCGACTAACCTGAGTGGTACTCCCAGCTCGGCTATACCCGTGTTTCCTCCTAGGCCGAAACGATCCCGTGGCTCCGGATTGTCGCTCGAGGAAACTTTTGCCCTTGTCGACAAGTTGTCCAATGACCATGCAAGACTCGACTCAAACTGACGTCTCACACAGTCATTCTTCTTCCAGTGTTACCCTCTCTTTCAAAACCAATATCAAGACTTTTACCATTTGAGACCATCTTGACGACCCACGGTTGCGAGCATTCTTCCATGTTACCCTATTATTTTACTCAACTCAGAACGATCATTTGATAGCCCTTTTTCTAAACTCGACTTGAAATCAACCGTAGCTCGTGCCTTAAACACTAAGTCCGTGCATCATGCCTTAAGCCAACTTGAACTCTATGCGACACCACCGCCCAAGTCATACTCTATATGACGGGCCTTGAGACCATAAGACTATGTGATTATACCCAGCCGTAGAACTCGTAGGACCGTACTTGCTACTACACCGATAGCCTAACATAACTTGTCCAACTTAAGTTTGCAACAACTTGACGAGCAAGGCTGCGTCAAGCTTTGCCTTGATGGAACGTGTCGTGTACGTGCCCGGCTTGAACAAACAAGTTATTTGGTTGCCTAGACTTATGCCACAAGCTATGCAATGCAGCTTAACCAATAGGGCGGGCAAAGGCTATGCCAAGCCTTGGACAATAGATCGTGCATGCTTTATCAAGCATTCATGCGGGCGACGCCTATGACTTAGGCTACGTTCATAACTTCGCCTACTCAACCAACTTTCTTTCTCCCAAGCCACGGGACGAAGGATCGAGTGTCATTTTCAAAGCACGTCGTGCATAAACTCTATACCGACTGTTGGACCTTTCCATATTCTAACTTAATTCGACCCGTCGGAATTATTCCCTTATCTATGCGGATTCGTCTCTTTTATTATCAAGCCTACTTGTGCAAGTTGAAAACATGCGATTTATTATGTGAAGGCTAATATGAGGCAAGTTCACCGAAACTACCCCACCTGAGCGAGGAGTCGTCTCGACCGAGCGATGTCTTCGAGTCGCCGTTGCAAGGCTAAGTCCGAACGCCGTCGGCATTTCGATTCCTCTGATTGACTGAGCGGGACGGGACACTACATCATACACCACTCAGAAAAAGTTTCGTCCTCGAAACTAACTGAGTACTTACTCATCGACTTATCACTTTGTTCTACATTCAAGGACTCTCGCACACACTACTCCTATGTGTTCTTCAACTCGAGATGGATAGTCTGAAGCGATAGCCAGATCCTCGTCCTAAGAAGCCGAAAATCATAAGAATATGCAAAAGAAATGGTTTTTTATATAAAGGGATGTAACAAATGGAACGGGATCATTGTAATTCTGTATAGTTCATGAGTGATTGTAAGCCAAGTATGTCATGTATCAGAGAGACTATGAGAGCTTTGTAATAATTTCAAAGATATCAATAAAGAAAATTTGTTTCTGCTATCATGGTGTTCAATTTGTATTTTTGCATTATTGCCCATTGTTTAATTTCTACGTAAAGTTCTGCTGCGTTGTTGTCTATTCTGTCTATTTTGTCATTGTACAGGTGTTTGTCTTGTGCAAGCGCAACTTAGACTTGCACGACATCTCGTCCAAGCGAGGACGAACGATTCCACAGAGACCGAAGCGAGGACGAAAGGACTCTGCGGATTCAGGGTGTGACAAGGGGTTTTATATTCACAAAGTTACCTCAAAATTTATATGAAACAGAAACAACAATGTCGTTCTGGTCTCACGCGGGGAGGAAGAAGAAGAAGTGAGCTTTCGAACCTGTCTTTTCCTTCGATGTGGGGGAAAACTCGACGTAGATCATGACACGGCACGGCACAACAGGCCACCTCCGTGATATGGCATATGTCGCGGATCGTGCGGCAGCACGCCGAAAACTCGAGCTAGCTAGCGTGCTTAGTGCAGTTCTACAACACTCGACAAGAGAGGGCTCGGGACTGAAAATTGGAATCCTAACCAAAGTTTAATTAAAAGGGAAGAGGTTTTGGTGATATTACTTGTCACTCCCTGCTCCCGTAGGAGCGATCGTCCTCGCTAAGGCGTGATGCCGCACGAGCCTAGATTGCGCTCGTGCAAGGCGGGTTCCATAACGGCCGATTACAGCGGCTGTGACGGGGTCGTCGCACAAAAGTCCCAAGCAGGGACATTGAATAATAACAGCGGAAATTTGAAGCAAAACACAAGTTATTCAAAAGAAGCTCTTTATTGATATTAAAACAAAGTTTACAATGGGGCGCAAGGCCAAGATTACAATCACTCAAGCTCCCTCTTCTCACATTACAAGTCATTCAGCTCTCTCTCTTATCTAAATACTTGTCTTGAGCCAGCGGATGCTTCGGATAGGCGACGTCCATACATTATGTCCCGTACAAGTCCAGTCTTCAGGCAGAACGCACGCCTCGAATCGCCAAGGAACTCCATGCCTCGACGCATCCAAGCGAGCTCCACTCCACGAGCTTCTACCTGTGCCTGCACATAACACTGTGTGGGTGTCAGTACTCAACTGTACTGGTGATGTGAGCTCCTCGTCCACCCATACAAAACCGACACGTTAGTTTACTTTGTGCAACATAGTCCCTTTGTATTGTCTTTCTACTCTTGTCTTAGAATCAGTTTTAGGACATAGACTCTCGGCCTATTTAGTGTCTCTAGACCGTCACCGTACTATCGCACTAACTTCCTTACCCTTGCCTCTAGACCGTTCTCGTGCTTGCAACGTCAACGCACCGACTCATACTTGTCTTTCGTGCCAAACTCTGGGACGCAACGACTCGGTCGTGCCATGAACTCGATTCGTGCTTCAATATCTTTGAGGCAGTGCCTCCTCACTTAGTCTTGCCTATACTTCTGTTGTGACAACGCGACCGTGCCTCACATTTCGAGGTCGTGCCCTGCAACTCAACATAACTTAACCAAACTTGCCCTACGGCCCTTCTCGACTTAACTCGCAACGACTTAAGTCTGACTTATGCAACTCTGTGCCAACGACTTAACACTTGACGCCACATCTCGTGCCGAAGCACGGGTCTTTGCTATAGCCAAATCCTAGGATCTGAAATCATGGTGCAGACCGTGCACACATACCTTATCAACACAACTCGTGCCGTGTTTGCATTCTCTTTGTTTCGACCGATACCGTGCATGCGGATTGCCGCTCAGCATGCCAACTTATCTATATGAAAGGTCACTGGCATCAACTAGCCATCGTAGACATAGCCTGGTAAACGGGATCCTTGCACCGCAAGTAGTGAACTCTGATGCAAGTCCCCGAACTACCAGTTGCTTCATACCCAGCTCGGCTATAACCTGCTTCTTCCTAGGCCGAGTCGGTCCCGTGGCCCCGGGTTGCCACTCGAAGAAACAATCGCCCTTGTCGACAAATTGTCCATGACCACGCACCTACGCTAACTTCTAGACTTAACGTAATTGCATGGCTTAATCATCACCACTTAATTCCTTTGCTTTACTTCATCTACTTTTCATACTTCTTTTGCAGAGCCCAAACCAGGGTTGCCTCGGCGACTGACCTGCAGTCCCGTCACATTTCTTCTCAGCGACTGACCATCGCTCGAACTTAACATTGCGACTAACCATCGCTTAGGCCTAACATTCTTTGAACTCAGGAAACGGCTACGACATAGCCTTCCCACTTAACTTGAACATAACGTGTTTCTTAAGTGCCAATAGACCGTGGCTAACTTTCCTCCGAACCGACCGTGGTTCGTGCCTTAAACCGACTTACGTTCTAAGCGACGCTATCGCCCAAGTCATACTTTATATGACGGGCCTTGAGGTCGTGGGACTAAGTAACTTGACAACCGCAGAAAGATCGGGACAGTGCTTGCTATGACTTCGATACCCCAACATTACTTTGCCTAACTTAATCGAGCCTACAACTTAACCCGTGGGACGAGCAAAGGCTATGCCAAGCCTTGCATCGTGGAAGCGTGCATGCTTTATCGAGCATTTACGCAGGCGACGCCTATGACTTAGGCTAATTCATAGTTATGTGTCGAAGACAAACTTCCTTCTCCCAAGCCACGGGACGAAGGGCCAAGTATCATTTTCAAAGCCATCGTGCAACGATTCTAAGCCAACCGTGGGACACTTTCCATGTTCTAACTCAATTCGACTCGACTTAGGATTATTACCTTAGCTATGTGGATTTGTCTCTTTTATTATCAAGCCTACTTGTGCATTTGAAAACTTTCGTTTTATTAGTGCGAAGGCCAAGCTGAGGCAAGTTCACCGAAGCCACCCACCTGAGCGAGGAGTCGCCTCGACCGAGCGGGCCTTCGAGTCGCCGTTGCATGGCTAAGTCCGAACGCCGCTGGCGTTCCGATTCCTCCGATTGACTGAGCGGGACAAGGCACTACATCATACACCACTCAGAAAAAGTTTCGTCCTCGAAACTAACTGAGTACTTTCTTATCGACTTATCACTTTATTCAACATTCAAGGACTCTCGTACACACTTCTCTCATGCTTTCCCTCAATCCGAGCCACGCTCGCACTGCCCACAATCTTTTCTTCAAAACTTGCGATCTCAAAATCCTCGATATTTTTCCGTTCCTCAAGTCTCACTTGATTTAACGTATCACTTAGTTGGATCGTGCACATATTCCAGGCGTCCCCAAAATACATGCATTTCAGCCAAGTCTCGTGATAGAGAATCCGTCATTCTCACTCGAGTCGCATCGTGCACATATTCAGACGTCCCTGAAATATATGCATGTCTGCCAAGTCTCGTGAGTTTTCCATACTCTAGAATTATTCTAACCATTCATACCAATCCTCAAGATCAATCTTCCCAATGCTACCTCTTGCAATGGGGGCGTCTCGCCTAACCGCTAGGCCATGTCTCAAGGCTAAAGTCAATGTCAGGATTGGAATCATAGTTCCTTAACAATAATGCCAACACTGACCCCAATCTTAGGGTCAAACCAAAGTTGATAATACGGGATTTTCTACCCAAGCTCGCATCACTCCGATTTCTAAACATCGAGCATAGATTTCCTACTCACATTCCGACATTCGTCGCATGGGGTCCGAGTCATCAGCAAAGCCATCCTACGATACTCACGTTCAACCAATTCCTCGACATGACCATATCGTTCGTCCAACGAGCAATTCGCATAACCTATCTCTTTGAACACGTTCAATATAATTCACCTATCAATCCTTCTCAAATCAAGCACGCTACAATACAATTGTCGCTAACCCACAATTCACATTCCATATTTCCTAAGTCGTTCATCTCAATTCACGTAATCGATCGCAAGGTCGTCCGACTTAACAATATGTTGTGCCTCAATCTCACGCAAGTATGATTGTCCACGCTTGGGCATGAATCACCATGCCACGCTCGAGCAGGATAACCATCCTTATTGGGGCGTAACTCATTCTTTGAGTTTAGACTAACTCATTCTCGATACGCAGATTGAACCTACTCAATCCTCAAGTTTACTCAATCGTCAATCACAAGTCCTACAAATCCTCGAATTCACCTTCGCATCAAACCAACAAGTCGAGACAATCCAAATTGCCACGTCCTGATTTTCTGAGTTTGATCGTTCCTGCGGCATGAATTACCATGTCAGCGTTTACGCGAAACGATCGTCCCAAATTCGACGTGACGCATGTGCGAGGCTGGAGTTGCGCTCGCACAAGACAAGAATGTCGACGTTGTGGTTATCAACGCAGCCATCAAGACACTTTTGTTTTCATCCAAAATTCATTTCTATCAGAATACTCAAGCATAGCATCCATCAAACAACAACACTTTGCACGATCGTCATTCGCCGAGTCAGAGTACCCCCGAGTTATCGCATATCGATCTTTGATACGCCTCAATACCATCGACGATATACGTAACCTGACGATCTTCATTTGTAACGAATTCTGAGTCGTGCGACTGATGCTATCGTTCGACTGGATAATCTCCTTGACATTCAAATCCAAGTTCGATCATTATCCCTCGAATCATTTACAACATCAATTTTCTTAAACCCAAATTCACGTATTGTTCATCCGTCTATCTTAAGTCATCGAGCAACATTTTTCTTCAAATCACATCATTCCTTGCTAACTCAAATCATCGAGCAACATCCATTCCAATCCTCAGAGTCATTTTCAAACATTCGAATCAAACTTTTCATGCACGCTATCTTTCCGTCGTGCTAACTTTTCGTATACGATCCATATCAATTTTTTCGATCAAGTCATCCATTCGTACACCCTAACTTTTCCTCGATTTGATTTCACCTACTCAATCACTTTGCATTTCATACTCGTGCAATCACTATCCCGTACGCGTCATCTCTAATTTGTTTGAATCGATTCGTCCTTATCTTCAAGACTACAACTTATTCAACGATACTCAATCTACGGCTTTGCATAACGCGACGCTTGCTGATAGACTCATCGACACTCGCATCCTCAATCGATCGATCGACATCCTTGAAGCTATCGCATACACCACTCAGGGATGAAGTCATTCGACAAATCCTCAAAACCATCATTCGAATCAAATTCGACTTCTTCAAATTTTCCGTTCAAACCATTCTCTCAAATTTCAAGCACGCTCATTTATATCGTATCAACGATATCGTCGCTCGATAGCACCCCTATTGATAGTCATCCCCCTTTACTCAATCAAGTCCAAATGATTTTCGTCCGACACAATTTGAATCCCGCACTCGACTTTTCTAAGGTCGATGCAACTTTGGTGTATATGTCCAGCCCGACTTAGCCAACCGTGCTACGTGATCCATCTTTTGTTTCTTGTCAAAAACTGTTTTCCTACGTTTTGCAAATTATATAGACTTATTGTATGGACATCCTGTAGGACATTTGAGAGAGAGCGCATCAACGATCTTAACTTGCAGAAGCAACAGAGTTAAAGAATTCAATCGATAGTCCAAGGACGTAAAGCCGTGCTCTGATACCATTATGTCACGCCCCGCTCCCGTAGGAGCGATCGTCCTCGCTAAGGCATGATGTCGCACGAGCCTAGATTGCGCTCGTACAAGGCGGATTCCATAACGACCGATTACAGCGGCTGCGACGGGGTCGTCGCACAGAAGTCCCAAGTAGGGACATTGAATAATAACAGCGGAAATTTGAAGCAAAACACAAGTTATTCAAAAGAAGCTCTTTATTGATATTGAAACAAAGGTTACAATGGGGCGCAAGGCCAAGATTACAATCACTCAAGCTCACTCTTCTCACATTACAAGCCACTCAGCTCTCTCTCTTCTCTAAATACTTGTCTTGAGCCAGCGGATGCTTCGGATAGGCGACGTCCATACATTATGTCCCGTATAAGTCCAATCTTCACGCAGAACGCACGCCTCGAATCGCCAAGGAACTCCGTGCCTCGACGCATCCAAGCGAGCTCCGCGCCACGAGCTTCTACCTGTGCCTGTACATAACACTGTGTGGGTGTCAGTACTCAACCGTACCGGTGGTGTGAGCTCCTCGTCCACCCATACAAAATCGATACGTTAGTTTACTTTGTGCAACATAGTCCCTTTGTATTGTCTTTCTACTCTTGCCTTAGAATCAGTTTTAGGACATAGACTCTCGGCCTATTTAGTGTCTCTAGACCGTCACCGTGCTATCGCACCGATAACTTCCTTACCCTTGCCTCTAGACCATTCTCGTGCTTGCAGCGTCAACGCACCGACTCATACTTGTCTTTCGTGCCAAACTCTGGGACGCAACGACTCGGTCGTGCCATAAACTCGATTCGTGCTTCAATATCTCTGAGGCAGTGCCTCCTCACTTAGTCTTGCCTATACTTATGTTGTGACAACGCGGCCGTGCCTCACATTTTGAGGTCGTGTCCTGTAACTCAACATAACTTAACCAAACTTGTCCTACGGTCCTTCTCGACTTAACTCGCAATGACTCAAGTCTGACTTATGCAACTCTATGCCAACGACTTAACACTCGACGCCACATCTCGTGCCAAAGCACGGGTCTTTGCTATAGCCAAATTCTAGGCTGTGAAATCATGGTGCAGACCGTGCACACGTACCTTATCAACGCAACTCGTGCCGTGCTTGTATTCTCTTTGTTTTGACCGACACCGTGCATGCGGATTGCCGCTCAGCACGCCAACTTATCTATATGAAAGGTCACTGGCATTAACTTGCCATCGTGGACATAGCTTGGTAAACGGGATCCTTGCACTGCAAGTAGCGAACTCCGATGCAAGTCTCCGAACTACCAGTTGCTTCATACCCAGCTCGGCTATAACCTGTTTCTTCCTAGGCCGAGTCGGTCCCGTGGCCCCGGGTTGCCGCTCGAAGAAACAATCGCCCTTGTCGACAAGTTGTCCATGACCACGCACCTACGCTAACTTCTAGACTTAACGTAATTGCATGGCCTAATCATCACCACATAGTTCCTTTGCTTTACTTTTTCTACTTTTCATACTTCTTTTGCAGAGCCCAAACCAGGGTTGCCTCGACGACTGACCTGCAGTCCCGTCACATTTTTTCTCAGCGACTGACCATCGCTCGAACTTAACATTGTGACTAACCATCGCTTAGACATAACATTCTTTGAACTCAGGGAACGGCTACGGCATAGCCTTCCCACTTAACTTGAACATAACGTGTTCCTTAAGTGCCAATAGACCGTGGCTAACTTTCCTCCGAACCGACCGTGGTTCGTGCCTTAAACCGACTTACGTTCTACGCGACGCTATCGCCCAAGTCATACTTTATATTACGGGCCTTGAGGTCGTGGGATTAAGTAACTTGACAACCGCAGAAAAAGCGGGACAGTGCTTGCTATGACTTCGATAGCCCAGCATTACTTTGCCTAACTTAATCGAGCCTACAACTTAACCCGTGGGACGAGCAAAGGCTATGTCAAGCCTTACATCGTAGAAGCGTGCATGCTTTATTGAGCATTTACGCGGGCGACGCCTATAACTTAGGCTAATTCATAGTTCTGTGTCGAAGACCAACTTCCTTCTCCCAAGCCACGGGACGAAGGGCCAAGTGTCATTTTTAAGCCATCGTGCAACGATTCTAAGCAAACCGTGGGACACTTTCCATGTTCTAACTCAATTCGACTCGACTTGGGATTATTCCCTTAGCTATGTGGATTCGTCTCTTTTATTATCAAGCCTACTTGTGCATTTGAAAGCTTTCGTTTTATTAGTGCGAAGGCCATGCTGAGGCAAGTTCACCGAAGCCACCCACCTGAGCGAGGAGTCGCCTCGACCGAGCGGGCCTTCGAGTCGCCGTTGCATGGCTAAGTCCGAACGCCGTCGGCGTTCCGATTCCTCCGATTGACTTCCGATTCCTCCGATTGACTGAGTGGGACGGAGCACTACTTTATCTTGTAACTCTTTGATTCTAATCTAGGTAGTTACTGTAGTTTAGATGGGAGGGTATCCAACCTATGAGAATGTTTTTGCAAAACAAAAAAACAATGATAGAAATGGATTCGTGCATTTTGATGCTTTATTTCTTGTAATCGTTATCTTTCAGATTATTCTTTTTATATCTACTCATAATTATTATTCTAATCTGAGGAACTTTTCCTGTTTGGCAGGAAAAGTTCTAGATTATCTTCTAGTGGTGAAATATTGATACTTACTATATGTATTTATTCTCATATTAGTTCTATGTAGCAAAGGAACTTTCCTCGATTAGTATGGAGATATTCTATCTTTTTTTTAGTTGTAAAAAGCTGTCACTTTGCGTGGCAAATTACCAAAGTGAAGTGGCATATCTTCTGAATTGATTTATCTTTTATTATCTAGTGCATAATTATAGTTTGTTTATTTGACTATCTTTTTTTTCCATTTTATTGGAAAAGTTTTGTGATTACCTTATAATTCTATCTTCTACTCTATGCTTTTGGGAAATGTCACCTTATAATTTATCCATGCGTATATCAAAGTATGTTTATGTATCTCATCTGCTATGTGTCTAGTATATTGTTAACTTGCTTGGAAATGCATCTTTGATCTGTTGCTTTTACCTGTAGCGCGCTAAGGTAAAAGAGACGGCAACACAGCGTGCAAGACAGCTGCAGGAGGAGGAGGAGGAAGAACGTACAAGGGAACAATAGGCAAAAGCTTTGGCAAAGTTGGAAGAGTTGAACAGACGAACATCAGCAGAAAGCTCAAACCAGAAGGTTAATTATTCTCCTCCATCAAGCAATGATGTTCTTAACAAGAAGCAGGACTTTGGAGCTGGTATGGTTCTTAAAGCTGATGTGGCTTTCCCTGGAGCTCCCTCGGGTACTTGTTCAGAAGCAGTGACACCCACAGATGATTATGGCACTAGAAATGCTGGAAATTTGATAAATGCCTCCTCTGATGTGGCCGCACAACATTCAGATTCTGCTGTCCAAACTTCTTACTTGTCGCAGAACCAACATTTGGAACCAAGTCAAGACACTGTATCGAAAAAGGTCATGCACAAAACAGCCCCAGATATTCATGATACTTCCTCTAACCATGAGCAGTTGGGTAACCGGACAAGGCAAACCATTCCGCAGGATAGAAGTATGGGCGAGAAACAATCATCTACAATGAGCACTGGGAATCCAAGTGAGGTTTCTATGAATCCATTGACCAGTGATGCTCCGGCTAATAATGAGGAGAATTCTGTTCGTCACAGAAAGAAAAATAATAAGAGTGCAAGGAATAATAAGAACAAGCTGGATGAGGGTCTACCAAATTCTTGTTTCCCTTCACCAGATACCGTGTTGGTTCCCCAGAAGCTTCATCCTGGAAGTAGAAAAAGCAATCCTTCAGTGTCAGCAGCAGAGGCCAAATCCCTTCCTTTCGAGAGTTTGAATGCAACAGTAGCACCAGCAGGAGCCTTATCTGTTGAAAATTCCAGTGAAATACCGGTTATGCCTCTGAAGCAAGGTTTAAAAGAGTCAACTGAAGAATCACATGCTAGGGTAAATAACCACTGGAAGCCTCGTCCTCAGAGAAAGTCTGCAAAAACCCAACAGACTAATAAATCAGTTTCCAAGTATAATGTTGGTGCTGAGGCTGTCATCTGGGCTCCTGTAAAGCCTCTAAACAAGGATGGACCATCTGTGGAAGCTAGCAAGAATAGTGTGATTGAAGCTACCTATCCATCTGGAAAGAGTGGACATGACATGCAAAGTGGCATCAAAGCAATGAGAGCTGAAATGGGACGGTACATTTGGAAGCCTGTTGCCAAAGAACTCTCTCAGCAGGTTAACTCTAAACAAAATTCTCCCTCGCAATCCCATTCTGAAGCAGGTGGTATGTCCGCGAAACATGATTCCAACAGGTTAACTGTTGAATTTGGCAAACCTGATGGAGTTACAGTTGGAAAAGCGACAATTGCAACTGACGCTAGGAATGGGGAGAATATCAAGCATAACAAGCATGGGAAAATGTCTTCATCATGGCGTCAACGGAGCTCTGAAACTCCACGAGTAGTTGGTTCATTATCTTCTGATCCCGCAAAAGCTGTTCAAAAGGCTTCTGATCAGCTCCAACCATCAACAACAGATAGCGTACTGATACGGGACATGACACATATTCTTGATGGTTGGAATGATGTTACTAACACTTCGCCACCTGGTGGATCTGTTGCCTCAACTGCGGTTCCAAAGAATGTTGGAGCAAATAGACAAAGGTGCCAACCATACAAGGAACAAAGAGTTCCTAGAAGTCCGTATCCTACTGATAATACGGATACACACAGGGTGGTTACTGATAGAAGAGAGACTCATTCTCCAGCCTTAGGTCTTCTGAATGAGTCTGATGGCGGGAAAGTCATGAAAACAGAAAGCGAGAATACAGCCTTAGTGACAACACATGTCTTCGAACGTGATTCCTATCCAAGTCCTGGAAGAATAATAGATAGGTCTCTAGGGGCTTCCCGGATGGATCGTCGTATGGCTGGAGTTTCAGAAGATGAAAGGTGGACCAAAGCCTCTTCCTTTGGTCCTGGACGTGACATTCGACTGGATATGGGTTATGGTGCTGCTAATGTAAGTGCGCGTGTGTGTTTGTATGTTTGTGCGCACGCGTGCTTACCCTTTTTAATATTTTGAATTTGATTGAATTGTTGCAGGCAACTGCACCAACTGCTGCAGGTTTCACAAAATCCTCAAAACTAATTGAGGATGGGTCAAATGTAAGTGCTCAGGAACTACCCAGAGGTTCTGACACATTCCACTCCCTTTCCGGGTCTGATTCTCCTACTGCTGCAGCTAAGTTGCCTTGTACGAATGAAGAGCATGCAAGATCTGTTGAATCCCTTGAATCAGAAAGTTTTGAGGTGAAAGAAATACCAGCACTTGCAGTTCCTGAAGTTACATTGGTAAAGGAAGCACCACAGGGTGAGAGATTTGTATCAGGCATTTCTGATTCCACTTCTGTAAATGAACAGATATCAGTAGACTCTGTATTAAAGGACGAAAATTTAATAGTGACAGAGGATGAAACAGTTGAAGCCCCTACTGATTTCTCACATGATAGAACTATCTCTGGGTCTTCTCCAGTTTCAACAATGATAGGAACTTCTGAAGCTGTAAATTCAGTTAAGTCGGTAAAACAGGAAGATGTCAGAGGAAAAAATTCTGAAAAGGTAAATATTTGTGAAGTGTTTGATGAAAAGGAGCAGATCGAAACCAATAATGAAGAAGTAGACTGTATGTTAAATGCCGATGGTAAATCTGAGGAATCAGATGTTTCTTCTGTTGCATCTTCTGATATCAAAGATGCTGTTACAATTAAATATGATACAAATAGCAGTCTTGATATTGCCTTGAGTGATCCTGTTACTTCACCTGTAGAATCAACACCTGTTCTCGCTACAGTTCTCTCTGAGACAAAACAAAAGCTTGAGGACCAAGTTGCACAGCTGTCTAGTGGGTTGGCAGGTACTGTTATTCTTTCTGGGCCAAAGGACAAGATTACTTCAGAGCCTGCTAGAGCAAGGACCACTACTGCAAAGAAGAAGAAAAGAAAAGAACTTTTTTCCAAGGCAGATGCTGCAGGAACCTCCGACCTTTACAATGCATACAAGGGTCCAGAAGAAAAGAATGAAGTTGCTGATTCCTTGGAAAACGTAGATAGTTCTTCGACAGTTAATACAACAGATGTGCAGGCAGACGTGCATGGTAAGAATGCTGTTGCAGGTGAGGAAGATGAACAATGTAAAACAGAAATTGATGATTGGGAAGATGCAGCTGATATCTCCACTCCGAAATTGAAATCAGAGGGGGATCTTGTTCTTGGAAATGAAGCTACAAACATGAAGAGGTACTCCAGAGATTTTCTATTAACCTTTATTGACCAGTGTACCGATCTTCCTGTTGGCTTTGAGATGGGATCTGATATAGCAGATGCATTGATGAGCAGTCCAGTAGTGACAACACATTTCTTCGAACGTGATTCATATCCAAGTCCTGGAAGAATAATAGATAGGTCTCTAGGGGCTTCCCGGATGGACCGTCGTATGGCTGGAGTTTCAGAAGATGAAAGGTGGACCAAAGCCTCTTCCTTTGGTCCTGGACGTGACATTCGACTGGATATGGGTTATGGTGCTGCTAATGTAAGTTCTCGTGCGGGACAAGGAATCAATCATGGGGTTCTCAGAAACCCACGTGGCCAATCCAATCACTTTGCTGGTGGAATTCTCTCTGGGCCTGTGCAATCTATGCCATCTCAGGGGGGCATGCCTCGGAGCAATTCTGATGCAGACAGGTGGCAACGTGCTACCGGCATCCAAAGAGGTCTAATTCCTTCGCCTCATGCAACTTCACAAATAATGCACAAGGCTACGAACAAGTATGAAGTAGGCAAGGTGTCTGATGAAGAAGAGGCAAAGCAGAGACAATTGAAAGCTATACTAGACAAATTGACACCCCAGAATTTTGAGAAACTCTTTTTGCAAGTCAAGGAGGTTAACATTGACAACACAATTACTCTCACTGGGGTCATCTCACAGATTTTTGACAAAGCTTTGACGGAACCAACTTTCTGTGAAATGTATGCGAATTTCTGCGCCCATCTTTCTAATGAATTACCTGATTTCTGTGAGGACAATGAAAGGATAACCTTTAAAAGGTTGCTATTGAACAAGTGCCAAGAAGAGTTTGAAAGAGGTGAAAGAGAGGAAGCTGAAGCTAACAGAGCTGAAGAGGATGGTGAGATAAAACAAACTGAAGCAGAAAGGGAGGAGAAAAGAACTCATGCACGGAGACGTATGCTTGGAAACATCCGTTTGATTGGAGAACTATATAAAAAAAGGATGTTAACAGAGAGGATTATGCATGAATGCATCAAGAAGTTGTTGGGAGAATATGAGAATCCTGACGAGGAAGATCTTGAAGCTTTATGTGTGTTGATGAGCACAATTGGGGAGATGATAGACTATCCAAAGGCTAAGGTACATATGGATGGGTATTTTGTCAGGATGTTGAAGCTCTCGACCGACCAGAAACTATCTTCTGGAGTTAGATTTATGCTGAGGGATGCAATTGATCTTAGAAAGAACAAGTGGCAACAGAGAGGGAAAATTGAAGGACCAAAAAAGATTGATGAGGTACACAGGGACGCAGCTCAAGAACGGCAAGCTCGGGCGAGTAGATTTTCCCGTGGTCCTGTTATTAATAATGCACCAAGACGTGGACCACCTGCTGACTATAGTTCTTGCAGTAACAGTGTATTACCTTCTCTGAGTTCTCAGCAGATAAATAGTAATCGTGGTATGCCAGCCCAGGTTCGTGGGCATGCTACTCAAGATGTTCGAATGGATGAAAGACAGCAATTTGAGAGCAGGGTGCTGTGTTTTGCCCTCCCTCAAAGGTCCACAGATGATACCATTACCCTTGATCCTCAAGTTGGTCTTGCCAGGGGGATGTCCATCAGAGGACAGCCACTAATGTCAAATGCTCCCTCAGCTGACATTCCTCCAAACCTTGGAGATTCTCGTAGATTGGCATCAGGCTCTAATAGTTACAATTTTATGTCAAGAGAAGATTTTATGCCAAGATATACGCAGGATAAGTTTTCAAGTGCACAATACGATCAGCCAAGCCCATATGGCCGTAGTTCTTCTATTGGTAGCAGAGATCCCCAGTTTCCAGATAATGTGACTGACAAATCGGCTGTAACTACCATCCCTGGGAGAATACATGCGTCTAGTGGATTTCTTCCTGCACCTTCCGAGACAAAGCAGCTATCTCAAGAGAGTCTACGAGAAAAATCCATATCTGCAATACGGGAATTTTACAGGTTGATTCTAATTTTCATTTGTTTCTTTCTAGCTCGTATTGCTTGAGAATTACTGTTTATATTTTGTGCTAAGCACAGGTCACCTTTTTCTGATAACCTCCTGCTATAACACATTCATGTTTTTATGCATATATTATATATAGTTATCCTTGTTTATTGCACATTACTAGCATTTGATTCTTTGGGTCAAGATGTTGGCAAATTGACAGGGGTTATGAATCATTATGATATTGTCACGCCCCGCTCTCGTAGGAGCGATCGTCCTCGCTAAGGCGTGATGCCGCACGAGCCTAGATTGCGCTCGTGCAAGACGGGTTCCATAACGGCCGATTTCTTGCGGCTGTGACGGGGTCGTCGTACAGAAGTCCCAAGCAGAGACATTGAACATGCAGCGAAAATTTAGAACAAACACGATGTTATTCAAAAGAAGCTCTTTATTGATATTGATACAAAGATTACAAAGGGCGCAAGGCCAAGATTACAATTCACTCAAGCTCACTCTTCTCACATTACAATGCACTCAGCTCTCTCGTTACATGTCTTGAGCCAGCGAATGCTTCGTAAGGCGACGTACATACATTATGTCCCGTATAAGTCTTGAATCCATGCGGCCGCACGCTTCGAATCGCCAAGGAACTCCATGCCTCGACGCATCCAAGCAAGCTCCGCACCACGAGCTTCTACCTGTGCCTGCACATGAAAACTATGTGGGTGTCAGTACTCAACTGTACTGGTGGAATGAGTTCCTCGTCTACCCATACAAAACCAACACGTTTGATTTACTTTGTGCAACGTAACCCTTTATGATTGTCTTTTTACTCTTGCCTTAGGATCAGTTTTAGGACAGACGTCTTGGCCTATTTGGTGTCTTTAGACCATCTCGTGCTTGCAACGCAACATCAACTCAACAACGTTAACCTATCAAGTCGTGCTCGCCTTACGGCTTAAAATCAAAGACGCAACTACGCAGTGAGGCTCCATTTTCTTGTGATCGTGCTACAAATCTTTGCTGAGACTGTGCCTCGCAACTCAGTGAGAATCATACCGCCGCCTCGCGGCCCTTGCTACTTTGGTCACCAACTGACCCAATCAAGACCTGCGGCTAAGTGTCACTCGACCGACTTTGCATTGCGGCGTTTCCTGACTTAAACTCAAGACAACTCAAACCAACTTATACAACTTATATGCCGACAATTTATGACTTGACGCTACATCTCGTGCCGAAGCACGTCGCCTATGTTGCAGCCAAATCTTAGGCCCAAACATTGTGTTCAAACTATACACACACATTCAACTCGACTCCTTGATATAGTGTACTCAATACTCAACTCAATCCAAAGGCACACTCGTGGATTGTCGCCCGTGCCGACTCATCTATATGAGGTCACTAGCATGACAAGCTATCTTGGACACATAGCTGGTATAGGATGGACCGGTCACCGCAAGTAGCTAGCCCCGATGAGCGTCCACCGAATACTTGCCTTTCGGCTCAGCTATCCCGCTCACATTCACCCTCGGTTTCCTCCTAGGCCGGAACGGTCCCGTGGCCCCGGGTTGTCGTCCGAGGAAACAATCGTCCTTGTCGACAAGTTGTCCAATGACCATGCAAGACTCGACTCAACTGACGTCTCACACAGTCATCCTTCTTTCAGTGTTACCATCTCTTTCAAAACCAATATCAAGACTTCTATCATTTGAGACCCCTCGACGACCCACGGTCGCGAGCATTCTTTCCATGTTACCATATCATTTCATTCAACTCATGAGCGCCTATTCGATAGTCTTTTCTCCAAAACTCATTAAATCAACCGTGGCTCATGACTTAAACACTAAGTCCGTGTATCGTGCCTTAAACCGACTTATGTTCTACGCGACGCTATCGTCCAAGTCATACTTTATATGACGGGCCTGGAGACCGTAAGACTATGTGGTTATACCCAGCCGTAGAACTCATAGAATCGTGCTTGCCACTACTCGGATAGCCTAACGTAACTTGTCTAACTTAACTTTGCAACAACTTGACGGAAAAAGACAGCATCAAGCCTTGCGTCGTGGGAACGTGCCGTGCACGCGTTCGACTTTGAACAACCAAGTGATTTGGAGTGCCTAGACTCATGTCACAAGCCATTCAACGCAACTTAACTTATAGGCAAGCCAAGGTTGTGCCAAGCCTTGGACGATGGGACCGTGCATGCTTTATGAAGCATTCATGCGGGCGACGCCTATGACTTAGGCTACGGTCATAACTTCGCCAACTCAAATCAACTCTCCTTCTCCCAAGCCACGGGACGAAGGATCGAGTGTCATTTTCAAAGCACGCCGTGCACCAACTCTAAGCCGACCATTGGACCTTTCCATATTCTAACTCAATTCGACCCGTCGGGATTATTCTCTTATCTATGTGAATTTGTCTATTTTATTATCAAGCCTACTTGTGCAAGTTGAAAACATGCGATTTATTATGTGAAGGCTAAGATGAGGCAAATTTACCGAAATTATCCCACCTGAGCGAGCGGTCGCCTCGACCGAGCGATGTCTTCGAGCAGCCGTTGCAAGGCTAAGTCCGAACGCCGTCGGCGTTTCAATTCCTCCGATTGGCTGAGCGGGACGGGGCACTACAGATATGATTTGCTTTAGATGCAATGCATTGGCTTCTTTATTAGATTACTAAACACTAATGGGAAACTAGCACTGCACCTTGCATTATTCTGCATCTGCATATATGTTAGAGAAGCCTAATCCAAATTTAAACTCGAATGATAAGCACATTGGTAAACTTACCCTCTCTGGACACAATGACAGGAAGGCTTGTTTACAACTCATGTCCTCTTTAGCCCCTACATTTGTGACATACATGATCTCATCTCGTTATGTTATTGTAACTACATAATTGGTAGCTTCATGAAATACATGTAATAGTTAAATCATAAATGTATGCAAATATTTAAAATATTTCAAAACAATGTTTTGTCACAGATCAGGCCTTCTATGTGCTTCCACTCATGTCTCGATTAACTTCATTCCGATCATTTCCGCATCATTTCAAACTGACGCTCCGTGCAACTTGAGTCCTTTTCATACTTTCTTTGATTTCCACTATAAATTGTACGTGCATATTGGGAACATTTCAAAATGATGCTTTTGTCACGGTTCAGGCCTTTTATTTGCCTCCACTCATGTCTCGGTCAACTTCAGTCCGATCATTTCCGCATCATTTCAAAATAATGCTCGATGCAACTAGTGTCCTCTTCCATACGTTCTTTGATTTCTAGTGTAAATTGGAACTATGTATGGCTCCACTCGTGTATCCAAATATTATTCACTTAACCAAGATTTTGGAGTTTAGACAATCTGAGATATTGTACTAGCATCCTGCTCGACCTTTATCCAGCTAAAACTTATTGCCATGGAATCAAGCATTTAAATGAAAAACATTTTATTGTTTGGTCATCCATTTGTAATTGAACTTTGAAAGTGTGAATGCACTATGTCAAAGGTTCAAAATACCACTGCATATCCCTTCAACATCTCTAGCATATTTCAAGAAGCAAACTTGGAGGTTATGGAACAATCTACTCCACACCCCCCCCCCCCTCTCCCTCCACCACCACACCCCTCTCCCGTTTATGTTTCGGAATGACACATTTTTCTGATGTTTCTTTTCTGTTTTTGGGTGCCTGAATAGTACTTAACATTCTTGTGATAAATGAAGAAAATAATTGCTTAAGCATACAGTTTTTAAATGGCAAAATAAACTTCAAAAATGATCTTGTCACCTTGGAGTAGGATACCATACCAACTTTTCAGATTGGTTTGAGTGGGCTTCTATGGCCCATTTTTTACTGCAATGGGGAACAATGTGTTAAAAATCTGGAGATGGAAGTCATTACATTGCCAAAGATGTTCAGTGTTAGTTTGGTTGTATTTAATAGGTTAATTTGCACTTAACTATCACTACCTTTTACACTTAAATACCTACTACTATTTTAATAATCTGTTTAATAGCTTAATGGCTTTGAACTAGACTTCTAGCCCCGAACGAACACTGCTATGCCGGCGTTACCAAGCGTGCCGCAGTATTGCAACCGGGAGACATGGTATAGGTTGTGTAACCATTTGATAAAAACCTTGGGGTACTCGTCCTAAAAGTAGCCATTAATAGAGCCCAAGATTATATCAACCTGCATCAAGTTCCCCATATAACTGATGTGGACTGCGGGACCGTAAGAAATGCTATTCAAGTTGTGCATGGTTGTCAAATTGGGAGTAAGTAGTCATTAGTGATAATCATATCCAAGGTTGTGAAAAGCGCTAGGCACTAGTCGGACTGGCACCCGCCGCCTAGCGCCTAGCGCCTAGCCCGTCGCCTAGATCTAGGCGGTTCAAAAAAAAAATCCAAAAAAAACTACTGAAAATTGTAGAAGTCCATAAAACCCAAAAACATGCATAGTCGGGCGTCGGAAGGACTAGACGGGCGCCTATGGGAGCATCGGGCGGGCACCAGGTGCTGACTAGGCGGCCGCCTAGAACACCTTTTAGAACAATGATCATATCGATGAGGTTAAATAAAAGATACGCAACCTGGATCTGTGTTCTTGACCTCTGGTGATGAGCTGCAGGGAGAAAAGTTCGTGACTTTGCGGTGAAGTCGATCAAGGCATGAGTGGAGTCATATAGAACAGGTCTGGTACTTGTGACAAAGGCATCAATATGAAATGTTTTTATACGTGTAGCTATTGGGGGAGTTCGGTGGGTGTGGGTTGGGGTGGGGGATGAGGGAGGGGACCTTGCTGGGAGATGGAAAGTAGATAATATGGGTCAAAGTAATTTTGGATTTTTTTTAATATTATTTTTGGCATATTGAAATAGAAACAACTTGTAATTTGAGGCCATTGTATCGAAAAGTGCACTTATTTAAGCAAAATCATCATTGCCGTCAATTTGGAGTATTTATTACCCAGGCTGAAGTATTTTAACTGTAATTTTCATAGATGGCTCAAAGTTCTGATATGATGTTTGTAGTAGCAAAGCAGTAAGTGGAGGGTGTTGAGAGGGGCATTTTATTCACATATTCGGTTACTTATTATCTATTTGATTGTAGTGTTCAGATCTTGTTTAAGTTTTCTAGATTCTTTATTGTATCTTAATTGTATCATGTTACATATTCCTCTAGGCTCTTTACCGTCTAGGGGAACTCGGAGGGTGCTCCTTGTTTGCATGAGTTTAAACTGCATAGCAGAAAGGTAGGTGTACCTACCTGCCAATTGCACGCAAGTTTTATGGCATGATGCTCTCATGCTGTAGTATGGTAGTTATTGTATTTTTTTGTGCTCGCTGTACCAAAGTTCAGGACTACATCCAGAGTACAATAGTTATTTAGGGACTGTGGGCTGATAGTGTTAGCCCAAATTTTTTGGGTCATCTGTTGAATCATTTTCTTCATTCAGCTTTGTTAAGGGTCTGTAACACAAACAAAGTCATATGCTTTTTTACAGCTTCAATGCATGTTCGTTTAAGCATATCCCTAGTCCTAGCACCTCCTTTAACTAGTGTCTTACTGCTCCTCCTTATGGTTGCATATATTAGTCTGTGTTGTACATGTCCAACTACCTAAGACGAGTTTCTCTTACATATTTTTTCAGTCGATGGTGCTATTGGAAACCTTTTCAAAAAAAAATTCCATATCAACGTAAATAATCTTTGAATATATGTTGTAATTTGATATTTTGTTGTTTTTGCAGGCTGCTTATTTTATTATTATAATTGTTTGAGATTTTGTTGTTTTCACATGATGCTCTCATGCTGTAGTACTGGTAGTTATTGTATTTTTTGTGCTCACTGTACCAAAGTTCAGGACTACATTGTCAGAGTACAGTAGTTATTTAGGGACTGTGGGCTGATAAGTGTTATCCCAAAAAATTTGGGTCGTCTGTTGAATCCTTTTCTTCATTCAGCTTTGTTAAGGTTCTGTAGCACGAATATAAGTCATCCTTTTTTACAGCTTCAATTCATGTTTGTTTACGCGTATCCCTAGTTCTAGCAGCTCCTTTAACTAGTGTCTTACTGCTCCTCCTTACCCTTGCATATATTTGTCTGCGTTGTACGTGTCCAAACTACCTAGGACGAGTTTCTCTTACATATTTTCAGTCGATAGTGTTATTGCAGACCTTTAAAATTTCCCTATCAACTTAAATAATCTTTGAATATATGTTGTAATTTTAGATTTTGTTGTTTTCGCAGGCTGCTTATATTATTAATATAATTGTTTTTGTCTGTTTAAGAACTTACAGAGGGGCTTGTTTTTCTCTATTTCAGTGCAAAAGACGAGGAGGAGGTGATTTTGTGCATCAAAGAGCTCAAATCCCCAAGTTTCTACCCGTCCATGGTATCGTTGTGGGTAACGGATTCATTTGAGAGGAAAGATAAGGAAAGGGATCTCCTTGCCAAGCTTCTTGTTAACCTCTGCAAGTCCCGAGATAACCTGCTTCGCCAGAATCAGCTTGTTCAGGGGTATAGACATAGTTTAACCAATTAAATCTAAACATCTACCGTCATCCAAAACGAAGAATTAAATTTACTTACATGTGCGTGAATTTGTTGGTGTCAGGTTTGTATCCGTACTCTCAGCACTTGAGGATGCAGTAATTGATGCTCCGAGAGCTGCAGAGTTCCTTGGCCACATTTTTGCCAAAGTTACTCTCGAGCACGTTGTTCCTTTAACAGAGATCGCAAGGTTGATTCGTGAAGGTGGAGAAGAGCCAGGAAGCCTTGTAGAAACTGGGCTCGCATCAGAAGTCCTTGCTAGCATCCTTCAGTTCATTAGGACAGAGAAGGGAGACTCAGTTTTGAGTGAGATCCGCACAAGCTCCGGTCTACGGTTGGAGGATTTTCGACCACCGCATTCCACTAGATCAAATAAGTTGGATCCATTTCTCTAGAGATGAAGATGCTGTGTATCGGGTAAGGATGAGATATTCTTGTTTAGGACCCCTTCAGGCGTACTTCCGCATCCAAGAACGCGTTGTTTCATTGTTTAGAGTTCCTGTAATATATTGGTTCCTATTTAGCCATGCCATCTAATCTTCTGTAGTTCGTTGCCAGTGGAAATGGAGTTATCAATTGAACAGCCTAATTAGTGATAGTAATAGGGATAAGTAGCCGTGAGGAGTTATTTTTTAGGCCAGTTTTTTTGACAATTAAAGACATGGATGTTTCTTTGTCCTCTTTCTAGGGATATAATGGAGCCAAGGCTTTGTCGCCGCGGAGTAACTCGTACAAGACTTTGTGAATGCCCGATGGACCGCCTATGCACTTGAATTCTTGGTTACATGATCTATAAATGTTTATATTTGCAACATTGCTACTTTTAGATGCTAGACATGCACCAAAGATAGTAGCTTTTGGAGCAGGTGCATTTTCAAACTCCTTTGATATGTGAATTAAGGCCTTTTCTTTTAATGTTGTATGCTCTTATTTGCTTAGAACTTCATATTTATCGATATGGCTTGAAAGGTACGTGTAATATGAATATATGTTGCCATTGTCTATAATATGGCTTTTGGGTTATTTTTAAAGTTACGAGATTGCTCGAGAATTCATGTGGAAAGAGAAGTTAGGTCTGATCCAGTAGCCATTATATCCTTAGTTTCTGATTTCCTCGACTTCTTCATCTTGGTGTTACTTAAATTGAATTTTCTCAATGTTTTTCTTCTTGCTGCGGATGTTTTGCTGCATGAAATTACTGCTGGCATGTTCAAGTGATTTCAAGGATGTAATTTTGAACTACTGCGTTATCCATTTGAGACCTTTGATGCATGGTGGTTGTTTCTCTCTATTTTCGGCAAGTCTGGGGTTTTGCTCTTGTATTTTAAGAGTAATGCTATTCGTATCACCAAAATGTCCCTCCAATACATCCCTCCTTATGTGACAGCTGACGTGACCGATGACATGGCAAATTTTGACTCAAAAAATTAATTATCCAATTTTGTCCGTATTAATTTAATGTTAATATTAATTAATGTTAATTTAATGTTAATATTAATATTAACTAATGTTAATATTAATGTTAATATTAATATTATTGTTAATGTTTTGCAAATGACCTCTAGCCTAGTGGTTACGAGAGATGCATGCGGCCCAAGTGGTCGGGAGTTCGAGCCTCAGTGGAGGCGAGTTCGCCACAAGTACCCATTGCTTCAAAAAAAAAAAAAACGATAATATTAATTTTAATGTTAATGTTAACACTAATTTTAATGTTAATTTTAATTTTAAAATTTGTCACGTCAGCTGCCACATCAATATATCACGCCAGCTGTCACGTAAGGAGGGACGGTTTGGAGGTACAATTTGGAGGTACAAATAGCATTATTCGTATTTTAAACTCCTTCAAAAATCTGACTATTTTGGCATTGCAACATAACACCCACAGTGACAACTAGGCCTCGTTTGGAAATCAATTCCTTGTTCATTACCTATCCTTTGAAAAATTGTAATTTATGTACATTTTTTTCTTTTCGGTGTTTGGAAAGGCCAAAAAAATTGGGAGGGCTAGAGTGGAAAAGTGAATTCCTAGGTGGGTGAGAGGAGCCACTTTTTCTTGCCATTTTTTCTTCTTCTTGGAAATCAGTTTCCTTTTTCAAACATTTTCTTTGGCATACAAAGGAAAGGAATTATTTTTCTTTCCTAATGTTATGATTCCGTGAACCAAACATGACTCTAGTGGACAATTTGTGTGTATGTTTGCGATTGGACGTAAGTTGAAAGATGTATGATGATTTTTTCCCCTTCTTTTCCAAGGGCACAATTATCTATTAATTGTCGATGGAGATAACATGTTGGTTCTTAAAAATAAGGTAAACTTTCTTTTCTCTACCAAAAAATTTATAATACCTAGACATATATTGAAATACGAATATATGAAGATGGTAATAGCATAGAGTATTTACTAAGATGTTCGAGAAAAAAAAATGATATTGCTAAAGTCAAAATGCTTATGCTACTTTAAAAATAAGCTTCCACGCAAAATCCGATATATGGAATAGACTTTTGGAAGCATTAGGGTATTACTGGATACCGGTCCTACCTGTGCGTGCTTCCGGTCAGGTCTAGGTCTAATCAAGTTCTCTATAATATCCATAGCTACTCATCACAAAACTAGTGGGACTCTACAATAGATATATATATAAAAATATGCTAAGTCTACAACTAAACGCTTACAACCACTCTCTCACATCTTTTACACATGGGTCTCATCGGGTCTCACCTCTCTCACTCTTGTTACATAGGCTCCATTTGACCCTACTACTTTCTCCCTCCGCCAATCGAAACAGTTGTAAGGAAATTGTATGCATTTGGAAAAAGGTAGGGAGTAGAGTTGTGGGTCTCGTACGCCACACCGCTGATGGATTATTGAGACCGAATTTGAAAGACTTGTAATAAGTTTTATATATTAAATGAGAGAATATACACTTATATTGTTCAAATTTGTATATATATATATATATATATATATATATATATATATATATATATATATATATATATACACACACACACACACAATGAGTTTAGCATTACATTTATCTCGGAACAATATACTATAAACTTATTAGTACATTTTTTTTTAAAAATGTGATGTCTTCCATGAGGATATGAAATTAATGCCAATTCGTAATATTCTTATTAACTAATACAAACGGGTTGCAATTAGTATTGTAACCCTATAGGCTTTTTGGGTTTAGATATTCACGATAATGAGTTGGATTTTAAATTTTACATAAGAGGTTTAACCTATTATTTACTTCAAGATATTTGATGTTTTTTGCTTTTCTTTTTTATAGCAATTTTGGATAATTTTCACATAAGATACATACTTATGAATTAGAAATATTTGACTATAGTTAGATAATATTAAGTATTTAAACAATTAGTTAGAATAACCATTTTTAAGTCTTTTTATAAAGAGTATAGATTTGATAGGACACATGTGAGATTCGGTTGGAGGAGTATCTTAAACCCTAACCGTTAAGAATGTCGGGTTTATTTTTGGAATCCAAACGGGTCGGTCGTTGTTTAAAGTAAGAAAGCACCCGTACCCGATTGTAATATAAGCGAGAGCAATTTCATTCATCATCTTGCTTTCTTCAGCATCTTTTATTTCTCTTTTTCTTCCTCTCTCCCCCCCACCCTCTATATATTTCTTCATCCTTCTTCCTCCTCTTTCCTTTCTACACGCAATCGCCACGAAGACGGCTGCGATCCTCCGGACCCAGCCCCCAGTTCACCCCGTCCGTCCGATTGCGAGGTTAGGGTTCCGATTTGCTTCCTCTAGGGTTAGGGTTAGGGATCGACTCTTCCGTTCGCATAGTCTCGTCCGATAGTCCGTTTTGATTTCGATCGAACGATCTGGTCTTTAATCTGCACATTCGTTTCGATCGATTTTGTTCTCTCCGCACGATTGCGAGTCTTTGTTGATTTCATGGGGAAATGGCGATGGGTGACAGTATGTTGTTCCAGCTGAGCTAATTTTGCGTCGGTGCGGCGTCCGCCGGAGTTTGCTTGCGATGCGCAGGAAGAGCAAGCCTCGCCTCGCCTCTCGTTGCGGCTCGGCAGCTCATCGCTCGCACCCGACGAAACAAATAGTTCGAAAAAGAAGGAAGGTTTTGGTGGTCACGCTCGTAGTACGCACTCAAGTTTTAATTCGGCACCGATAGGGATGCTCGAATTCACGAGTGGAGTTTTTTTTTTTTTTGTCGGGCCAGCGAACGCCGGCGAGAATCTCTCCATAAGGAAACTAATCAATTATAAACTAATTATCTTGTTTCAATCATATTTAAAATATATAATAATGTTCCGACTTAAATAAATCCACCCAAGTCTTCTGATATAATAAGATACGATAGAAAAAAAACAGATACCGAGTGTACTGCTGGCTGGCTGACGGGAGCAGTCTGGTCCGGCTATGTTTTACCGTCTGATCTGAAAATTACCGAGTTTGTTTGCATCATTAACTTAAGAGTTATATTATATACCATGTCTATTCATCATTTCAGGTATACTGTATGTTTGGAGGGGGGAATTTGCAGCCGCGTCGATTGAATTATGGCTTCAAGTATGCTCAGCGGCGAACGAAGGTAGCTGCTCGGTTACTTCGTTATTGTTTAGCATCTTGAATCTGAACATTGTTTTGACTGCTGTTAAAGTTTGTGCAGTTCAGAAATAATTCATTCATTGTATTTTACCTACCAGTCATTTATAGCGTTCTCCACATGCAACATTTCGTAAACACGTGACTGAGATAATAATGCACTTCTACCCCTTACAATTTATCAGATTGAATCCATAACACTGAGATGATCATGGACTTTTTTCTTTGGGGGCACCGTTGATACTTAGATCTATACAGAAAAGATATGATTAATTAGGGAATATACTGCAATGCCTTTGGAAGTCATATAGTATTTTAATATCCCGGAATAGATGGACCACATTAAATATGATATCATTAGCCAAATTATTATCTTCGAATTGGACAGTACAAAATTGTTAACTTAGGCATACATTAAGGTGCCAATTATTTGTTTTGTAAGCTGGACAAAGGATTGAAGTTGCATTCCAATATGCTATCTTACTCCCTGGAAGTCAAGTTTCTGTTATAATATTTGAAGTTAGCTAAGGGACGTGCAAAATTATGTTAAGCTTTTTCATTACACGCTCATTCCAGGCTTGCTTGCGGATTTTAATTGGATTGTGTGGTACTTGGAAATATGGTTAGCCGGCTAATTGGGTTAAGTGGCTGATCGGTTGCCAATTGATCCAACGTTTAGGGTCTGCTTGAATTGAGGGGGAAAAATAAGCAAATTTAACCCCACTTAATGAGGGGGAGTTAAGTGAGGGGGAGTAGAGTCAATACATAGAACCTTGTTTGGATTGGAGGGAGAGTTAAGTGGGGGTGTTTAATGACTCTTGCTTGGATTGGAGGTTTTGAGCGAAAGGATGATTAATAAAAATATGATAGTTACCAAAATAACCTTATTACATATGTCATAAAATTAAATTTGATTGAAATTTTAATTAGAACTTGTCAAAATATCTTCACAAATTATGAAGGTACGAAGCAACATGTTATAAACAAGAAAAAAAGGAAAAACAATGATATTTTATAGAACAAATAAAGGATATTCATGACTTTTTAAACAAAATTCCTCAATCCCCTTCGTTAACCCTTAGATTTGGGAGGTTAAAAAATAGACAAAAGATGATGAAATAAACTCACTTAACCCTCTATAACCCTCCCTCCATCCTCAAGCCAAGTATGATTTTATTTTCCCTCACTTAACTCAACCCTCAATATCCAAGCAGACCTTTAGTACAGTTGGACATGGTTTACAATATCATTCTAATCATAACGACTACTTTATCTGGTAACTCTCTGATTCTAATCTAGCTAGTTACCATTGTTTAGGTGGGAGGGTATCCAACCTGTGAGAATGTTTTTGCAAAACAAAAAAAAAAACAGAAAAGCAAAAGGCTATCAGATAGCAGGAGTGAGGGATTGCTCTCAGAGGCAAGATTGTGATGGTGTAATCCTTTCGCTAATGAAGTCAGCAAAGTTGTTGAGATTGTGGATTATATTCACAATTGAGCCCAGACTGGATTGTGGATCATACCATGAACTACATGATTTCATTTTTTCTTTTGTGAAATCAAGAAAAATAAATTTCTTGTTTAGAAAGAAACATGAAACATATATGATTTGAAGATTAAGAGTTATGATACATCTGCTTCAGAAGAAGTCCAGTAATCAATTGTGTACTTGAACCACAAATCTCTTCCGTGCCCCTAACAAAATCAACTTTTACCATATCCTTTTTTTAATTACCAAAGCCAATTGAATGACTACTATATGATCCTCCTGGCTCGAACATGTATTCTTAATTTGGATTTGGTACTTGAATTGTTCATCATCAGTTCCTTATCAACACGACAACACTCACTCCTATTTTGTTCGTTACTTCACATTGAAATTGCATTACTCGACGTTGCTAAAGCAAATGAATGTCCTTAAATTGCTTATGAATGTTGTTGGCCATTGTAAGCATGGATCTGTGTAATGGAAGTAGATCATAATAATATTCTTTTGTATTGGCTTTAATTTGGTTTATTAACGATTATGTTCGTGAGCTGTCTCTATATAGTTTTCTGCTGGAATGTAGTAGTTGGGCATCCTTGATCCTGATCCATCAAACATCATAAGGTCTATACGCCTTCTTATTTTGGAGGTGGAAGTTGAGTTTTGAGAACAAACATTATCATATTGTTGAAGCTGACAGGATTTAGTGAATGATTTTCTACTTATTGTGTAGTGTTCCCATCACTTGTAACTTGGGAGACTATGCTGTGTTCCCCATCCATGAATGTAATATGTATTGTTTTAAGTTGTTAACCACTGTTTTGCATGTGTATTGTCCTAGCCGCTGTTGCACACTTGTAACTTTCTAGTAGTGCAAAGTCAATTTAAAGTGCCATTTTTAGTACTCATCAACACAAGGTTATGCAGCCTGTCTACCTATTATTTTATGGGAGGAGGAGGAAGTCTTTTTTTTTAAAATTTTCAATAGGAAAGAGAAATTTGAAATAGTGTTTTGTACATTGGGCCTCCCTTTTGATCCCCCCTCCCTGTCCCTACCCTCTTCTCTATCAAAAAATGGGAGGGTTATATGTGGGGTGTGTGATGGGATGGAGTGCAATGGGTTGGTTATATTTTCTCCTTAACATTGCACATGTTTCATAGTAGTAAGGCCATTAATTGGCGACTTAATGTAACTGATATGTGACCTTTTTTATAGCTGCTTATTCTTAACCATGGATCCATATGGGATCCATCACATTAGAGTACTGGAAGGACCATGTTCCTCCATCTGGGTTAATGAAGTTTTAATGGAAGTGCATATAATCTTTAGTTAAGAAGAGTCAAAACAAAGCTCTTCAATATGTTTTAGTTAGAAGATAATATAGTCACCTACACATTTTAATGCAGAATCAGTTTCAAAGTTAGTAATCCCCACTACGCTTGGTGATTTGATTTGTGAACGACTAATGATGGATCATGCTAATACCTATTTGCATTATCTTCTAAGAGTCAGCTCCAAAGTTAATAATCCCCATTTATAATTGGTGATTTGAATTTTGAACGACTAATGATGGATCATGCTAATACCTATTTGCATTATCCTTTTAAGTAACTGGTTTGTATGTTTTGTCTATGGCCCGTCACATCTAACGTGGGATGGAATCAACTCATATTATTGAATGCTAGGATACCGATTATTATACAGGGAACATGTTTTACTTGTCTCATAGTAGGAGATTTCCTGCTATGACATACACAATTATTATGCATGATGGTTTTCTATTGGCTTGATTTATATTATTGGAATAAGTCCTTAATGTGTGACTTTTCTAAAAGTTCTCTGGTAACCTTGTTTCTTTCTCTCTTAAAAAGGCCGACATAGATGAAAATCATCCTCTCCTTTTTGTCGTCTACATCCTTAGCCATCCATCTCATGCGTGCAGCCGTCGTGAACTACTCCTTTCAGATGAGATTTTGGGTGGAGAGTTAGGGCCGTGGAGGAGGTGTCAAGTAATGAGGGCGGAGACGAGATAATGTCAAGTTGGTATCGAGAGGGATGTCACACAACGGAAGGAGAGAAGGGAACTTTTCCATTTCCATAGTTTTTTTAGGGACAAGGAGTTCGAAGAATTTTTATTCCAGCCTCGGGCCTAAGAAAATAACTAATGACTTATTGGCATAAATATAAATAAAGTCAATAGAAAGTGCCACCTATATGTCACAGTATGAAATCCCTGGTATGGCAAAATAGAACCTGTTTCCATATATATATATATATATATATATATATATATATATATATATATATAGGGTTGTATGCTCGGAGTGAGATATTAGCAGTACGAGTGGGTTGTAAACTAAGGGCTTGATGGGGCTTTATGGAACATAAAGAAACATAAGGGTATCGACACAAAACACTTTTTCCATAGAGGGTTTTTGTCTCTCCGAGACATTCCTAAGGGGTTTTTGGTCAAATTTATCATGTTTCTTTGAAAAGTTTCTAAAAGCTGCTTGTGTGATTAAAGAAATGAGTGCGTGATTGGATCAACTCAATCTGCTTGAGCTTGGATCTCCAACTTGAATAGTTTGTAAATGGTCTATATGCACACATCCTCAAATTAATAATAATTTGAGATGTTGCATTTAGTTTGCAAACTATTCTTGAAGTTTGTGAATAAAATAGAATTGGTACTTATAACCATTGTATTTCATAACTCAAGAGAAGCAGGATCAGTTTTTACGTGTTGGTACAAATTCTTCTCGGGTTATCTATTCCCTTCTCTTGCGGTTTGGCCCTTTACCACAGCTGGCACTACAACTACGACTGTTGTTCCAACTTGTTAGAACACTAGCATACTTTATTACAACCAGTCTCTTCGACTTGTTTAGACCCTGAAGAAGGTGCATTTTTTGAGCTATTAGTAATATTGCTTGGGCGTAGTAGAGACTTGAGCTAGATGGAGCTACCCTCCCTCGAAACACAGCTATTAGCTACAATGAACATTTGACATATATGTTAATTCATTACCTATGTGCCAGATCAAGAGCCCTCACTATAAGAGAAAGATGGGAATAAAGTCTTTGCCATTGTTCCGGTAGCTGTGCCTTCTTCCAGTATATTTTTCCTTTGGATTGAACTGTAATAAGATACTTGCACCGCTGCATTCTCAATGTGGACACTGTTAATATGTTATAATATAACGTAGTTGTAAATTTGTTAGTATGTGATTTTAGTGGATAACTACTTGAACCAACTTCCTTAGGGCGCATAAAATTTACTTATTCGTGATTACACAAGGATGTAATTATAACGTTTAACTAGTTGAATGTGCCTCAGAGCACTGAAATTTACATGAGCTATATGCTTGCCTTGTCAAACTTGACGCGATATATTGAAGTGTTAACAGGTGGTAAGGACTTTGATGCTAGTGTTCTGGCCCTTCTGGCATGAGAACTGATGGTACATAAAATAAAGTTACATGAAGGTTGGTTGTTAAGGTGTCTGACCTGTCATGCAATGCCACCTTTTCAACAATGGCTGTCAACCACGTTTTCTAACTTTCAATTGATTCACCTTGGGTGAAGATCAAGAGGGAAACTGCCACCTGATCTTAAACTGTGCCTGATAGCTAGATGGTTCACAAACTGACATGTTTCATTAACAGGTTCTGATGATCATGTTTATTTTGAAATATTTTGGTACAAATATTTTTTTTACACCATCAAGAGCTAAACCTCTACTTATTGAAGATTAGCAAATGGAAACCTGATCCCTTCACTGTGTATGCTGGAGTTGGCTGGTTTATGAACTACCTGGTCTTGTGAAGACCTTCTCACATAGTTTCTTTTTAGACGTCTTTTATGTGCAAACTAATTTTTATGATGTAGTAGAACTTTATAAGTTGTATCTTCACACTTGAATATTTTGCATGTAGTACTGCTCGCTTATTCTTGATTTTGAGTTCTCTCTTTCTTCATTGCTACTCTATGGAACGGTTCTCCTACATATGGCCTTACCTGATTCTAATATTCTTTATACAGGTGGGCTTCAGCACGAAAAACTGGAATGACTGTCCTGGGGAAGGTTCCGAAACCTATGAACTTGCCAAGTCAGAGGTAAAATCTTTTCTGATGGTCATGTGAGTTCATTATTCGCCTTACTGGATTTGTATAAATGACATTAATGCCTACTTCTACATAAAGGTTGGAAAACCATGGCCTGGACCCAAGTGTTGAAATTGTTCCAAAGTAAGTTCCATCTCGACTTTATATTCACTTTATTTATGTTCAGTTTTTACAAGCTTTGATGTAATTTTATGTTAATTTAGCGTTGTTGTGTGAAATCTGTTTATGGGATTCATGGTTGCTGCTTAATATGACTTCTTGGCTGCTTATTCTAGGGGTACACTCACCTGGGGCAGCAAACCATCTTCTGCTGCAACAAATGCATGGGGTACTTCCAGTGTGTCATCTCCCCATGCTGAGGGCAGTATTGGTTCACCAAGCTTTGCTAGTGGTCGTCCATCATCTGGGGGAAGTGGTACTCGGCCATCAACTGCTGGTAGCGATCGATCCTATGAACCTGTTTCTAATGCATGGGGTCCAAGTTCACGACCATCGTCCGCGTCGGGGATCTTAGCATCAAGCCAGATGTCAGCTGCAGGAACACGCCCCCGAAGTGCTGACACAAGACCCGGTAGTTCTCAGTTGTCCCGCTTTGCAGAAAATTCAGTTGACAATACAGTTGCGTGGGGGTCAACAGGGACTGCTGAGAGACTGGTATAGTCTTCATCCTATTTCTGTTTATTAAATATGCACGCCAAGTTATTTCCAGTTCTCGAATGCTTTGTTTCATCCATTTACATTCTCTCTGATGCTGGTACATTTCTTAATTTGCTTCTCCATATCACAGGGGGCTATATCATCCAAGGCTCGTGGATTCACTTTGAGTTCTGGAGATTTTCCCACACTTGGGTCTGAAAAGAATTCTGATTCACACAGCCAACGAGGTGCTTGTGACTTGTACTTTCATCTATAAGAAGTCTGATATCTTTTCCTGATCATCTGGTTTATACTAAGGCACTATTTTTAGTTACTGGTTCTTCTCATACTGCTTACAAGCAATAACTTGTTTCCTTCTTTGATTGGTGCTTCTTCATGGATCCCAGGTCTGTTTCGTCATGATCCTTGTTGTAAGTTGACACTCCATGCCTTTACAGTATGAGGGACAGTCTTGTGGTTCCTTAAGGCTTAAATAGTAATTATACAAGCACAGCCTTAAGAAATATCTCAATAACTTACTTCATTGGACCTGATATTTAATAATATAACAAACGGATTTCTTCATGGACTGGCAATGTTGCTTATTATTCGCATTTGAGTGTGGTACGTGGATACAATCATTTAACCTTCACCATATCCTTCGATTAACAACCTTTCCCTTGGGAAAAGAAGCTATATGGATAATCAACTCTAGTTTGACCTTTTCAGTGATTGTGAAAGTTGTATGTGGTAAAGGATTGATTGGTCTTACAGGTGGAAGTTTTTTCTCCAAATTACAGTAGAGGGGGATGTAAAAGTTGGTTATCTCCATGGGAGAGTCACTTTGTTTATTTTATGTCTTTGAAAAGGTGAAAGTCAAATTTTGGATTTTAAATGGTTCTGAGTAGACTATTTTGACAAATAAGAAGAATCTTGACAAAGTTTGAGCAGAAAGGTTCTTTTTGGATTCTGTCGAGTGTTGACCTGCTGAGCCAAAATTGTGTTATTCTTATGAAGTCAAATGTACTTATGATCCTATGAAATGACAAGGTAGCTCTACAAATGTTCAAAGTCCTGTAGTACATATGTCATTTGGCACATGTACTCATGTTTCTAAGTAGAAATTTTCGACACAACTGCCTAGTGGGCGTCAATTCCCATGTACCCATATGTGTAAGAGTTATATAAGACTTAACTGAACTGGGTCTCAAGTTCTGCTAAGAGCTCAGATGCGATCTACGGGAAGGATCCCAAGCTCCATATTCTACCTCCCATGTTTCAAAGTAAGTGGAAAAGGAGTACTCGGTTATTGACCCCTGCAGAGGCAACTTCTAGTCAGAACAGCAGAACAAGCTCAAGCTTTATAAAATAGTGTGTACTTTCATAATCTAGCTTTAGAAGTTTAACAGTGTGGAAAAGACGATAGCAAAGCAAAAAAAAAAAAAAATAGAATTTAGAATAGAAGTATGGTGGCATTGTACATTACTAGATGCCTGATCACATCAAGCATATAAGTTTGTGATGGGGAATTGCTGAAGGTTATGTTAGTACTGTGCCATCTTATGACAGTTATTGTCGACTAGTGAATATAAATTACCAGATGTCTTAATATGTGCTGTGAAAGACAATTAGGAGACATATAAACTGGGAGGTAGCATTTACTTAATGGCTACGTCTGGAGGAAAACCCTTGATCACTTCAAGAGAGCCACTCTGGTGATGTAAGCTTTGTCATGTGGCATGCAAGCGTTGCATAAGATAGATGGGCGCCCCAATGTCACGAGGGTCCCGCTTATGCGGGGTCTGGGGAGGGTCAAAATGTACACAACCTTTACCCATATATATATATATATATATATATATATATATATATGGCATAAAGATGTAAAGCAGATGTTTGTATGTAAACAGTGTGAGTAGCATGTCATAAAGCCTTATGCAATAGGCTAAAAGTTATATTGCAACTGCTGATAAAGCACTTAGAAATGACCTTCACAAGTTGATTTTTGAATTATAGGGTGGAAGAAATAGTATTTGTGGTTGATAACACTGAAGAAATACCACAAGATAGGTAGAGGCTTACTTCTACTTAACTGCCATCTGCAAGAAAGGAAGGCTTTTCTTTGCTTCTCTCTTTATCTACATTCTGTTTTTATATTTTATAACGCACTAGTAAAATGGTCCTGAAAGTTAGACTCGGTACAAGAATATGTTGGAAAACTTGCTAATGAGTCGGCTACGATAGAAGTCATAAGGGATTAAAGGTTTGCACATTTTTTGTTGCAGGCCTGAAGCAGATTGTCTGGATATCAGGTTCAGATTTAATCCTGAAAACTTGTAACACCGAACTCCTATGCTAGTACAAACCTGATCAGCCACACACATAACTTATAATTGAACCAACATTGCTCGGAAACACGAGCAGGAATAGTTACTCCAAGTAAATCCACATCCTTTGTATCACCCTAGAAACAATTATGAAAGCCAATTTGGAAACATGATTAAGTCTGTAATTCTGATCTGAACTTGAACCCTACTTTGCTACTTAGGTTGGACCTAAACTAACCCAAGTAATACTATATTGTCCCAACAATGAAATGAAAAGAAAAAAAAAGCCAATTTGGAAACATGATTAAGTCTGTAATTCTGATCTGAACTTGAACCCTACTTTGCTACTTAGGTTGGACCTAAACTAACCCAAGTAATACTATATTATCCCAACAATGAAATGAAAAGAAAAAAAAAGTCTCGTAAGTTAATCCTGAAAACTTGTAACACCGAACTCCTATGCTAGTACAAACCTGATCAGCCACACACATAACTTATAATTGAACCAACATTGCTCGGAAACACGAGCAGGAATAGTTACTCCAAGTAAATCCACATCCTTTGTATCACCCTAGAAACAATTATGAAAGCCAATTTGGAAACATGATTAAGTCTGTAATTCTGATCTGAACTTGAACCCTACTTTGCTACTTAGGTTGGACCTAAACTAACCCAAGTAATACTATATTGTCCCAACAATGAAATGAAAAGAAAAAAAAGCCAATTTGGAAACATGATTAAGTCTGTAATTCTGATCTGAACTTGAACCCTACTTTGCTACTTAGGTTGGACCTAAACTAACCCAAGTAATACTATATTATCCCAACAATGAAATGAAAAGAAAAAAAATGTCTCGTAAGTTAATTCAGACTCATGATAAATTGATAATTATGGTTAGATAATATTTGGTAAATAGGTAGCATATAAATATGTTTATACTTCTGTATACGAAGTCGCATCGATCAGGAAGTAGAGAAATCGTGTTTTAAGGGACTCGATAGGTCTCTTTTATAACCTTCTTTTGAAAGATGTAGAAAATAAGGTACTGATCCTAACTCATTAGTTGGAAGTTTATCTTTGTTCGTCTCCTGGTAATGGCTCATTTGTTGATTTATTCTATTTGCATATGTATATTTACTTTACTAAATGGGTAGGAATAGTTGCGCTATCAGCCGTAGGTCTTGTTGATGTTTCTCATGAACAAGTGCTCCGTGTCCCAGCATTCAATCTAATTTGCTGTACATAGCTTATATTATGTGCATGATCTGACCCCTTTGTTAGACAACTTTATGATTCTGAGTCATCATTGAGTGAGGTGAATAGAAGGTAGGATGTAATGAGGTATAGACTCTCCAAACCTGTACCAAGTGGATGTACGTGTTAAACATGTATTAGAAGTGACATGAACACACCAAAATATACAGAGACGTGCCAAAGCAGGTGCCATGTCAGTATTATGTTGTGATGTGTTACTGCCTAGAATAGATGGAATATAACTGGCTTTCTGGATATTTTGCAAAATGATTAACAGTCTGAGCATGGCCATGACTAAGTTGGTTTCCTGCTACATGAGAATAGTTTTCATGTTGACGCCGTTAGATCTTTACACCTGTTGCTTTAATGTTCTTTTACATGCTTCTCCTTGATGTCAGGTCACAGTTCTCAAGGACGACCAGCTTCTGCTTCCGGTACATCTTCAACACTGAAGGAAACATTAGAACCCCACTTAATTGGTGGGTATGCCTGTCTGAGATCAAAGTTGTTTGTTTCTTTAGATATCTTTTGCCATCATCCTATCTTAATGATCGAAACACTCTTGATTTTGTGGCAGAAAATAGGAATGTAGATCACTCAGACCATGGAAATGTCAATACCTGGAAAGCTGAAAATCACCCTTATGTAGGAGATGGGGCTCCACCGTACATGGAGAACTGGCAAAAGGACCCCCAGCAGGCACAGTCATACACAAATGTAAACATCCCACCTCGCAACTTTGATTCTTGGCGTAATCCTCCATTTCATCCTGCTGATGCGGCTTGGTATAGAGGTGGCGGACCAGTTGGTCCGTATAGGCCGTCTGGCCCTCCTGGTAGTTATTTTGATCCTCATGTTTCGGCTAGGTCTTTACCTAATTCACAGGCTGTTCCAAGACCAGACGCTAGTTCGGTTGGATACCGTCCTAACAATGGTGAACCATACCGACCTCACATGCCACCAGAACCATATATGGGACCTGGCTATTCTAATATGCCGCGTAGGCCAGGACCTTACCCAGGTCCAGTGCCATATGAAGGATATTATGGTCCTCAGGCTGGCTTTTACAATTCCAGTGAGAAAGGTCCGATTATGCCAATGGTCCGGCCTGTTGTCTATAACCAATATCCATCTCAAAATCTGCACCTTGATCCTGGAAACTATCATGCAAGACCTGGTGGATATGCTACAACAATGAATGAGGAGCAGATAAAATTAGGCCAAACTCATGAAAATCAAGGACAGTTTAGGGTTCTGTTAAAGCAGCATGATGTGCGGGAAGGTCGTGAAGTCCATGGGAAGCCCGAGCAATCTTTAATGGGTACTGCACCACATCTTGAAAGAGAAATCCAACCTGGACTGCTTAGGCAGGAAGGAGATCGGCGAACGAAGATCCAAAAGGCTGAAGCAGCAAAAACTTTGAGTTTGCCACCTGTTGAGGGAGCTCCTTCCATGCATAAGAGTAGTAGCCTGGATGGCGACTCTTCTGACTGTCACCATAGAAACTTTTCAGAAAATTCCATCAAGGAAGCTGATGACAGACTGATTAGGAGAGAGGAAACTACAAATGCACGGGTCCGTGATAGGAAGCAATACCCTGTTATGAAAAAGAATTCCCCTCTGATGGAGGAGGGAGTGGGCTTACAAACTAAAGCACAAATTACTGATCGCCAGAATGATTTTGGAATGTGTTCTTCAAAAGAGAAAACAAAATCCAAGGATGTGACCATTACTGCTGATCAGTCGACATCCATGGTTAATGTGCCCACCTCTAATGATGTCATCCTTGTTCCTGGCAAACCAAATGCCTTTACTGAAGAGAAATATCATGAATCAACTACTGTTGACAAAGTTCTCCATGTTCCATCACTTCCTCTTGGAACCAGTGAAAATGTTCATTTTCAGGGTCAAACAAGGGTTCATGATGTTAAAGGAATTGATCATCAAGGTGAATCAAGATCCAGCAGGCATGACAACGATGAGCGGATGAAAAAAGTTCCTGGAAGTGAGTCCTCAATAACTACTTGTTTGAGTAGTAAGGGTATATTATTGGCAAGTCCTCTCGACTCTGCAGCTTCTGTAGTCGCTCCTGAGAAACATGGAGTTCCTCATGCAGCCAGTTCTGGTGATGGATCTTACTCAGCAGCCTCTTTGGATACAATTGACCATAAAGCCCAGGTTTGCAGCATCATTCTTATTTTCTTCTGCATGTAGGCATATCTTCTGAGTTGATATATCTTGTATTATCTAATGCATAATTAGAGTTTGTTTATTTACTATCTTTTTTCCATTTATTGGAAAAGGTTTGTGATTAATAATGGTAAAATTATATCTTCTACTCTTGCTTTTGGCTTATAATTTATCCATGCGTATATCAAAGTCTGTTTATGTATCTCATCTGCTAAGTGTCTAGTATATTGTTGACTTGCTTAGAAATGCAACTTTGATTTGTTGCTTTTACTTGTAGCGCGCTAAGGTAAAAGAGATGGCAACACAGCGTGCAAAACAGCTGCAAAAGGAGGAGGAAGAACGTACAAGGGAACAAAAGGCAAAAGCTTTGGCAAAGTTGGAAGAGTTGAACAGACGGACATCAGCAGAAAGCTCAAATCAGAAGGTTAATAATTCTCCGCCATCAAGCAATGATCTTCTTAACAAGAAGCAGGAGGACTCTGGAGCTGGTATGGTTCTTAAAGCTGACATGGCTTTCCCTGGAGCTCCCTTGGGTACTTGTTCAGAAGCAGTGACACCCACAGATGATGGCACCAGAAGTGCTGAAAATTTGATTAATGCCACCTCTGATGTGGCCGCACAACATTCAGATTCTGCTGTCCAAACTTCTGGCTTGTCGCAGAACCAACATTTGGAACCAAGTCAAGACACCGCATCGAAAAAGGTCATGCACGAAACAGCCCCAGATATTCATGGTACTTCCTCCAAGCATGAGCAGTTGGGTTACGGGAGAAGGCAAACCATTACGCCGAATAGAAGTATGGGCGAGAAACAAGCATCTACAATGAGCACTGGGAATCCTGAATATACAGGTGAGGTTGCTATGAATACATCGACCAGCGATGTTCCGGCTAATATTGAGGAGAATTCTGTTCGTCACAGGAAGAAAAATAACAAGAGTGCAAGGAACAATAAGAATAAGCCGGATGAGGGTCTACCAAACTCTAGTTTCCCTTCACCAGATTCCGAGTTGGTCCCCCAAAAGCTTCATCCTGGAAGTAGAAAAAGCAATGCTTCAGTGTCAGCAGCAGAAGCCATATCCGTTTCTTCTGAGAGTTTGCATGCAACAGTAGTACCAGCAGAAGCCTTATCTGTTGAAAATTCCAGTGAAATACCAGATATGCCTCTGAAGCAAGGTTTAACAGAGTCAACTGAAGAATCACAAGCTAGGGTAAATGACCACTGGAAGCCTCATCCTCATAGAAAGTCTGCAAAAACCCAACAGACTAATAAATCAGTTTCCAAGTATAATGTTGGTGTTGAGGCTGTCATCTGGGCTCCTGTGAAGCCTCTAAACAAGAATGGACCATCTGTGGAAGTTAGCAAGAATAGTGTGATTGAAGCTACCTATCCATCTGGAAAGAGTGGACATGACATGCAAAGTGGCATCAAAGCGAAGAGAGCTGAAATGGAAAGGTACATTCCGAAGCCTGTAGCCAAAGAACTCTCTCAGCAGGTTAACTCTCAACAAAATCCCCCCTCGCAAACTCAGCCTGAAGCAGGTGATATGTCCGGGAAACTTGAATCCAACAGGTTAACTGTAGAATTTGGCAAACTTGATGGAGTTACAGTTGGAAAAGCGACAGTTGCAACTGACACTAGGAGTGGAGAGAATATCAAGCATAACAAGCATGGGAAAACATCTTCATCATGGCGTCAACGGAGCTCTGTAACTCCACCAGTAGAAGGTTCCTTACCTTCTGACCCCCCAAAAGCTGATCAAAAGGCTTCTGATCAGCTCCAACCATCAACTACAGATAGTGTACTGAAACGGGACATGACACATATTCATGATGGCTGGAATGATGTTACCATCACTTCACCACCTGGTGGATCTGTTGCCGCGGTTCCAAAGAATGTTGGAGCAAATAGACAAAGGCGCCAACCATACAAGGCACAAAGAGTTCCTGGAAGTTCGTATCCTACTGATAATACGGATACACACAGGGTGGTGACTGATAGAAGGGAGACTCATTCTCCAGCCTTAGTTCTGAATAATTCCGATGGCGGGAAAGTCATGAAAACAGAAAGCGAGAATGCCGCTGTTGGTGAGCATTCAAAACCTCATTGGCAACCTAAATCTCAGGCCTATAGTCATCATGGCTGGCAAGGAAATAGGGGCACTGGAGTAGGGCAAAGGGTTCCTGCACAAGGCACCGATTGTAATGTTGTTCAGAATGAGCATAAGAATGACACAAGCCCAAGGACTGTTGCAGCTGAAGCAGGGGATGTGCGTCATCAGGATGCTAAAAGAGGAGGGAAAGTTGTTGGAGATGCATCAAAAGATGATATCACTGTCGGATCAGCTCCAGTAGATGTTAATCCTCAGCATCAACAGTCTGCTGCTTTGGAAGTCGGTCACCAAGGACACTACAACAACCGTCTCCAAAGAGGGCAGGACTCGCGTTATGGAGGCAAGGACATGGGGCAAGATGCTGGCAAGCGAAATTTCCACACGAACGGAGATGAGCGGAAAAATAGCCAACATTTGGAATATCAGCAGATCGGAAGCTATCATAAGCCTGGTGAATCATATCAGCAGAACCCTGCTTCTAGTGGAGGAGCATACGAGGGTCCTCGAGCTCCTGGACCCAGGTTCAGGGAGCGGGGTCGTCATCATCCAAGGGCTGGCGGTCACTTCTACGGGCGGGGCAGTGGTGTTGCTCGCGTCGGCGATTCTTACAATAGTGGAGGGTGAAAGGTCTCGTATACATGTTTTCACTCACGTGGTGGTATTAATTCGGCGAGTTTATGGTTGGGTAAGTATTACGTTCGGAGTCATATTTGGAACAGTTTATTTGTTCATCTATTTCCTAACTTTCTGATTAGGTTTTTCTTTGTAATTGGCAGTACGATATTTTGATCTCTGAGCTAGATCTAGGTACTGATAGGTCATGTGGTGAAGATTTGATGTTCGTGGTTATCGGCTCCTCTCGGCCAGTTCATTCGTAGGTAGGCAGGCATGAAAACCACAAGGTTTTCATATTGTTAGGGTACGGGGTTAGTTCGATTCTGATCTCTATTATTATGTTGGATTTGGTCGCACACTTTTAATCTAACACTATCTATGTATCCTTTTGAACTCTTTATGTGTCTGGAGCTATGCATGTTGGAATAGTGCTTTTGATGTGGGCAGGACGGATTGATCCTTACATTTTGTATGCCGTCTCGTGTTTTGTCGTCGGAAGAGTGAAAGCTGTTAGCTTTTTTCCCTAGTTTCGGTTTTTCTATCGTACTCAATAATCTTCTCTTTAGAATGTGAATAGAGGAAACTGATATTATGATTGATAAGTTTTTGGATAGATGCTAGCTTCGAGTAGGGGTGAGTATTCGGTTCCAACCGAACCGAATAACCGAAAACCGAATTGGAACGAAATCGAATAAGCAAAACCGAAACCGAACCAAATTGGTTAATAACCGAACCGAACCAAATTAAATCGGTTCGGTTTTTTGTTTATTCGGTTTTTGGGTTTATTTGTATTTTTTTTGTTAATATATATATATATATATATATATATATATATATATATATATATATATATATATATAAACTAAATTTTTTATTCGGTTTTGGACCGAAACCGAAAACCGTATCGATATTTTTTAAAACCGAACCGAATATCTTATTGGGTTTGGTTTAAAACCGAATAATGCTCACTCCTAGCTTCGAGAAGCAATTCTGGTTTATGATGACCCTCAAGGAATTTTGATGCAGCAGTGAAATATTCTTCTCCTTTTCCTCACTTAGCATCCATCAATTCAGACATTGGGCTACACAAGATTATGCTGAGGGAAAGTAAATGAATTGAGATATCTGTCAATGGTGCATTATGCGAATGTGTAATATTTTTGTCCTAGTATCAGATGAGCATTTTTGAGCTTTGGTTGCATTGTGTAAAAGTGCAAGAAATGCGATTTAAAACTACAATGCAACCAAAGCTTAAAAATGGTCATTAATTGAGATTATGAATGAGAATTGGAAGAAGTAAGGGCAGTTCCTTAAAAAAAAAATTTCTATACCTAGTTGACCATTTAAATTTAATGAACAATTTTAATTAGTATAGATAGGTAAGGATATATTTGAAATAAAAATACTTACAGTTACGTCTGAACTTTTCCAATTATATAGTAACTAATGTATATGTACGTGCGTTGTATGTATTTCATACTACTCGGGAAGCGTAAATAATAGCCTTTAAATTTTTTACTACTTAGAGGAACAACAACAACTTTCCTTAATTTTTCTGGATTTATTAACCTTAGAAATCTAAAAATATTCGAAAAATTAGTGTTTGGATTTTGAGACGACGGTTAATCTATATTGACCATCCATAAAATGTTTATAAATAAATTGAATTAGAACTTAAAAAAGGCAAAATATTTTTTGCGATTCTAAGTCTAATTAATCCTAGGAACCAGAAGAAGCTTGGGATTCTACCAAAGTAACGTACAAGTAAAAATAGTGTGGACAAAGAGAGAGGGAGTATTTAAGAGCATTGAGAACTTGCAAGCCTACCTACTAACTAGCGACCTTCATATATAATCTCCATACATACATAACTCGTGATGAAGTCACAAAATTAGCACCCATTTCTCTTATAATTTTGGACCTACACCCTTGCTACAATCTCTCACAATTTTTTGGGTTGGAAAATATTCGTCATTGCAATTGCTAATAGAGCATGATGAGGCTGCAATTGCATCCTCCAGGCCAAGCTGCACTTCACATCGTCGTGGCCTCTCTCGTGCTCTCTGTCGTCGCCTATGGCTGCCTGCAGTGGCCACTCGCTGGAGCTTTCTTTGGCGCACGAATCCCACTCAACCCAGTAAGCTCAATTTTTCTTCTTCGCTACAAACATCAAAAAAAAAATCATTTTTTTTCTTAGTGAAGTGAAGTTTGATGTAGGAAAATCATTTCTATTCATGGTTATTTTTCGGTACCACAAGAATCCTTCCAATAATAATCCTTGTTCTTCGAAGAGCATGCTACACAGGTCCGGAGATGAGATTCGTCAGAACAAATTTGGTCCGGTGCCTAAAATAAATGGAGGCCTAGCTATTCTTATATTTAAAAAATTCTAACAAAAAATTGGAAACTAAATTATCCAAAATTATAACATCCACTAAGAAAAATCATTTAACGTATCTTTCATTTGAGATATGAGAATAGCTGGCCTACGAAATAGTGATTGTAACAAAAACTTACCTAATACGGATCAAATATTTAATGTTAATAGTTTTTTTTTTCTTCTATTGTAATTATATATAAATAAATGTAAAATATATAACACATACATATAAGAGAAAAAGGAGGCATATGAATTCGGGATGCCTATTGCAATGACACTCGTTACACTCTCTCACAATCGGTCTAGAGTCTAGGAGACTGGAAAGTCCGCATGCATAGTATATGCTTCTTAGGCCATCTCCTGGGGTTCTATCTCCCCATATTTCTACATTAGAAACACATTTAAAAATTACCTTTTTTTCGACATCCCATTTTTTTATCCTACTTGACTTTGAGATATAATGGAACTTTCATAGAAATTGTACATCTTAATATAATACTTTCATATTGAATCATAAAAAATTTCATCTTAATAGAAGAGTGTTATTTTTGTGCAATCTCTTTGTAAAAAATTTGTCATCTAGGATATACATTTTCTTAGACCATCTCCAATGGGGGTTTCCATCTTCCCTATTTCTATGGAAGAAATCTGTTTTAGAAAAAAATCTTCTCCCAATGTTGATTTCTATCACCATTTCTATCCTAGGTGGCAATGATGTAGGATGAAAATTTTCTAGGAGGGTTTCTACATGTAGAAACTCTCATAGAAATTTTCCTATCTCTCATGACAATTATTATTGGGCCTCAAGGTGTTCGTGGGCTGGGCCGGGCCGGCCCGCGGTCCAAAAAACTGCGGTTAAGACCGGGCTCGGGCCGGGCCCGTACCGGACCGAGCGACCAAGCGGGCCGGGCCCGGCCCGGCCCGATTTTATATGGATGGGCCCAGCCCGGCCCACTGAACCGGACCAGAGGGTGGTCGGGCCGGGCCGGAGCGGTCCACGGGCCGGGCCAGGCTCCGGTTTAGTGCGGGCCGGTTCAACCGGGCTGAACCGGGCCGGCTCAGTTCAGTTATATATATATATTTTCTATTGTTTTTTTTCTATTGTTTTTTTTTTCTATTGTTTTTGTTTATGTTTTTTTTTTGGTTAAATTATTTTGAAAAAATATTTGTAAGAGTTGAAAAAATGTTTGTAAGTGTTGAAAAAAATATATTTCTCCCTCTTCCTTTATCCGGGCTTGGGACCGACAATGCTTGCTTGGCATAGGCAGAGTTAAATTTTTTTTTTTTAATTTAAAAGTAAAAATTAGTTTTTGAAATTTTAAAATTTGAAAGTATAAGTTAAAATTTTGAAATTTTGTAAGTTATAATTTAAAATTGTAATTTTGAAAGTATAAGTTAAAAATTTAAAAGTATAAGTTAAAAATTTAAAATTTTGTAAGTTATTATTTAAAATTTAAATTATGAAAGTATAAGTTAAAAATTAAAAAGTATAAGTTAAAATTTTGAAATTTGTAAATTTGTAAAAATTTTGTAAAAATTTTGTAAAAAATTAAATGTACATACCTTGCACCGTAGCCTCATTCTTGTTCGCCTTCATGCATCGAAAGCGATTCAAAGTCCAGCTCGTGAATATCAAGATTTTCATCTATCTGGTTTTGGGTTCTTCTCCCGGCTTTAATCCAATCTTGTACGCACACTATTGCTTCCAAGATATCGGGCTTCAAGCGGCCCCTCTTTCTGCTCAACATCCTTGATCCTGCACTAAAACAGGACTCCGATGCTACCGTAGACACCGGGACCATTAGTAGATCACGTGCTATTGTAGAAAGAACAGAAAATCTCTTGTCGTATCTCTTCCACCATTCTAAAACGGCGAAGTGATCTGGAGTCTCTTCTTCGTCTTCATAAGAACTAAGGTACAGAGACAACTCTTGAGTAGGTTGGGAAGATTGCTTTTGTTTCTTCCTTTGTAGTAAGCGACCGGCTGTTGATAGCTTAGACGCCAAGCCGGAGCTACTATTAGCCCCCCCTGAGTTGGTCGGGTCGACACTGCTCTTTCTTCGTACAGTATAACTAACCTGTCCAACGCAAGTTTAACTTCTACTTTCATGTCAATAACATCTATATCCATATATTCTCCAAATCCATCTAATAAAGCCTCTACGCCATCCAATTTGATTGTAGGATCAAATATGGAAGCCAAACAATATAAAAGAGGTACTTCACCCAAATATTTCTTGAATTTGGCTTCCATATTTCTCACCACATATTCAAAATTTGGAAGATCTCTATATGTAGAAAATAAATAAGAAATGTTACAAAGTTAACGTAAAGCTAAGGAAGATGTGGGATAATAAACACCAGAAAGAATACATGTAACATTGTAAAAAATTTCTAAAAATTCACAAATACTTTCAGCTACTACCCAATCATCAGCAGTAACTTGATAGTCAAAGGTGAGATCCGCATTACAATAATACGTAATAACATCCTTAAAAGGAATTACAGATTTCAACATCAAGTAGGTGGAGTTCCACCTATGTGGTATATCCTTCACAAATATTCTAAAAGTAATACCAAAATGTGCGCATGTGCATGCAAAACTTTGTTGTCTACTTGGAGACGTGTTCAAAGTGTGCAAGCATTGTCCAGAGTGTCTAAATGGCGACTAAAATATTCTAAACATTCTTTAACAACTAAGTTAATAATATGGCAAGCACACCTAACATGCAAAAGTCTACCTTCTAAAATAGGCTGAAAAATCAATGACAAAGAAGATATAGCAGCATTATTGTTTGAAGCATTATCCAAAGAGACAGAAAATTTTTTGTGGTGAATATCATATTCACGCACGTGTTGAGAAATGACACTTGAAATTACAGCGCCCGTGTGTGGATATTCTATAATTTTAAGACAGATGATGCATTTTTGCAACATCCATTGTACATCTATATAGTGTGCAGTAATACAAATGTAAGCATAACTTTGCTTACTAGTCCAAATATCAGAAGTAATAGACAACTTACTAACATTTTGTAAAACCGCTTTCAAAGCGGCTCTCTGCTCCTTAAAGAGACGAATATCCTCATTTCGAACTTGTTGTCTACTAACTCTAGTAAAGGAGGGGTTTAGAGACAATGTTGCATAATCGCGTAAAGATTCACTTTCACCCAAAGTGAAAGAAAATTCACCACGAATAATATATTTAACTAATTTCGTTTTATGACGCGCGACTGAGTAAGTAAAGTTACCCATTGAAGAACCGGTGGCACCTCCAAAGCTTATTTGGGTTTGGGACGTTTGAAGCGTGTCCTTCCCGTAGCAAGTGTCGTAGTGTCTGGATATGGTTCCGGTGCCACCGCCCTTCTTCCATGCGTACTGGTTCAAACATTTCTTGCATTGCGCCTTGCACGGTATTGGTTCACCCTTGGCATCTAAAACAAGCGAACCATCAGGATTAGTTTCATAAATCAAAGTAAAAAATTTTCAATACTTACTTTTTTCTCTTTTCAGGAAGTTGTGTAGAAGTAGCGACTTCTGGAGGAGATGGAAGGCACCCCTCCGAATTGGTTGCTATTTGCTCAGGTGGGTTTGAACCTTCACCAAAAAAAGAATAAAAAATTTCGTAAGTCTGTCCAGCAAGATTAGGTGGGTTTGAACCTTCACCAAACATTTATAAAAAATAAGTACAAATTTAGAAAATAAAATAAATTAAAACTTTGTTAGAAGAAAGGAAGGGATTGGGAGGGAGATCGGGAAGCCGTAGAGCGCCGGAATGGGGTTGAGAGCACCGGGAAGCCTTAGAAGTAGAGCACCGTAGAGCACCGGGAAGCCTTAGAAGCACCGTAGAGCACCGAGAAGCCTTAGAAGTAGAGAATTGTAGAGAAATATTTAGAATGAGTTGTATTTGAAAAATAAATTTTTTTGCCTATTTATAGAAATTTTTTAGGGTTATTTTGGTCATTTTGGTCCAAAAATGACCAAAATGCCCCCCAATGTTTATAAAACGGTTACATTTGGGGGCATTTTGGTAAAATACCCCCGCCCCCCAACATTCAGATTCTGTAAAAAAAAAAAAATTGAACCGGACCGGACTTCGGGCCGGTCCAACCGGGCCACGGGCCGGACTAGTGGGCCAATATAAAAAAAATAAATTCCTGTGGGCCGGACCGGGCCGGTCTCGAGCTGGGCGGGGGCGGCCCGACCCGGACTGTGTGGGGTGGGGGGCCGGACCGTGCTGGGCCTGAAAGCGGGCCGGTCCGGACTGGATGTGGGCGGGCTTACGTGCGGGCCGGACCGGACTTCTGGCCAACCGGCCCACAATGCACCTTGAATTGGGCCCCACACCATTAAATTGGTCATTTTACTATGTTTCTATATAGAAACTCTTTCAACTAGAATAGAAATCTCTTTAAAGTACAATGTCAAGTAGCCAAGTAGGATAAGAACTCAATTTTAGAAATTACCATTGGAGATGGTCTTTATAGTACCAAGTAGAATAGAAACTCCCTAAAGTCTCCATTGGTGATGGCCTAACTGACTTTTTCTTTTTTTGAAATCCCGTACACATACACAATTGGGGAGCTCGAACCTTGCCGGCTCCGACTCCGGTTCTTCCGGGTGTCCGCTCTAATATCACTAGGCGAGAGAGCTCTGACGGCCTAACTGACTTGAAGTGATGATTTATTTGTCCTGATGATTTATTTGTCACTTAACACTCATGAAAGTATATTCTTTTGGTACTCTTCATTTTTGTCTCTCTCAGAGAGTACTAGGTCCCGAAGACGAACTAGAAATAGCTCTAAAGAGCGCTTCCATGGAGAACAAGGCCCTGATCATCAGCGTACTAAACAGCGCCTACGCGGAGGAGGACGGGATGCTCGACCTATTCCTGAGAAGCTTGCGAGGAGGCGAGGACACCGAGCACCTGATACGGCACCTCCTCCTCGTCAGCCTGGACCAGGCCGCCTTCCGACGGTGCGAGCTCCAGAGGCTACATTGCTACCGACTTTTCGCCAATGGCACCGACCTCTCGGAGGAGGCGGTGTACATGTCCCCGGACTTCATCGACATCATGTGGAGGAGAACCCTCTTCCTTGGAGAGGTTCTCAGGCGCGGATACAACTTCATCTTCACGGTAACTAAGAGAACTTAAAAAGTAGGGACGAAACTATTGCATGACCAAGACCCTCCTAACTTAGGAAAATTTTGAAAAAGTACACACCCGGGACCGTTGCACTCTCTAAACTTATGCAGGAATATGTTCTTGCGTTCTTGGCCTCTCTTATCACTCAACCCCGCGTAATATATGTATAGTTTTGATGTTAGTGATAGACTGCGTTGCACGAAACACAGAACGGACGAAGAGGAAGGGCAAACTGGACGACTAGTGTCCCAGACCCCTCAACAGGTAAGACCTACAAACATGGTCCAACGTTACTTACTAGCTAAGCCAATCCATGGAATGGGAAGGCCCAAACAAGCTTTGGACATACTTAAGTAGTACTTCATATTAATGACTTTAGTAGAAAGGTGGACCAAAAAAATGCCTACACCCATTTACTTATACATAGAAAACTTTGGTACCAAAATGACAATAACAAGATTCGAATAATATATCAAAAAATGCATTGAGAAAGCCATTACTACGGAGCCAATTAACTCACTTGTTTTTTTTTCAAGTATCTTTTATTATTCTAACAAATATTGTCCTTTTGTAATGATTTTGTTTTTTATTTGTATTGTTTGGCCGTTATACAAAACATAAGAAAAATTACTCAACTCGTTACTTTTTCTAGTCATTTTTTTATATACAAGATTTTATTATTTGTTAAATTGATTGATAAAACTGGTATATGAGAAAAAAAATACAAAAATTTTGTTTAGAAAACCGAACCATTTACCCATTCATGAGACCTGGTCACTTTCAAACTCGGTCCTAGGCTCCAAGAATTTTTGGACCATCCCCGACGGAACATGACACATCCGTAGAAGCCTTTACTCGAGGAGGTGCTATCGGTCCAGTGAACATTGATCCCTCCAGTGTTTATGAGTGGAACATACCTATTTGGTGTTTTGGTGTGTTCCAGTATATTTTGAAATGTCCCTGATGTGTCTGATACGTGTCGAATATGCATCCCACACGAAACATGGCTCAGATGATTTGTGTAGCATCCGTGATATTAATTAGATTGCTATGTACGTTCGATCAGGACATGGACGTGCTGTGGCTCAGAAATCCCTTCGCCAAGTTGAGCCGCAACGGGGGGGGGGGGGGAGGACCTGCAAATAAGCTGCGACTCCTACAACGGCCGTCGGCTCGATGAATCGAATCCAGTAAACACAGGGTTCTACTTCGTCGCGTCAAACGCCCGGACCGTCGCCCTGTTCGACGAGTGGTACGGGAGGAGGAAGGACGCGGCGTCGGAGGGCCTCAAGCAGCAGGACGTGCTGTCCCGAATGAAGTCCGAAGGCGCCTTCGGGAGGCTGAACGTGAGCGTCGGGTTCCTCGACACCCTCTACTTCAGCGGCTTCTGCGAGGACAGCAGGGACTGTTAGCTTAGCTTTAGCTTTTTGAGCAAAAGCTCAACTCCCACCTAAAGCATTAGTCCCACATCGGATAGTGGAAGTATATCCACTATGTATATATTACCTCTTCTCTTTTTGTTTCATTAAAAGTTGTGTGTGGGAGCTCCATGGGCCACACGCGCGCGCCGCCGCTGTCGCCGGGCCCGGTTCGGTTCGGCGCGCGTAACGGGTGCGGGTACGAGCCCACATCTGCGGACGCCGAATGCCGATTCGATTTCCACTTGGAGTTCGGGCTGAGACCCTAAAGAATTTTTTGGTTTTTTCTTTCAAGTTTCTGACCGTTACCACACATTTATTTCTGTAACGGTTCGATTTTGAATTCCGTCCAGGTTCAATGAACCATGTTATGGAAATCAATTTTTGTAACGTTCCTCTTAATCCTACAGCTAACCCAACCGTATCAAAACTTGAAAAACTAAAAATTTAAAGATTTATTACTAACATTATTTTAATTGTTAATTTTAGCTTAAAACCATCTTATTGAGTAAATACAATTTTTCAGACCTTAGAAATATGACTTCCAAGGAAGAGACTTTCTCTGCAAAACCTGCAAAATTCAATAGTACATATTTCAAGAGGTGGCAGAGCCAGATAAAATTTTGGCTTACCACCTTAGGCCTGATTTCAGCCATTGATGGGTCCACACCCATCTCAAATGATTCTGATGAGACTGAGTCTGACGTAGGGGTTTCCAAGTCCTCCTCTTCTACCAAGCCTAAGACCCCTAAGGAAATTGACTACCACTGCTTCCACAGAATCTTAAGCGCTATGTCGGAGTCACTCTACGACATATTTTTTGAGTATAAAAGCGCTAAAGAACTCTGGGATGCTTTGGAAGATGAGTATGGTTGTGATGATGCTGGAATTGATAGATTCAATTCTACCACATTCAACCAATATGTCATGGTAGATAACAAACCTATCAATGACCAAATCCATGAGTTCCAAGAACACCTTAGGCAGATTCAAGCTAAGGGAACCGTCTTTTCTACTGAGCACAAAATAGGATGCTTGATAGATAAACTCCCTCCTTCTTGGTCTAAAATGGCAAAGGACCTTCTACATCTACAAGGATCTATTACATACTCTCAAGCTCTACAGAGAATTAGAACAGAAGAGAAATATATATCCAAGACCAAAGCTAGGTCAAATGCCACAGCTAAGGTAAACCTTGTAGAAAGCCATGCAAAACCTAAGTCAAACAACCATCTCAAATCCAAGAAAAACTCCTTAAAAAAGAAGCAGAGTTTTCAACCTCCTCACCAAAATCACCAAAACCAAAACCATCACCATCAAAACCCTCAACCCCCAAAACCTAAAAACTTTGGTCAGACTCTGGATCAAAGAAGATTTTGTTTTGTGTGTGGTAGAACCAACCATACAGCCATCAACTGCTTCCAAAGGAAGAAAGAACCTATCCAGAACTCCTTCAAGGGAAAAGGCAAGCCAAAGGCTAACATGATTCTGAATGGGTCTTCTAGCTCCTTCAGGTCTGTAAGCTTTCAACCTGTAGTAAACCTGTCTTTCCATTCTGATGATTGGTGGTTGGATTCTGGAGCTAATGTTCACGTTTCATTTGATCGCTCCTGTTTTTCAACCTATCAGGAATCAGGTGGAGGAGGCGTGACCCTAGGAGATGGCTCAACGGCACAAGTTGTAGGAAGAGGAAGAATAGATCTGAAGATGACATCAGGGAAAATTTTACCTCTCCATGATGTGCTTCATGTGCCGTCTGTCAGGAGAAATCTTGTTAGTGGATCTCTGCTTGTAGCATCAGGATACAAAATTGTAATGGAAGCCAATAAAGTAGTTTTCTCTAAGAATGACTTGTTTGTGGGGAAAGGATTTATGAAAGATGGACTCTTTATTTTAAGTACTATGAATAAAAGTTCTAATCATTCTTTTGTTGCAAATGTTGAATCATCAAATGTTTGGCATGGTAGACTAGGTCATGTGAACTTAGGATCTATCAAAAGGATGATGAACTTAGATCTTATTCCTAAGACTCCTATAGATGATGAACACAAATGTGAGATTTGTGTTCAAGCCAAACACACTAGATTGTCTTTCAAATCTGTCTATAGGGATTCTGAACTCCTAGAACTTATCCATAGTGATGTTTGTGATTCCAATAGGATTTTGACCCGAGGTGGTAGGAAATACTTTGTTACTTTTATAGATGATCATTCAAAGTATTGTTATACCTACCTCCTTAAGACCAAAGATGAAGTTCTAGACAGATTCAAGGTCTATAAATCTGAAGCTGAGAACCAGTTTGATAGGAAGATTAAGATCCTTAGATTAGATCGTGGTGGAGAGTATACCTCAAATAAAATGACTAACTTCTGTGAAGAGCACGGAATTATTCATGAGGTAACTGCTCCTTATTCACCACAATCCAATGGAGTTGCTGAAAGAAAGAATCACATTCTTTTAGATATGGTCAATGCCATGCTTCTCAACTTAGGTGCCCCTGATAATCTTTGGGGAGAAGCCTTATTGTCAGCCTGTTATATTCTTAATAGGACACCCAGTAAGACTGTCACGCCCCGCTCCCAGAATACGGCGAGCCGAGTACGTACAACATCCCCAGGCTACGCGACCATACAACATGAACTCAATTGCATCCCGCGATTGTCGCCTGTAAGGTCCTAGATAGGCATAGAGTTAAAGAAATAATACAATTTTCCACAAATGAGCATACCATTCATTTATCCCAAAATGTTACAACATAACTCAAGTCTCATCATCAAACACATATGTACATTTTTGATTCATTGTTCTTCAAAATACATAACTTACATATTGCATTCATATTTCTTCAAATACATAAGTCACACAGCTATGAGGTTCCCAGAATAAAGCTACTACCCTCAGTCCTACATCATTCATAAAGTTCTGCCTCAGTGTATGCCTGGCCTTCATCCTGATCTGCTTCAGTCCCTAGTGAACAAAACTAGGTCGTCAATACGACGAGCAAGCCCTCGGTCAAAGGAGCAAGTTATGAAGGTGGAATGATAAGGCAGGTAAATACAAAATAGAGTAAACTTGATCATTTTAAAGCTCATACATATAATACTAGTCAAGAAGCGAGTCGTTCTCACATTAATGTCACAAGGACAAAAACAATCTTTCTAGACCTAAATGCAATTAGAGAAACTCTCTGGATCACACACCCACGCCTAGCATCTCTACAATAATCCCATTGGCCCGGGATCAGGCTCGCACAAAACGGGTGGTGCTTAGATTCTCCAGCCGTCTGTACTATCACATATTGATGTGATTAAACCAGGATAGCATCATGAGTTAGTTCCGAATCATCTGGCTCGAATCATCGAATCATGAGCTATAAAAAGAAGTTCGTATGACTTGAACTTTTCCAAGAATATCGAACCCATTCATTAGTAGTCTGAGCTGAAACTCAGGGCATAGATGCCTAACGAATTTAATACAAATGGGTAATCTGAGCTGAAACTCAGGGCATAGATGCCCCATTGCAAAACATGTGATAGATGCAAATGGGTAATCTGAGCTGAAACTCAGGGCATGGATGCCCCATTGCAAAACAAGAAGGTGAGCTAAGCCTCACCCCGGTGAAGATCGCGCGGCCGCACGAACACCGTAACAGGGACTGATCAGTATGAAAAGTGTAAAATCATATTGCAAAGAAGTCAGCCGGGTGTGATCCGGGTTTCTCTCCCAAACCCCATGCAACCTAATCTAGTCTTTAATTACCATAGGACTATCCCCAAGACGGGAGTCCTAGAAGTCAAGTCGCATTCAAATATTAGTTTCGTCTTTTCCGAAACTAAAGTAATCCAAGAAATATTGGAACCAAGGTAAAATACTGAAATGTCCAAGTGGACATGATTCCAAGAATCCCTCCGGTATTATAGGTCGGAGATGGATGATTCGGTCTAGAACTGGAGTCAAAATTTCCAAAAATTCCGAGTTTGTCGAAAATAGACTAACTCTGAAAATTCTCAAAAATTTCGGCAGAGTCTCCTTTGTATTTACTGACCCGGAAATTAATCCGATACAAGTAAACACAAAGAAACAATATACGGACACGCCGACCCCTTCGGTGGAGCAACCCTCAACACCGACAACACGCAAAATAAACGGGTACGCCGACCCCTTCGGTGGAGCAACCCTCAACACCGGCACGCAATTTATAATAAAGTTATGCACAATAAAGTAGCTTTCTTACCTTGGCGAGCAAGCAAGCAATAAGATTAAAAACTTTAGCATATGTCCCCCTTTTTTTTTGAATACTCCAAGTTCAAGAAAACTCAAATTTGTAAGTAGAGAATAATATAGGTCAAATGTTAGTTGTTTACAAAACTAAGCACAAAATCTTAACTTAATAATTTAGTAGACTTCTTGAGTGTACAAAAATAGTCTTTTCACTTGAAGAGTTAACTAGTATGGCAACCTATCTAACCGGTATCCATAAATAACCTTTCTTGTTATATTTTTATGACAATAAGGGTCATTTTAGCTTAAAATCAAAATCTGGACAGAAATGAAATATTAAATAAATTTGGAAATTGATCAAGTTTTTATATCTTGGAAGGGTGTATCAAAGATATATGATGTGTGTATATTTATACAAAGACTTCTTGATTTGTATGTATTAATCCTTACATGCATAAATTCTACATATATGATTGTATCCAAGTTGTGTCATAGTGTGAGTGGATATAATTTACTAGCATATTTGGTTTTGACATACATATACATGTGTATTTAAATATATATCAATGATTATAGTAAAACAACTACATACATCTACATATCCATAACAATTTAAAATACCGGAAGTGTCCTTCTTTTTCATGATGTGCCCAACATCGTGTCTAATTCACTCATTTGAGTATATACACAATCATGAGTGAATTCTAGCAAGGTATTCCTAGCACTCATATTTGAAATTTCACAAAAAATTAGATTTTGTTCATGAATTAATGAATTCCCAGAAATGTATATTTATATATATATATACTATAATACTCAAGAAGTAATTTAGAAAACCAATTATCAAGAGAAAGGAGTAGGAGGGCTCGCCTTGAGTTCTTAGAGTGCTTCCTAGAGGAAGTTCTTCCTAGAGTCCCAAATCAGCACCTAGGGCACAAATTAGAGAATTTGGGTTAAAATTAGAACCCTAGAAATATTTATCAAAGAGTTTTGAAAAGAAAAAGGGGAAAGGAAATTGGAAGAAAGAAAGAGGAAGAAGAAGAAGATGAAGAAGAAGGGGGGGGGGTCGGCCACCGGCCGACCGGGCGGCGGCGCCGACGGCGCCGGCGGCGCGGCAGCAGCGGCGCAGCAAACGCAGCGGCAGCAGCGCAGCAATTAGCGGCAACAGCAGCAGCAATTAGTGGCAGTAGCAGTAACAGTAACAGTAGGGTGAGGAGGAGAAGATGAGAAGAAGAAGAAGAAGAAGAAGGAGAGGGAGAGTGAGCTTACCAGGAAGAAGAAGGAGGAGAGAATGGTTTGCTTCTCTCTCCTCTTCTAAATAAAAGAATGACAAGGAGAGGAAAAAGACCAAAATGCCCATGGGGCATTGTCATGAGAAGGGAATGTCATGTGGCAATTCCTCCATGCATGGTAGACACATATACCATAATGCAAAAATGCAAATTTTGCATTTGCACAAGGGCAAAAAGAAAAAAAGAATTTAATTTTTGAAATATATATATATATATATATATATATATATATATATATATATATATATATAATTTTGGAAATAATTTGGAATGGCAAAATATAAATAAATAAACAACAAATAAAAAAAATGGCTATGACACTCTACCCACCTTAATTAAATTTCGTCCTCGGAATTTAAGGAAATGAGAAAAGGTAAGGGAAGATAGGAAAGGTGCTAAGGTACCTTAATCATCAAAGAGGTAGGGGTACAGTTGCCGCATTTCATCTTCTCTTTCCCAAGTAGATTCTCCCGGTGAGTCCTTGTTCCAAGATACTCGAACCAATGAGATGGTCTTGTTCTTAAGAATCTTCTGTCTCCGATCCAGGATTTCCACTGGCTTCTGCTCGATGCGGAGTGTTGGGCCAACAGTGATTTTCGAATGATCCAATATATGACTAGTATCTGGTACATACTTTCGCAGTTGTGATACATGAAAAACATCGTGGACTCCTTCTAGGGATGGTGGTAAGGCCAATCTGTAAGAAACATCACCGATTCGATCCAGGACGTCGAATGGGCCTATATACCTTGGGCTCAACTTTTCTCTGGTTCCAAACCTGATTGTTCCCTTTGTTGGCGAGATCTTCAAGAATGCATGATCTCCTGGTTTGAAATTCAAAATTCTTCGATGCTTATCTGCCTACATCTTGTGCCTGTCCTGCGCAGCTTGAAGATGACTTCGAACTGCCTTGACCATGTCCACAGTCTGAGTGACCAATTCTGGCCCTAGAAGCTGTCGTTCTCCGACATCACCCCAACATATAGGTGATCTGCACTTTCTCCCATATAGTGCTTCAAATGGCGCCATCTTGATACTGGCCTGATAACTGTTATTATAGGAGAATTCTATCAGATGCAGATGATCATCCCATGATCCTCTGAAATCTAGGGTGCATGCCCTTAGCATATCTTCTAAGATTTGTATCATCCTTTCTGACTGCCCATCGGTCTGTGGATGATATGCTGAACTAAACTTTAGTATGCCAAGACTATCTTGTAAGCTTCTCCAAAACTTGGAGGTGAACCGAGTATCCCTGTATGATACGATACTTACCGGCACCCCATAGTGACTAACAACTTCCCTCATGTACATATCCGCTAGATGCTCCGTAGATTGTCCAACTCGGAATGGTAGAAATCTTGCGAACTTTGTAAGTCTATCCACTATCACCCAGATGGCATTGTTACCTTTTTGTGTTCTTGGGAGTCCTGATACAAAATCCATTATAATATGCTCCCACTTCCATTCAGGTACTGGGAGTGGTTGCAGTAGTCCAGCAGTCCTTTGGTGTTCAGCTTTCACTTGTTGGCATACTAAACATTTCGAGACAAATTTAGCTATCTCCCGCTTCATTCCATGCCACCAAAAGTTTTGTCTCAGATCCTGGTACATCTTCGTACTCCCAGGATGAATGGAGTACTGAGAACTATGTGCTTCAGTCATAACCTCGGTCCGGAGTTCTCCATATGGTACACACAATCGACTCCCGAACCTTAAGGATCCATCAGAATGCTTCATTAATCCAGTTTGTACCCCAGCTTCAGTTTGACTCCACAATTTCTGCAGCTTCACATCCTTCTTCTGTGCTTCCTTAATTCTCTCCACTAAGGAAGACTGAACTTGTAAACTTCCCCAAAATCCATCTGCAACTGGGCATATCACTTCAATCCCCATTTTCCTGAGATCATCCAATATCTCCTTGGGCGTGTTCATAAAGAAAGCCTCAGGCCTCCTACTAAGAGCATCTGCCACTTTGTTTGCCTTGCCTGGATGATACTGCAACTCCATATCAAAATCCTTAAGCAACTCGAGCCATCTACGTTGCCTCATATTTAACTCCTTTTGGGTGAACACGTATTTTAAACTCTTGTGATCTGTGTAAATCTTGATCTGTTCACCATACAAGTAATGCCTCCATAGTTTCAGTACAAATACAACAGCTGCTAACTCCAGATCATGTGTTGGGTAGTTTCTCTCATGAACCTTCAACTGGCGCGAGGCATAAGCGATCACCCTTCCGTGCTGCATCAGCACACAGCCCAAACCCTTACCAGAAGCATCACTGTAAATCTCGTAACCTCCTGATCCTGAGGGTAAAGCTAGTACTGGTGCAGTGACAAGTCTTTCCTTTAATTCCTCAAATGCCGCTTGACATTTATCAGTCCAAACAAATTTCTCATTCTTCCGAGTCAATCTAGTAAGCGGCTCAACTATTCTGGAAAAATTTTCCACGAATCTTCTATAGTATCCAGCTAATCCAACGAAACTTCGAACTTCAGCTACATTCTTGGGAGTAGGCCATGATTTAACTGCTTCTATTTTCTTAGGATCTACTGTTATGCCTTCTCCACTGACTATGTGTCCCAAGAAAGGAATTTCTTTTAACCAAAATTCACATTTGCTCAGCTTCCCATACAGCTTCTCCTGTCGTAGAGTCTCAAGTACTATCCTCAAGTGTTCTTCGTGCTCCTCCTCGTTCTTCGAGTAAATCAATATGTCATCAATGAACACTATCACAAATTTATCCAGATATTGATAGAATATCCTATTCATCAAATCCATGAATATGGCCGGAGCATTTGTCAATCCAAAAGGCATGACTTGGAACTCATAATGTCCATATCTAGTTCTAAAAGCAGTCTTTGGTATGTCTTCTTTCTTAATCTTCACTTGGTGATAGCCTGATCTGAGATCTATTTTGGAAAATACAGTTGCTCCTCCAAGTTGGTCGAATAATTCATCGATCCTAGGGAGTGGATATTTGTTCTTGATTGTTAGTTCATTCAGTGCTCTATAATCAATTACCAATCTCAGACTCCCATCCTTTTTCTTTACAAAAAGTGCAGGTGCTCCCCATGGAGAACCACTGGGTCTAATGAATTCTTTGGCTAGCAACTCCTTGATTTGTTTATTTAATTCAGCTAATTCCTCCTTATTCATTGGATATATCTTCTTAGCAATAGGGGCTGCTCCAGGAACTAGATCAATGCTAAATTCAACTGCCCTATCCGGTGGCAATCCGGGTAGTTCATCAGGGAATACATCCTTAAACTCATCTACAACTCTTGGCCATTCCTCTATTACTTGACCCTGGAGACTCCTTAGTTCAAACTTTTCTAACTCCTCTTTGTCAAACTCCTTTTGGGTTCTAACAAATTCATGCAACTTCCTACTAGGTAAGGAAAACTGAACTTTTCCTTGTCCACAATCAATAATCGTCGAGGTTGCTATTAACAAATCCATGCCAAATACTACATCATAGTTGTCCATGGGAAAGACTAATAGTTTTGTTCGGAAGCTTGCTCCTCCCATTTTAATTGGACAATTTCTACAAATTCGGCTTACTTCTACAATTCCATTGCCCGTAAGGATTTTCAATTTTCTAGCTAGAGGTTGTGTCTCTATTTTATACTCAGATATGAATGATGCAGATATAAAAGAATGAGTAGCTCCAGAATCAAATAGCACTGATGCAGGACTAGATGAAGCAAGTATAGTACCTGTCACCACGTCTCCTGGTATTCCTGCTTCATTGTTATCCATCATAAAGGCTTGGCCGTGATTCTTGTTCTTCTTCTTGTTGTTGTGGTTCTGATTAGCCCTCTGTGCCTGGTGGAATTGATGTGCTTGAGATGGTAAGACTGGCCTCTGCTGATATCCTGTAGTTGCATTAGGCCTGGGCTCATTGTTCTGGAAGGCAGGCCTCTGCTGATATCCCTGACTTGTAGCTCTCTGTCCCTGCGCATTATTATGCACTACAGGCCTTCTATTGCTTTGAGGGCATTGGTTCAACTGGTGGTTGGAAGATCCACACTTCAGGCATCTCCCTTGAAGTCTTCTGCAACTATTCTTCGTGTGTCCCGGCCTTCCGCAGTAAGAACAACTTGGTACAGGTCTTTTCTGCTCATGCTGGGCACCCCTTAGTTGCCCTTGCCCCGAAGTCCTTCCCTGGGCCGAACCAGTTTCCAGACTCCGCTTTTGCCCTGCAGTCTTCGCGTTGTTCTTATCATTTTGCATCCTTTGTTGGTCTCTTGCAGCTTCGACCACTTCAGCATAAGTTTGACATTTGTAAGGGGCCACCTTCATCTTCAATTTATCATCCAGTCCTTCCATGAACCGGACTACCTTCGCCTTCTCTGTAGATACCATGCTTGGAGCATACCGGCTGAGTCTGGTAAATTCCGCCGAATATTCGTCAACAGAGGTCTTGTTCTGCTTCAGATGAAGGAATCTCCTTTCCAGCTCCAACTTGGCACTTGGGGGAAAGAATCTCTCTTCAAATTCTTCCTTAAATTTCTCCCAAGTCACGACTTCATCAGATTCTTCTGGATGTAATGAGCTCCACCATATGTCAGCCACATCTTTTAATTGAATCCTTACTAATGAAACTATGTCATTTGGCGCGATCTTCGTGCCCTTTAGTAACGCCTCTGTGGTTCTAATCTACTGCGCTGCTTCCATAGGGGTTTCAGTTCCTTTGAATTCTGGGGGCTTGATTGTCCTAAACTCCGAAAGGGTCCCCGTCTTCTGCGTAGGAGTGACATCCAATCTCTCTAGTAGTTTTGTTGAGGTGGCTTGGAAAAGTTGCATTTGTTGGGTATTGGCCTCCAAGACCCTTTGAAAGAATTCAAAGACATCAGTTGGTCGTGTCCCGGAGGCTTCCACTTGTGAGGTATTGGGGTCCGGTTGAGAAGCCATTTCCTATATATTAAGAATTGGAAATTCTTAAATACAAAATTTAAAGAGGACCTAATTTACTAGAGGAGATTGAAAAGATAATTGCAATATATATATAAAGCCATAACCAAAAGAAGCATATTTCATTCATTTCACAAAACACGATTACAATATGCTTCACTAGGAAGTCCTTACAACTTCTATACTCTAATCCTTATACAAAACTATTTACATCTGTTGTAATTCCAAAATGTTGTACAACAGACAAAAATTTTCCCTTTTTTCTTCCATACATCATATCTATAAGCTATCTGCTGATCCATCAAAATGCTGTGCAGCAGACAAAAACTACCCCAGTCCTAACTGTCATGCGTCACCATCTCAGCTTTATGTAGGTGATCTCGCGGATCCTATCATAAGGATTGGCCTCTACCCATTCCTCAATGGTCCCTTCATATCCATGAGTAAATGGAGATGGACCGTCCTTCGCAAGGAAGAACCTAAGTCGTAGTTCCTTTTCCCAATATACTTCCGCTCCATCTTCCACATCACGGATTCTGGGGCGTAGGCGCTCGAAAAATACACTGTTCACCGGAAGGTCTTCGTCGGGCGACACCCTCCAAGCCTCCCGAGCAAACTGCTCGTATCCGTAATGAGTCCGGTGGCTCCCGTCCCAATAGATGCTCGGCAGGAATTGGGCCATTACCTATATCCGAAAATTTTCTCGAATGAGAACTCCATGACATAAAATGATCACCATAATAAAATTATCAAATTCTAAATAAATTTTGATCAAGATTCATATCCCCAAACCTTAGTAGATTTTTGTGTTCAACCTTCAATTGTCATCTATTCCTATCCTAGGGAAGTCCAAGTAAATCCTTAAGATAATATTCGATATCCACCTATACCATCTCCTTAACCTATACACTACCCTTAAAGAGTGGACCTGCATGGGCCACCAACCAAAAGACGTGTCACGCCCCGCTCCCAGAATACGGCGAGCCGAGTACGTACAACATCCCCAGGCTACGCGACCATACAACATGAACTCAATTGCATCCCGCGATTGTCGCCTGTAAGGTCCTAGATAGGCATAGAGTTAAGGAAATAATACAATTTTCCACAAATGAGCATACCATTCATTTATCCCAAAATGTTACAACATAACTCAAGTCTCATCATCAAACACATATGTACATTTTTGATTCATTGTTCTTCAAAATACATAACTTACATATTGCATTCATATTTCTTCAAATACATAAGTCACACAGCTATGAGGTTCCCAGAATAAAGCTACTACCCTCAGTCCTACATCATTCATAAAGTTCTGCCTCAGTGTATGCCTGGCCTTCATCCTGATCTGCTTCAGTCCCTAGTGAACAAAACTAGGTCGTCAATACGACGAGCAAGCCCTCGGTCAAAGGAGCAAGTTATGAAGGTGGAATGATAAGGCAGGTAAATACAAAATGGAGTAAACTTGATCATTTTAAAGCTCATACATATAATACTAGTAAAGAAGCGAGTCGTTCTCACATTAATGTCACAAGGACAAAAACAATCTTTCTAGACCTAAATGCAATTTAGAGAAACTCTCTGGATCACACACCCACGCCTAGCATCTCTACAATAATCCCATTGGCCCGGGATCAGGCTCGCACAAAACGGGTGGTGCTTAGATTCTCCAGCCGTCTGTACTATCACATATTGATGTGATTAAACCAGGATAGCATCATGAGTTAGTTCCGAATCATCTGGCTCGAATCATCGAATCATGAGCTATAAAAGGAAGTTCGTATGACTTGAACTTTTCCAAGAATATCGAACCCATTCATTAGTAGTCTGAGCTGAAACTCAGGGCATAGATGCCTAATGAATTTAATGCAAATGGGTAATCTGAGCTGAAACTCAGGGCATAGATACCCCATTGCAAAACACGTGATAGATGCAAATGGATAATCTGAGCTGAAACTCAGGGCATGGATGCCCCATTGCAAAACAAGAAGGTGAGCTAAGCCTCACCCCGGTGAAGATCGCGCGGCCGCACGAACACCGTAATAGGGACTGATCAGTATGAAAAGTGTAAAATCATATTGCAAAGAAGTCAGCCGGGTGTGATCCAGGTTTCTCTCCCAAACCCCATGCAACCTAATCTAGTCTTTAATTACCATAGGACTATCCCCAAGACGGGAGTCCTAGAAGTCAAGTCGCATTCAAATATTAGTTTCGTCTTTTCCGAAACTAAAGTAATCCAAGAAATATTGGAACCAAGGTAAAATACTGAAATGTCCAAGTGGACATGATTCCAAGAATCCCTCCGGTATTATAGGTCGGAGATGGATGATTCAAATGGTCTAGAACTGGAGTCAAAATTTCCAAAAATTCCGAGTTTGTCGAAAATAGACTAACTCTGGAAATTCTCAAAAATTTCGGCAGAGTCTCCTTTGTATTTACTGACCCGAAAATTAATCCGATACAAGTAAACACAAAGAAACAATATACGGGCACGCCGACCCCTTCGGTGGAGCAACCCTCAACACCGGCAACACGCAAAATAAACGGGTACGCCGACCCCTTCGGTGGAGCAACCCTCAACACCGGCACGCAATTTATAATAAAGTTATGCACAATAAAGTAGCTTTCTTACCTTGGCGAGCAAGCAAGCAATAAGATTAAAAACTTTAGCATATGTCCCCCCTTTTTTTTGAATACTCCAAGTTCAAGAAAACTCAAATTTGTAAGTAGAGAATAATATAGGTCAAATGTTAGTTGTTTACAAAACTAAGCACAAAATCTTAACTTAATAATTTAGTAGACTTCTTGAGTGTACAAAAATAGTCTTTTCACTTGAAGAGTTAACTAGTATGGCAACCTATCTAACCGGTATCCATAAATAACCTTTCTTGTTATATTTTTATGACAATAAGGGTCATTTTAGCTTAAAATCAAAATCTGGACAGAAATAAAATATTAAATAAATTTGGAAATTGATCAAGTTTTCATGTCTTGGAAGGGTGTATCAAAGATATATGATGTGTGTATATTTATACAAAGACTTCTTGATTTGTATGTATTAATCCTTACATGCATAAATTCTACATATATGAATGTATCCAAGTTGTGTCATAGTGTGAGTGGATATAATTTACTAGCATATTTGGTTTTGACATACATATACATGTGTATTTAAATATATATCAATGATTATAGTAAAACAACTACATACATCTACATATCCATAACAATTTAAAATACCGAAAGTGTCCTTCTTTTTCATGATGTGCCCAACATCGTGTCTAATTCACTCATTTGAGTATATACACAATCATGAGTGAATTCTAGCAAGGTATTCCTAGCACTCATATTTGAAATTTCACAAAAATTAGATTTTGTTCATGAATTAATGAATTCCCAGAAATGTATATTTATATATATATATATATATATATATACTATAATACTCAAGAAGTAATTTAGAAAACCAATTATCAAGAGAAAGGAGTAGGAGGGCTCGCCTTGAGTTCTTAGAGTGCTTCCTAGAGGAAGTTCTTCCTAGAGTCCCAAATCAGCACCTAGGGCACAAACTAGAGAATTTGGGTTAAAATTAGAACCCTAGAAATATTTATCAAAGAGTTTTGAAAAGAAAAAGGGGAAAGGAAATTGGAAGAAAGGAAGAGGAAGAAGAAGAAGATGAAGAAGAAGGGGGGGGTCGGCCACCGGCCGACCGGGCGGCGGCGCCGGCGGCGCGGCAGCCGCGCGGCAGCAGCGGCACAACAAACGCAGCGGCAGCAGCGCAGCAATTAGCGGCAGCAGCAGCAGCAATTAGTGGCAGTAGCAGTAACAGTAACAGTAGGGTGAAGAGGAGAAGATGAGAAGAAGAAGAAGAAGAAGAAGAAGGAGAGGGAGAGTGAGCTTACCAGGAAGAAGAAGGAGGAGAGAATGGTTTGCTTCTCTCTCCTCTTCTAAATAAAAGAATGACAAGGAGAGGAAAAAGACCAAAATGCCCATGGGGCATTGTCATGAGAAGGGAATGCCATGTGGCAATTCCTCCATGCATGGTAGACACATATACCATAATGCAAAAATGCAAATTTTGCATTTGCACAAGGGCAAAAAGAAAAAGAGAATTTAATTTTTGAAAAAAAATATATATATATATATAATTTTGGAAATAATTTGGAATGGCAAAATATAAATAAATAAACAACAAATAAAAAAAAATGGCTATGACAAAGACTAATGATAAGACACCATATGAGTTATGGAAAGGTCGGACCCCTAGGATTAATTACCTCAAAGTTTGGGGATGTCTAGCTAAAGTAGGAATTTTTGAACCCAAAAAGAGAAAGATAGGACCTAAGACTGTAGATGCTGTATTCATAGGATATGTCCTAGATAGTAATGCCAATAGATTTTTTGTAACCCATTCTGAAGTAAATAAAATCTCTAGTAACACAATCATTGAAGCTAGAGATGCAGTTTACTTTGAGAATAATTTTCCTTTCAAGGAAAGAACCCCTTCATCTTCCTCTAACCCTTCTATTACTCCGTCTACTAGTTCTCATGACCAAATGCATAATTCTCAAACTGAACAAGTCATAGAACCTAGAAGGAGTAAAAGAGAAAGGATTGAAAAGAATTTAGAAGAAGGATTCTTCACATTTTTGATAGAAGGTGATCCCTCAACTTATGAAGAAGCCATATCCTCTCCTGATGCCCCTTTCTGGAAAGAAGATATTAACAATGAGTACAACTCCATCATGGAGAACAATACTTGGTTTTTAGCAGACCTTTCTTTAGGCAGCAAACCAATAGGTTGTAAGTGGATCTTTAAGAAGAAACTTAGAGCCGATGGTACCATAAAAAAATATAAGGCTATATTAGTGGCCAAAGGATTTACCTAGAAGAAAGGATTAGATTATTTTGATACCTACTCTCCTGTAGCTAGAATATCTTCTATTAGACAGCATTTCTAAATGGAGATTTAGAAGAAGAGATATATATAGAGCAACCTGAAGGTTTTATTGCTAAAGGTCAAGAAAAGAAGGTTTGCAGATTAGTAAAATCTCTTTATGGCCTAAAGCAAGCTCCCAAGCAATGGCACAACAAATTTGATAAAGTCATTATAGAAATTGGTTTTGTGCCAAATGAATATGACAAGTGTTTGTATTCTAAAAATACAAATGGGAGTTGTGTTATTTTATGCTTGTATGTTGATGATATCCTTATTCTAGGATCTTCACTGGAACTGATAAATAATACTAAAAATTATTTGTCTAACCAGTTTGATATGAAAGACCTAGGTGAAGCAAACCTGATCTTAGGAATGCAAGTGTCAAAAAGGAAAGAGGGCTATACTCTATCCTTAGCACATTCAATTGAGAAAATGCTAAGGAAGTTTGAGTACTTTGACAAGAAACCTGCCCTTACCCCTTATGACAGTAATGTTGTTCTCAAGAAGAACGAAGGATCACCTATAGAACAACATAGATATTCACAAATGATTGGATCCTTTATGTACATAACAAATAGGACTAGACCTGACATTGCATTTGCTATTGGGCGACTAAGTAGGTATACTAGTAACCCAAATCAATCACATTGGACTGCATTGGACAGAGTATTTAGATATCTTAAGGGAACTCTAGATTATAAACTTCATTATACTAGACACCCTGATATCATAGAAGGTTACTCCGATGCAAATTGGGTAACTGATTCACATGATGTGAAATCCACTACTGGATATGTTTTTACCCTAGCAGGAGCTGCAATCTCCTGGGGATCATGTAAACAAACTATCATAGCCAGAAGTACAATGGACTCTGAAATGATAGCTTTGGATACTACATGTACCGAGGCCGAATGGCTCAGAAATCTTATTATGCATATACCTGTTTATGTTCATCCTATTCCTGCAATTTCTATAAACTGTGATAATAAATCTGTTATAGAACTACTAAAGCATGATTCTGTGAATGCTAAGATGAACAGGCACCTGCAGCTGTGCTTCAAGTCAATAAGAGCCTATTGGGCAAATATGTGGTTCTTGACTATATAAAGTCAGAAAAGAACCTTGCAGACCACCTGACGAAGGGTCTGTCTAGGACATTGATCCTAGAATCATCGAGAGGGATGGGGTTAAGCCCATAGTATAGTCACCAGCAGTGGCAACCCAACCGAGTCTGACTGGAGATCCCAAGAAGTCGGTTCAATGGGTAGGAACAAGCTGGACTAGGTGACTATTATGGAACACTGACCTGAGATTAAATTCTCTTTAAAATAAAAGCCCAGGAGGCTGTACATGTGAACATTCATACCTTATCCCTATGGTGACAGTGTTCCTTTTGTGATATGGATAGGTTGAGTTTAAACTCTTAATAAGTCCAAGCATGATATGCAGGGTTGATTCCTATCACCAACCCTTAAGGACTTACCTATATGAGAGGTCGTGAGGGCCGCGACTATAGGACAGGGCGATCCTAGGCAACTCTCATGAATGTGTAAAAGTGCGCATGGCCAACCAAACGCGCCACCCGATAGACCCAAGTACCTCTAGCGTACTATGTGTGGTATTTTTTGAGTCTGGTTCAAGAAGACTGATTCAAGGCGTAGTCCATCAAGCTCTTCTTCAGACAAAGACAATAGTCACTACGTGAGATTCAAGGCTGTAGTCCATCTCATTTATGCATAGTATACAACTGCCCAGAAATTCTCTTACTCTTCTTTTATCTTTCTGTCTTCAATTACCCTGGAACTTGAGCTTTTGGGGGTGGATTGTTAGCTTAGCTTTAGCTTTTTAAGCAAAAGCTCAACTCCCACCTAAAGCATTAGTCCCACATCGGATAGTGGAAGTATCTCCACTATGTATATATTACCTCTTCTCTTTTTGTTTCATTAAAAGTTGTGTGTGGGAGCTCCATGGGCCACACGCGCGCGCCGCCGCCCGGCCCGGCTCGGTTCGGTTCGGTTCGGCGCGCTGCGGGTACGTACCCACATCTGCGGGCGCCGAATGTCGATTCGATTTCCACTTGGAGTTCGGGCTGAGACCCTAAAGAATTTTTTGGTTTTTTCTTTCAGGTTTCTGACCGTTACCACACATTTATTTCTGTAACGGTTCGATTTTGAATTCCGTCCAGGTTCAATGAACCATGTGATGGAAATCATTTTTTGTAACGTTCCTCTTAATTGTCTCTTTAAATCTGCCATCATTTTCCTCCTTGGAATGCCTATATATTAAGTCCCTCTCATCCTTCTAAAAATATAGAAAAAATTATCATTCCGAAACTCTCTACAAAATTCCTCTTCCCGAAAATTTCGTGCTCTTTCTTGTTGCTCTGGGCAGAGCTAAGTACGTGGTCACTCTTTCCGACGTCGTGTGTGACAACGAGATTCCGGTGGAGCGGAGATTTTACCACTATGAGCGTTCGGATACGGTCTGCACATAGACCCGAGCTAACTCTTAGGGCAGTGCTACGTGCACGACTTTCTCGGAGGTCGGTAACATTTACGTAATTTATTTTGTTTGCAGATTTTAAGTGAAGAAAATTAAAAAAATTTCCAACAGGGACTCTCGAGCGGTGAGGACGGTGCACGCCAACTGCTGCAGAACGGCGAAGGCCAAGCTCGCCGACCTGGCCGCCGCGCTCGCGGCCTGGATGGCATCTCGCAGCGCGCCGAATGCCACGTGGCCTGAGCATCGGGCGTGCCACGAGGCATGGCAGGTGAACGTTCCATTCCCAAATCTAAATATCATCTTCATCTCCTTCTCAACAAGGTATCAGAAAGTTTTCTCGTTTGAATCATTCAGAATAATTATATTTATTTTTGTGAGGATATAAATGGAATAAAAAAATAAATTCGTTCAAAATTCGTCGATTTAGGGTGTTTATAAAGCCACCCAAAAATACATTACACCGGTTTTGGAGGGTTTTTGAGCCGATAAAAATCAGTGCCTCAAAAAAATTAACAAGCAGGGGTTTTCATAAACGGTCGGTCCAAAAACACCCCAAAACCAGTGAAAACAGCATTACCAAGCAGACCCTAAGGGTCTTCTTGACAATTATGGCGGTAGCAGTTATAAGGTGTTCTTAGAGTAGCGAAAATGAACGGGTTATGAGGGGTCCAATTTTTTGTGGTTTTAAGTAGCGACTTTTAAACCGGTACAATCCATGATTGATAATTCATTAACCAGCTGTTCTGAAAGTTTCTATAATAATAAAATTACATTATGTCTATATATAAATAAAAGTTATTTTTGATAAAATATAGATTTATGGATGTGAAGGTAATCCATGGATCAAAAAGCCTTTCTTGCATTCTTATTTTAAAAAATAATTCTGCACTTAATGGAGCTCCAATGACTAGTATAAGGCAAGTTTCTGGATTTTTGTCCAATCGAAAAGAAAAGAGTGGCCGCGGGAAGGAAAAAAAAGAGAAACATAGAAAGAAAGAAAAATATGGTTTAGTTATTAGTGGTTATATTTATATTTTTTGGCGAGGATATAATTGGAATAGAATAATAAAGTCATCCAAAGTCCACCGATTTGGAATGTTTATAAAGCCACCCAAAAATACATTATATCGATTTTGGGTAATTTTTGAGCCGACCAAATCCGGTGGCTAAAAAAAATTAATAAACATAAATTTTTATAAACGATCAGTTTAAAAACATCCCAAAATGAGTAAAAATACCATTACCAAACAGATCCCTAACATTTTGACAATACATATTGAACACCAATCACAATAGAGATTAGAGAAGTGAATTTTGACAGCACCTAATTATTTGTTCTCAATGGTTTAATTAGTGTATTTAGTAGGAACTTGGCACTATACTTGCGATGTACTTAATTATGCACCTTCATCCGTTACTCTTGGCCAGACCGACATCTCCGACTATGAGCTCCGAAAAGTCCTGGAGAAGGTTTCCATGGCAAACAGGACCTTGATCGTCAGCGTGCTGAACCAGGCCTACGCGGAGGAGAACGGCATGCTGGACCTCTTCCTTGGAAGCCTCGAGCGAGGTGTCGGCACCGGCTCCTTGATAAAGCACCTCCTCCTCGCGGCAGTCGACCAGGCAGCCTACGAGCGCTGCGAGCAGCTGAAGCTCCACTGCTACCGGCTCTTCACCATGGGCGTCGATCTCTCGAAAGAGCAGCTCTACATGAGCCGCAACTTCATCGAAATGATGTGGCGGAGGACGCTCTTCCTACGCGACGTCCTAAAGCTCGGCTACAGCTTCATCTTCACGGTACGTACGTTCAGCAATCTAACTATATATTTGAGTTGCACCCTACTTTATTTATCATAATTCAAGATACAGTTCATTCAATTACCATTCTATAATATACGAAACTTTCACTTTTGATGAAAACCGACCAACGGTCAACTTTTAAGGCTAAAATATCTTCCCTATCACCACCATCTTTCCCGCGACCATTGTTGTCCCATGCACGCCCCCACCCGGAGCCCCCCTCTCCTCCCCAGCACCCTCCGTCCTTTTTTCCTCGGCAGCCACCTTCCCTCTTTCTCCGACGCCGACTCTCCTCCGCCCTTTTTCTTCGGCATCCCCCTGCCCTCTTTCTCCGACGCATACAAGAGGGAGGCGTGCATCAGCGGCAGCGGCTCCGCTGGCGTGCGACGGGGAGGGAGACAGCGGGAGCACGTGCGGCGGAGAGAGGACAATGAGGGCACGCATGGAAGAAGAAGAAGAAGAGGGATTATTTTGGTTCTAAAAGTTATAGACGTTTGAATCAAAAGTAGAAAGTTATAATAACTAGGTAGGGTTCACCTTGAATTATGGTAATAAAAGTAGGATATAACTCAAATTTTCTCAAGTAAAAAAAAAAAATTATGAAAACAATTTTTTTTTTCACACACATGGATTGTCAGGATATGGACGTCCTGTGGCTGCGAGACCCGTTCGGAAAACTGAACCGGGACGGAGAGGACATGCTGCTCAGCTGCGACCGGTACAACGGCAGCCCCCTCGACGCGTCCAACCCGGCCAACACCGGCTTCTACTTCGTGGCGTCGGGCAAGAAGACCGTCGCGCTGTTCGGGGCGTGGTACGAATCGAGGAACGCCTCGAGGGGCATGAAGGAGCAGGACGTGCTGGGGCTGATGATATCGGAGGGCGTCTTCGGACGGCTGGGCATGAGGGTGAGGTTCCTGGACACCCTCTACTTCAGCGGGTTCTGTCAGGACAGCAGGGACATCGGAGAGGTCAGCACCGTCCACGCGAACTGCTGCCGCGGCGTGAAGGCGAAGATCGCCGACCTGTCGGCCTCGCTGGAAACCTGGAAGAGGTTCAATAACGGCACGGAAGTACTTAGTTGGCCGGAGCACAAGGCCTGTAACCGATCATGGTACGATTAGTTTTTTTTTTTTTTTTTTGGGAGCATTGCCAGATAGACAATTGCACCTCAACTCTATGTAAACGACATCACAAGTGGTAGAATCACTATCATTGTCAAGATCAATGCAAACTCAACGGAGGTCTTCACTGCCCAATAGTCTAGAAAGCTCAGCGGTGGCATCGTCCATGGAGCTTTCTACTGCATGTCGGTGGGGCTGTTTCTATGTCTTGTGTCTTAGCCTCTCGATTTTGCATCAGTTTGAAGGTTTTTCAGTTTTGTAAGTGGTCTATTTACAGAGAGTTACTGTTGGTAAAATTCCATTTAATAAGTTGTTGCTCCAACACTTGGTGTTCGGTTTAGAAAACAGAGAATAAAGCCTAGAGGATGTTTTTTTAGAGCAAAAATGTTATTTGGCTCCCAAAATATTTGGGTAATAGTATCTCCCATTATGTGACATATGACATAGTTGCTGACATGGTAGGTAACATGGCAAAATTTAACATTAAAATTAATATTAAATTAACATTAAGATTAACCTTAACATTAAAATTTACATTAACATTAAAATTAGAATTAATATTAACACTAAAATTAATATGAATATTATCATTAATATGAACATTAACATTAATATTAATATGAACATTAATATTAATATTAACATTAATATTAAAAAAATTAGGTAATTAATTTTTTGGGTTAAAATTTGTTATGTCAGCTGTTATGTCAGCTGTCATGTCAGATGTCACATAATGGAAAATGTCATCATCCAAATATTTTGGAAGCCAAATAGTATAATTATTTTTAGAGCGTCATTATTCAGCACGTCAATGCTATGTCCGAAAGGAGGAGTGCGACTTAGAACGAACATTTCATAAGTTCCTCAAAGCTTGATGGCTCATGAGAGCGGATCGACGGAGACATTCAAATCTCGCTTGCTATTAGTGGTTTTCACCGTACTTTTGGCAAGTTGTTGTTTTCACCACTTTTGTGGTTCGGTCTTTCAAAGACTTGTACGGATTATTTTTGAACATCCACAACAATATGCACATAAAAACCACATAGAAACGAATGCGCGCATATAGAGTATCCGAAAGATACAGATACACAACGACATACGTATCCCAAATATAGTATAAGAAAGAAAGATACTGATACACAACAAATTAAAAAAGGTTCAGAATACAAACCGCCATCAAGCAGTAGTGATATGAGGCCTGGCAAGCAAAATAAGCTCCGAGCTCCGGCCAATGCTGGCCCCGAAAGCCTCGGTCATGTCGAGATCCTGCGGACGCATCCCTCCCGGCAGCTCCCAGTCGAAGTAGAAGAGCAGCTGAGCCAACGCAAGCTCCACGTTGGCCACCCCGAACGCCACCCCGGGGCATATCCTCCTCCCCGCCCCGAACGGCACGTACCGGAAGTCGGAACCCTTGAAGTCCAGCCCCTCCTCCTCGGAAAACCTCTCCGGCCTGAAGCTCTCCGCTTCGTCCCAGTGCTTCGGGTCCCTCCCCAGGGCCCAGGCGTTGACGACGACCCGTGTCCCCTCCGCTATCGCGTACCCGCCCACCTCGCTCGTTTCCCTGCAGACCCGGGGAACCAACAAGGGCGCCGGTGGGTGCAGCCTGAGAGTCTCCTTGATCACCATTTTCAGGTAGTCGAGGTTGTCGACGTCGGACTCCTCTATCCTCTCCTTCCCTCCCAGTTTCAGAGACGTCCTGACCTCCGCCTGCGCCTTCGCCATCACCTCCGGATTCTTCACCAACTCTGCCATCGCCCACTCCATCAGGGTTGACAATGTCTCTGTGCCCGCGGCAAACATGTCCTGGACAGAAAAAAAAAAAAATCAATCACATGATTACAATTAGCATCAAAGAAGTATCGGACACGCATAATTTATTTAACTCCGAAAAAATTATATTTTTGGTCACTCAATGTTTGTAAACTTGCATTTTAGTCGTTGTCTATATATATGTTTGGTCCCTAAGTGACTAAATCTTAAATTTTATAAATATAATTTTTCCATTTAACCCCAAATCTGTTGGAAAATTGATTTGCACAAATTAATAGATTTCAGCAGGCTCACAATAGAGTCGGTCCCTGATTTTTTTTTTTTTTTTTGACTTCTTCATTCTGTTTATCTCTAAAATTACGATTATTTGTTGCAAAAAAAAAATATTTTACTTAAACTCCTGATTTTTACGTTAGTTACAGATTTTATATTTTGAAGAAAGTTTTCAGATTCCTTTATTTGAAAAATAAAACATATTTGCAAGAAAATTTCTAATACACCATCGCCTAACTACCCTAACTAATGTTGGTGCTTTATTTACATGGAGAGAGCTTGCTCTCAACATGCCTTGTAAAATTTTAGTCTCACATTGGAAAAGCACCATGAGTTATCTCGACATATATACTTGGGTGTGTTGTTGAGAGATGCACATGGGGTGGTGACCCTAAGGAGGGAACCATGTGGGTGATTTTACTAGGAGGTAAGAATAAGGCTCCAAGGATTAAGCATTAATGCTTTTGTCATTCTCTTGGATTAATTCCACTTGGAGCTAAGCCCTAAAGGGGCTTAGCGACTCGGACTCGGACTCGGGCTCGGACTCATGAGACGTAATGTGGCGTTTTGTTGGCGCACTTTGCACTTAGCGGTCTTTATGCGGCTCCTATCTTTGTGGGATTTGAATTAATTTCGTTACTATCTTTGTGGGATTTGAATTAATTCAGTTCCTATCTTTGTGGGATTAGAATTAATTCGTTGCTATCTTTTTGTGATTTGATTCAATCTTTCCATAACTGAAGAGGCGGCTAGGGTTTCCACCCTCTCTCTATATATACTCTCTTCTGGCCTCCTTTGTGACTACTACGAAAATACAAGTCAGAAAATGAGAAAGAGAGAGAGAGTTGCTGCCGCCATTGCAAGTCCATCCGAGGAGTCAGAACAGAGTTGACATCGAGCGTTCCACAAGTTATTCAACTTGCTGGTTCCTGGAAGCAGATCGTGTGGGGCGAATCTTGCTTTGAGCAACGGTGTTTTGACACCCCAGCATTGTTCTTCTTCTCATCTCTCTCTAGTTTTATTGTAACTCGTTCTGTCCCAATTGCAACACGTTTGCAAGAAAGAACGAGAGATCTTCTCTTCTCTTTTTTCCCTCTTTCAGATTGTAATTTGGCTATTTGATTTTTTATTCCATCGTAGATCTTGAGTTTGCTCTCTGCAAAGTTTTGTGGGACATCTCAGATCTCGATTGCATCTGTTTTTCATCTTTGATCAAGTCCCGGAACTAACAACTAAGAGTTTTTGGTTAGCTACTTTAAAATACCATCTATCGCGTTATATTGTCACGTGAATCCAACTCTCAAGACATATAGGAGCGCAAATCCAACTATTAACCCAAAATGACATTCAATCTACAAGAAACTTATCTTATACAATATAAAAAAATTTAGCCGTCACCGTATGTTCCAAAAATACCATTCTTCAAATTATATATATATATGTTATGGATAAACATGTAAATTATATACATCCCAACTAACATAATACTCATCACTAATAAATAAATACTTCCAACTATAATAAATATTTGTCATCTCAAAATAAATTTTTACTTAAAAATAATTTATATTATTTGAAATAGATTTGTAATACAAATTTTAAAAAGTGAGAACAAAAATACAGACAAACAAAAGACACGCGCAACTTAGGTGCATGAGTTCTAGTTGGAACTTGGAATAGTATGATTACTTGAACATCAAACCTAATCAGTTACCTAGAAAGCACACTCACTCCAAAAATCCGATATCATATCGGTCGGACATGTATCATACACACAACTTAGACACTCCAAAATATACTAAAAAAAAAAATCAAAATAGGCACTGTTTCCCGTGTCGTTTCGTATCAGTGTCGGTGCAACCTAGACACCTACCAATATAAATACAGAAAATTACAAAAAAAGCATTAAAATTTAAAGTAATTCTAAAAAAAGCATCATGTTTCGTTAAATTATATTTTGAGCATCAAATCGGCAATTCAATTGCCGTTTGATGACGTCGGCTATGTCATTCGTTAACCCGGAATGGATTAAAACAAAGTAAAGCGAGGGAATAGGATTAAGGGTGGAACGACAATTCAAAGGCCGTTTGCTGACGTCAGCCGACGTCAGCATACGGCAGTTCAAATGCCGTCTTAAATTTTTTTTTTTTTCCTTTCCTTTGCCGTTTGGGTTTTTTTTTTTAATTTTTTCACTTTAAGGGTGACGTCATGTTACGGTAATTCAAATGCCGTTTATATTTTATTTATTTTTTTTTTTTTTGGTCTTTTTCTTTCAAGCTGCATTTGAATTGCCGTTTTAGTTATTTATTTTAATTTTTTCTTTTGCCAACGTTTTTTTTTTTTGGTTTTTTGCTTGCCAACTGCTTTTTTTTTAGGGGAATGGACTGGCAACGGCTAGTAACGGCTCTTTTTACTGGCTCTTTTTTCTCTCTTTATAACGGCTCTTCTTTTTTTTTTCTTTTGTAACGAATAAAAAAAAAATTCAGACGGCATTTGAACTGCCGTATGCTGACGTCGGCTGACGTCAGCAAACGGTTTTTGAATTGTCGTTCCACCCTTAATCCTATTCCCTCGCTTTACTTTGTTTTAATCCATTCCCGGTTAACGAATGACATAGCTGACATCATCAAACGGCAATTGAATTGTCGATTTGATGCTCAAAATATAATTTTTCCAAACTTGATGCTTTTTTTATAATTACTTTAAATTTTAATGCTTTTTTTGAAATTTTCTGATATAAATATAACAACTTTGGTTTTGTCCAGTGTGAGTAGAATTTCCAAATCACAATACATAACCATCAAAACTTACCTAGAAAGTAGGAGAATGTGGATAATGTCGTATCGTGTGGTATCTGACACATATTGAACACTCCATACCAAAAATAAATGTCGTGTCCGTGTCCGTATCCGTGTCCATGTAACATGGCTCAACACTTACCAGAATAACAACCTTGACATTGTCCATTGTGAGAGGGATCTCCAGATCCCCGCTCTCCTTGACCCTCAACAAAACATCAACCAAATCCTCTCCCTCCCCCTCCCCTCCCTCGCCGCTGTCCGCCTTGGGCTTCAGCCGGTGCTCCTCGATAATCTCGTCGAAGACGGCGTCCATCCTCCAGAAGTGTCCCGCCACGCGCCGCTTCATCCCGGTCACGACGGGGATGAACGTCAGCGACGGGTAGAACTCCGCGAACCCGAACCCGGAGGACATCCTGAAGTACTCCCTGATCGCCTCCGTCAGCCGCTCCCGGTGCCTGCACTTCTCCCCGCACGCCGCTCGCGACACCACGTTGTTCGCCAGCGCCGAGAGCCGCTCCGTCATGTTGACCGGGGAGGAGCGGCCGCCGCTGGCCCTCACGTGCTCGACCAGGCTCGAGACCTCCTCCTCTCTGATGTACGAGAAGCTCCTGACCCGGCGGGAGGACAGGAGCTCGAGGACGCAGATCCTGCGGAGCTGCCGCCAGTGCGGGCCGTAGGGGGAGAAGGCGATGTCGGTGGCGCCGTAGCCGAGGAACTTGGCCACGACGAGCTCGGGGCGCGACGCGAAGGAGAGGTCGTGGACGCCCATCACCTCCCTGGCGGCCTCCGTGGAGCTGATCACGACCAGGTCGATCTCGCCGACCTTGAGGTGCATTACGGGGCCGTGGGCGTCGGAGAGGGCGCGGAGGGAGCGGTGGGGGAGCGGTCCGCCGAGGAGGAGGTGGTGGAGGCTGCCGATGACGGGGAGCTTCCATGGGCCCGGCGGGAGTGGAGGGGTTTGGGCTTTGGGCCTGTAGAGTTTGTAGAGAAAGAGGAGGAAAGGGAGGAGGAGGAGGAAGGAGGTGTGGAAGTGGAGTTCCATGGGAAGCTAGCTTGTGATGTGGACTGGAAAACACAGCTAAAAGTGTTGCAAAGAGAGCGTGAATCAAGAAATTTGAAGTCTTCCATTTATTTTTATTTTTATTTATTTCCTTGTGTTTTTTGAACAAGACAAACTAGCTCGTGACACACATTGGTTTTTACTTAAACTCCTGATTGGTTAGCTACTTTAAAATACCATCTATAGTGTTATATTGTCACGTGAATCCATCTCTCAAGACATACAGGAGCGCAATTCCAACCACTAACCCAAAATAACATTCAATCTACAAGAAACTTATCTTATACAATATAAAAAGTTGGAGAAATTTATAAAATGCCCAAAAAAATAAAAAAAAAATTATGAAAAATTTACCGCACAATAACATTTCATCACGTGTTTAGAATTAGCAAAAAAATATATAAAGGAGGTTTCCAATGACATTTTTGTCCTTTCTTCTAATTTATTGAAAACACCCACGAAACTACTCTTAAATTGATTCTTTCTCTTCTTCCATACGCTGCTCACTTTCAAATCTAGGTTTTCTTCTCAAAAATCTTCGAACCTTACTTAAAAAACTCGTCGAAAAATTTCGAAAAGGTCGACAAACGGTAAAACTGTTAAAACGGAGGTCCAAATATCATTTTTTTTTCGCGATTCTCCGTGTTAAAATGTCGAAGAATGACCATTTTCATCAATTTAACAAGGAGAATGGATATTTTTCATGTTAAAATGACGGAGAATGACCATTATCCTTGTTAAATTGACGAAGAATGGTCATTCTCTGTCATTTTAACACGGAGAATGGCCATTCTCCGTGCTAAAACAACGGAGAATGGTCATTCTTCGTGCTAAAACCACGGAGAATGGTCATTCTCCTTGTTAAATTAACTAAGAATAGCTATTCTCCGTGCTAAAATGACGGAGAATGGTCATTCTCCGTCAATTTAACAAGGAGAATGACAATTCTCCGTGTTAAAATGACGAAGAATGACCATTCTCAGTTATTTTATCACGGAGTCATTCTCCGTCATTTTAACACGAAAAATGGCTATTCTCCGTTATTTTGACACGGAGAATGGCTATTCTCCGTGATTTTAACACGGAGAATGGCCATTCTCCGTGATTTTAACACGGAGACTGGTCACTATCCGTCATTTTGACACGGAGAATGGCCATTCTTCATTATTTTGACATGGATAAGGCCATTCTCAGTGGTTTTAGCACGGAGAATGGTTATTCTCCATCATTTTAACACGAAGAATGGCCATTCTCCGTCATTTTATACGGAGAATGGTCATTCTCCATTATTTTGACATGGATAAGGCCATTCTTCGTGGTTTTAGTACGAAAAATGGTCATTCTCCGTGATTTTAACACGGAGAATGATGGAGAACAATCAACAGAAACCTAAAACCTATTTTTTATTTTTTGTGAAAAAAATTTTGTCAGGAACAAAAATTCAAGAATTTTCGTTCTTCTTTCAAAACGATGCTAACTCTTATGTAAAAGAATAAGAAGATCTTCTCTCCACAATTGACCTAATCGCCGAAAAACTTCAAATCTCTCCACGGCGATGATGATGAGCGATGATCGGAGTTCGACTGAAGAAAAGCACAGTGAACTACGAACGATCTTTTCAATCTCTGTGGAAGATGAGAGCAATGGAATTCAGATCTCTCGTGAAGAAGAAGAAGAAGACGAAAATCGTAATCCAAATCTGAGTTTGTGCGAAGGGTAGTTATGGTATTATAAAGATGGCAATTTTGTAAATGTAGAACCCTAGAGGGGAGGGTGAATAGGGAAATAAAAAATAACTAGAGCACAAGAAGCAATATATGACAAATAAAATGAAAGAGTAAAAAGATCAAACACAAGATGTATCCTGGTATCCTCGCTTGAGGCAATCCAGTCCCGGAACTCTCTCCGGCTTAAATTCACTATTTAATCAAAATAGTACACACGAGTTTGGATCCGAAGAACTCGCCAACTTCAACACGAGTTTGGATCCGAAGACTCGCCAACTTCAACACACGAGTTTTCTTACGAAGGCTCGCCAACTTCAAATAGATGAGAAGAGAACTTGTTGATCTTCTAACACATGAAGATCAAAAATTACAACTCTTAAATACTCTAGCACTTTGGAAGAGGATGACAATTAAAAAGCTTGGTAGAGTATTAATGGTGGAGCTCTTGGTTGTTTGGAAAATTTATGGCAAGAGTTGGTAAAAGCTTCAAGAGAGAGAAGGCTTTCACTTATAGAGAAACCAAGAGTAGGTAGCATTTAATGCTCCTGGATACAGCCTGACCGGCATACCGTCGGTATACCGGTCGAACAGTAACGGTCATATTAATATCCGTTGGGAGCATTTAATGCTGCCTGTCACGATCCGGTCCCAATTTCTTGGGTCGAATCGGATCATGTCCAGCCTGCACCGTTGTTGAGACGGCGGCAGTAAGCTGTATCACTCATGCAGGTAATCAACAACACAGACTAATTGCCACAACTTTAATATTCCAATAATTAAAAAAAACTTGTCCAACAAAGTTACAACTGATAAAATAAATAGTCTTTTCAATAACAACAACTGAAAATAGTAATTGACAACAGCTAAAAAGTAGACTCGTCATCTCCAAGTCCAGCATCATCTGGTAGCACAACTGGATACAACTCAGGATCATAATAGCTACTAATCAGTAGCTCTGCATCATCAATAGGACCTAAAAATATAGTCTCCAGTCAGGAGGGAGCAAAGTACAATTCATGATATTTTAACAATTGAAATAATAATGGAGTTATGCATTTTTAAACAAGTTGAAATAAATGGTTTTCCAATAGTTAAAACAGTGTGATGTGAATAGGCAATGAATATGACCGGATTGGGTTGTACAGTTGTATCCTATTGATACGATATGGCTTATCCCCGTGAGTATGAGGGGTAAGCTAACACAGTCATTATACTATTTTGGATGTGGTCATACTCATTACACTACTCCCCCAGTACCCAACAGTTAAACAGTCAATGCTCTCAGAGAGAGTTCCGTGTTGCATCGTGGTTTAAATTTATAATAAAACTATTACTAAATAATTGTAAACTACCACAAACTGTACTTGCCTCAAATTGGACTGGACTTGAAGGGTTGAGACTTCAAAATTGAGATTAGCCTCGTCCTCGAAATCCTACAGTCGAGAAGTTCATCTCAGATTCCAAAATCGTCATGCTAACTATGCTAGTTGCAATCTCTAAGTTTTGTCCTAATCAATTTTAATCTTTATTTAGTTAACACGAACAAAACGCGATTATCGGTGCGTTGTAATTACAAAACATCAATTTATATTTAATTTCGAAAAAATTTGTATTTATCAGTTTATTCGAAAAACTTGGTATTTATAATTATCTATAAAAATACATTTTCTTTAAATGAGAATAACGTCAATTTCTAAAATATTATAATTATTATCAGTATTCCTAAATTTACGCTTTCGAACATCCACAAGAAAATCATATCCACATTACTAATTATTACAAATTTGCAGAAAAATAAATGGGCTTATTCCCTTTACTGACCATTTTACATGAATTAAAATAAGAAGAAAAATATTATTTAGTCCCTAAAAATCCTACAATTTAATTACAAAATAAAACTATAAATTTAATAGTGAGTCTCAGATATTGGTCCAATCGTCATATAGGCTAATGCCTCAACGTCCGGACGAAACTGGTTTCGTTTGAAATTAGCCAGGGCCCATTGACCAATACGGTCGTCGCCCAAAAATCCAAAATAATATTCTTTTCCGAAAAACCATTTTAAAATTATATAATTAAATTTTATGTAAAAATCCGGCAGCACTCCCTCTATTTTTGGGTCAACCCAAAACTGGAAAAATGTGCCATAAATTCCAACAATTATCCCAAACCAGGTAAACTCAATATTTATACATAAAATATTCACAAAACATTTCCCAATTTAATTCGGAAAATCCGAAACGAATTCGGAAATCTCGAAACCATCTCGGAAAACATCACAGCAACCAACAGAAACTTTTTCGAAAATTTCTCGGAAAAATCCAAACCAAGCCAACAAAACTAAGAAAACCACAGAACCTATTTCCAAAGCCAACAATTCAAAACCGAACCTACAGAACTCTTTCTGAAGAGTTCTCGGGAAAATCCCGAAACCAAAACGTAACAAAAAACCAAATTCCCGAAGAGAATTCATGGGCCAAAATTATCACAGACCACTACGGGAGGGACGAACTACTGTGATTATACAGAAATTACCCAAACGACGGAATCCGAAGGGTTGCCTCGGACTCGGAACACGCCTCACCGGGGTACAGCTGCGTAAACTACGCGAATTCGCAGAAATGAAACCGGAACTCGGAATCGAACCACGCCGGAGGGCACACACGGGGACTGGGACACTCGGGACAGGCTGCGCGCACGGCCAAAAGGAATCGGGGCGCCGGGAAGCGGCGGGCGACGGCTAGGCCGGGGCGCCGGGCCGGGATCGGCTCGAAGAAGCGCTGGAGGGGCGGCGCGGGGTGCTGCGCCAGTCAGAGGGGTCGGGATCGCCGGATCGGTGGGGGAAGGCTAGGGATTTAGAGTGTTGGGGAAAAAGAAAGAATGGAGATGGGGTGGAGAGAAGGGGTTGGGAGAGGATTTTATATAGGAGAAGAATGGGGGTTATGGGAGAAGAAGGGCCCATGCAAGGTCTTGAAAATCAAGATATGTGAGGGTTTACCGAATAGATGTCTCAATCAGTACTCGCCCTTGATCTCTGCTCGTATCCTCTTGATTCCTAAAATTCTTGTCCTGATCACATGCTTGTAATCGTTGATCTATCATGGTCCTTCCTTATTGTTCTCTATGTCGTCTTCTTCAGCGACATTGTTCCTGGCCCTGCCGATCAGCAAGGCGGAGCACCTCTCGTGGACCAGCAGCAACCTGGGGATCAGGCCCAGCACTCAGAAGCACCCTCCCGGGTCATGCCTCACGGAGATCCAGAACCCTCGGTTCAGCCAGCCCAGCCCGCAAGGCAGGATGATGAAGCCTTGGTTGGACTTATCAGGGAGTTGCTTGCATCGCAGGATCCTCGAGGAGACACTTTGCGTCAGGCGGTAGCAGATGCTCTGGGCAGAGGTGGACATCATGGGAACAGTGCAGCGAACAGTGACAGGACCGGAGGTCGAAAGCGATCTCGCGGCCAGATGAACCAGTCGTCAGCCCCAGCCCCGACAGCTAGGGCTTTGACCATTGGAGCTCCGAGAAGGACAGCTTCGGTTACGTCGGTTAAACCTTCAACCCCGACGTATTCTCAGCAGCAGAAAAAGTCTTCCACAATGGGCTGTTCTCATTGTGGGAAGCCTGGACATGTTGATTCAGAATGTCGCAAGGCTCGAGGATTGTGTTTGCTTTGTGGAGCGCCGGACCACAAGGTAAGGTCCTGTCCGTTCAGGACTGACTCATCACCAGTCATGACCAGTTCATCGGTTAGGGGACCAGCCCCAATACCAGTCCAGCAGCAGTTTCCATCCCCGAGGCCCTTGCCGACACAGGCCCAAGCTTTTCGGCAGCAAAGGCCTCAGCAGTATGCCCAGGTCCAAGCTCAGATTCAGAACCGGCAGAGGAGATTCAAGCAGCAGGGACCTCAGTAGTTTGCCCTAGCCCAGGCTCAGGTACAGAATCGGCAGAGAGGTATCTGCATCATATTGTCTTGCTTTCCTGCCGTCATTATGCGGGGTACATGATGTATTTCCTGTATCCTAAATGCGACGGTATGTCCCGGACCCGAGCCATATCCTAGATCATTTGAAAATGGTTATTGGTACCAACCTTTTCGTATAAGGAGAGGCCCGTGTCCATGTTTGACCGAAGAGATAGACCCCCAAGAGCCAGGCTATCTGTTTAGTCTGTGTTGCTTGAGTTTATCCCTCTTTGGGAGAGTCAAACGTGAGAGCGTGAGGATAATATCCGATCGCGTTATCCCGGCTAGTTTGGCTCGTAAGGCGTAATATCTTCCTTATGCCTTACGCTTCGAATCCTTGCTTGCATGAATGACTGTACGATTGGTTGGTAGTTATAGATTGTTTGTGATAGTGTACCTTGTCCTTACATCTCTAGCCTCTTGATTAAATTTCGAGGACGAAATTCTTTTAAGGTGGGTAGAGTTGTAATGCCCGTAGTTCGTATTACGTATTGCGAATACGTGTACGTATTTTGGGCTCGTATTTTTGGTTTGTCATAATTAGTTAGCCTTGGATTTTTATTTTGCATGTTGCATTAGCATGGTTCATCATGGCATTGCATTGGCTTGGTTTGGTTCGGTTTAGTGGGTTGGCTTGGTTTAGTTTTATGTGGAGAACCACTCCCACCTACCACCACTTCCACCATAAATATCTATCCCACTCTCCCTCTTCCATTATTACTCATTACTCATTTCTTCTTCTCCATCTTTACTCTTCACCTACCAGGAGAGAGTGGAGAGCTTAGGTAAGTGCATCTTGCTTCATGGAGGAACTCCATTTTTATTGTTCTATTATTTTTCTCATGAGTTTCTAACCCACTTTAGTACTTGTCATTTTTCATTCCCATGGTTAAATTTTTGTAGATCTAGTTTTGTGTTATTTTTGGTTCCCAGGACTTTTGATTCATCACACTTGCATATTTTGCTAATTGATGGTTCCATGTTGTAGAGAATTTCGTTCTACCCTATTTTGACCTATGGAAGTTCAAATTTGGACTCCTGTAGGAGATTGGGTGGTGTGGAGAAGCCATGATATTTTCCATGAACCTCTCCTCAGTTGGCAACAAATTGTTGCTGGCTTGCATTTGTTTTGGCCGCAGGAGTCTTGCATAGCCGCATGGGCATGATAGCATTAATTATTTTCTGACATGATGTCACTTAATAGCAAGCACAGTAATTTGGGCAAGGTCTAATAATTATTTGCCACGTACAGCTTGCAATAGTATGCATCTAATGTAGAGGTGAGCCGCATGAATTATTAATGGTTGGATCCGCATGTACTTGCTGGCCCTAAAATTCTGGGCCACTTGAGAAAGCCTTAGCCGCATGTAGTGAAGTAATAATTGCATGCAAGAAGCTAGCCGCATAGGCTTGAAAAGAGCATTTAATGCATTCTTTTCCTTGAAAGCATTTTGTATGCATTTTTCCTATTATATGTTCAGAGAGCCGCATAGGCCACTCCAACTATCAGCCGCATGAAGGCACCCATGTGGCATTCAATGCATTGTTCATGAGCCGCATGCCTTCCAAGAATGCATTTAAAGTATTATTAATGCATTGTTCATGCATTAACAATGTATTAATGCTTTAACGCATTTTTATGCATGCTTCCATGCACTGCATGCATTAACAGCCGCATAGGCTCTTTATAGTTTAATGCATTTTGCACTTGAGACCTTACTGTTAATGCTTTTGTATTTAAACCTCACTTTATGATTTAATGCATTTTGCATTCAAGTCTTTACTTTATAACTTAATGCCTTGAAGGCACTAACCTGAGCTAAAATGCATGCATGCTTGGCAAGCCTTCACGTGGGCTTGGAAATAAGCCAACCGCATGGCCATTATTTATTTATTTATTTATTTATTTATTTATTTATTTGTTTGTTTGTACTTTCAAGCAATGTGAGGGTGAGCCGCATAGGCTCCCTTCTCCCACTATCTAATGTTTGGGTCAACGTGGACCATTAATTAGGTAGCTCACGTGAGCCTTTTTCTTATTGCATTAATTGTGGAGGGTCCCACATAGCTTCCTTTAGTTGACTTACTTGCTGAAGTGGGAGTTTGCATTTAATGAGGGTCCCACTGTCTTTTGTCTTATTTGATAGTGACCTACTTATTGTTTCCTGGCCGCATGGGGTCCCTCCCACTCTTGGCCGCATGCACCATTGTATGCTAGCCGCATATGGCTTGCTGGTCTTAAATGTTTGACTAATTGCATTTAATAATTTCGGAGTCGCATGGGTGGCCTCCCACTCACTTTGACTGCATGTTTGTTCTCCCACTTTTGGACCACATGGGTCCCACTTTGATTGTTTATATGTTTATTTGTCTGAATTGTGGTCCGAATTTCTTCCCACTCCCAACATGAAAGTTGTAGAGTTTCTCCTTGGCTTCAGGAATATATATTATTAATGTATTATTATTTAATTGTGCAAGTTTCTTTCCTTCTTGATAAATGGCATGACTTGATAGTGACCCGCCGTGGTGCACTCCCGACATGATAACTTGACCTGACAAATTTGACATGATAACTTGGCATGATAATTCTTGATAGTGGCCCGCCGTGGCGCACTCTTGACATGATAAACCTGACATGATATTTCTCGAAATGCTGTTGCGACGGCTAACACGACATGACAAGATTGAGTAACTTGGACACCGTGGACGACTGTGCTTGTACAAATGAACCCGTCTCGTCTTGCATCATGTCTAGGACATGAATTCCTGGTTTTCCACGGTCAGGGATTCATACAGAAAATGGACTAAGGCTAATTACTAGAATAATCTAGTAGTTCATGGAGAGACTTTCCCAGTTACCTGTTGCCCCTTTGATCCCGGCCATATATATATATACATGGGATTTGTTGCTATCCGTCGAGATGAGCGCACTTCCAGCCCGCCGTCGAGTGTGGTACCTTAGGACACATATATCTTACTACAGTGTGTCTGCTATATCATGCTATCTTTTTCCTTTTCTTTGCTGGGGTCACTCAGGTAGCAGCAGACGGGTAACTGGACTTGGAAGAATCTCGCTGCATCTTGCTAGTAACTAGGCCTGTGATAACCCTAGTTAGTTAAAGTATCAAGCCGTACTTATTGCTTGGCCGTGAATGTTGGATGGAGTTTGATCAGTCTAGTCTCGTCTTGATCTTGTACAAGATTGTTACATGACCAGATTTCTTATATTTATCTTGCCGATAAATGGTGGAAGAAACCAAGTTCTGTTCAGACGAAGGGTTACAACCCCGGTCCTTGTTTGGTTTACGGGTTGTAACCTGGTCATCTGAATAGTCCCATGGTTATCTCATCGTATATCATCCTGTCATGTTCTTCCATATGACCAGTCTTTTATTGATCTTGTTAAAGATTGTCTTTTATATTCACCTGTCATACTTTTCTTAAATTACGGTCTCTTATTATGTAATTATATTCTTGTGCTAATTGCTGGTTTTAGTTCCTAAGTGAAGCCTCCTTTGTGGCACTAGCTCTTTCTGGGGTCTGATCCAGCTGGTTTTGTATGGCCAAATTCCGGAGTAACCCCAGGAGATCTACCGACTTTCTAGCCAGATGGTGACCACTTAAAGGAATCCTGGCAATGAGTGGGTTTATTTTGGCTCTCCCACTCTATTGTAAATTATTATTTTGAGGCGTTTAGCCGCCGAGCAAGTGTTAGCTCGTGTACATTTTTACTTACTGTCTGCCTACGGACTGTAACATGATTGACAACCCAGGGTTGATCATGTATGACTGAAACTCCTGCTAGTCCTCACATTTTGTAACGACTAGCTTCATGATCAGCTGAATATGTAATGTTTAGGACGCCTTACTATTGTATATTTGGTGATCTTACATCTTGTAATATTTACTTATTTGCTTGTGATTGAGACACTAGGCTTGTTATTGACCTTAAGAGACTGATGGCTTGTAGATAAACCCTCATATATCTAGACAGCCGTGACCGTATAGTGGAGTGGATCCCATTTCATTATACGTAGCTGGCTATGTCTGCCCCCGCTCTCCAGTATTCTGGTTCTGGAGCATGACATGGTTTAAGTAGTGGCCCATGTAAGGTCTTAAAAATCAAGATATGTGAGGGTTTACCGAATAGATGTCTCAATCAGTACTCGCCCTTGATCTCTGCTCGTATCCTCTTGATTCCTAAAATTCTTGTCCTGATCACATGCTTGTAATCGTTGATCTATCATGGTCCTTCCTTATTGTTCTCTATGTCGTCTTCTTCAGCGACATTGTTCCTGGCCCTGCCGATCAGCAAGGCGGAGCACCTCCCGTGGACCAGCAGCAACCTGGGGATCAGGCCCAGCACTCAGAAGCACCCTCCCGGGTCATGCCTCACGGAGATCCAGAACCCTCGGTTCAGCCAGCCCAGCCCGCAAGGCAGGATGATGAAGCCTTGGTTGGACTTATCAGGGAGTTGCTTGCATCGCAGGATCCTCGAGGAGACACTTTGCGTCAGGCGGTAGGCAGATGCTCTGGGCAGAGGTGGACATCATGGGAACAGTGCAGCGAACAGTGACAGGACCGGAGGTCGAAAGCGATCTCGCGACCAGATGAACCAGTCGTCAGCCCCAGCCCCGGCAGCTAGGGCTTTGACCATTGGAGCTCCGAGAAGGACAGCTTCGGTTACGTCGGTTCAACATTCAACCCCGACGTATTCTCAGCGGCAGAAGAAGTCTTCCACAATGGGTTGCTCTCATTGTGGAAAGCCTGGACATGTTGATTCAGAATGTCGCAAGGCTCGAGGATTGTGTTTGCTATGTGGAGTGCCGGACCACAAGGTAAGGTCCTGCCCGTTCAGGACTGACTCATCACCAGCCATGACCAGTTCATCGGTTAGGGGACCATCCCCAATACCAGTCCAGCAGCAGTTTCCATCCCGAGGCCCTTGCCGACATAGGCCCAAGCTTTTCGGCAGCAAAGGCCTCAGCAGTATGCCCAGGTCCAAGCTCAGATTCAGAACCGGCAGAGGAGATTCCAGCAGCAGGGACCTCAGCAGTTTGCCCTAGTCCAGGCTCAGGTCCAGAATCGGCAGAGAGGTATCTGCATCATATTGTCTTGCTTTCCTGCCGTCATTATGCGGGGTACATGATGTATTTCCTGTATCCTAAATGCGACGGTATATCCCGGACCCGAGCCATATCCTAGATCATTCGAAAATGGTTATTGGTACCAACCTTTTCGTATAAGGAGAGGCCTGTGTCCATGTTTGACCGAAGAGATAGACCCTCAAGAGCCAGGCTATCTGTTTAGTCTGTGTTGCTTGAGTTTATCCCTCTTTGGGAGAGTCAAACGTGAGAGCGTGAGGATGATATCCGATCGCATTATCCCGGCTAGTTTGGCTCGTAAGGCGTAATATCTTTTTTATGCCTTACGTTTCGAATCCTTGCTTGCATGAATGACTGTATGATTGGTTGGTAGTTATAGATTGTTTGTGATAGTGTAGCTTGTCCTTACATCTCTAGCCTCTTGATTAAATTCCGAGGACGAAATTCTTTTAAGGTGGGTAGAGTTGTAATGTCCGTAGTTCGCATTACGTATTGGAAATACGTGTACGTATTTCGGGCTCGTATTTTTGGTTTTTCATAATTAGTTAGCCTTGGATTTTTATTTTGCATGTTGCATTAGCATGGTTCATCATGGCATTGCATTGGCTTGGTTTGGTTCGGTTTAGTGGGTTGGCTTGGTTTGGTTTTATGTGGAGAACCACTCCCACCTACCACCACTCCCACCATAAATATCTATCCCACTCTCCCTCTACCATTATTACTCATTACTCATTTCTTCTTCTCCATCTTTACTCTTCACCTACCAGGAGAGACTGGAGAGCTTAGGCAAGTGCATCTTGCTTCATGGAGGAATCCCATTTTTATTGTTCCATTATTTTTCTCATGAGTTTCTAACCCACTTTAGTACTTGTCATTTTTCATTCCCATGGTTAAATTTTTGTAGATCTAGTTTTGTGGTATTTTTGGTTCCCAGGAATTTTGATTCATCACACTTGCATATTTTGCTAGTTGATGGTTCCATGTTGTAGAGAATTTCGTTCTACCCCATTTTGACCTATGGAAGTTCAAATTTGGACTCCTGTGGGAGATTGGGTGGTGTGGAGAAGCCATGGTATTTTCCATGAACCTCTCCTCAGTTGGCAACAAATTATTGCTGGCTTGCATTTGTTTTGGCCGCAGGAGTCTTGCCCAGCCGCACGGGCATGACAACATTAATTATTTTCTGACATGATGTCACTTAATAGCAAGCACAGTAATTTGGGCAAGGTCTAATAATTATTTGCCACGTACAGCTTGCAATAGTATGCACCTAATGTAGAGGTGAGCCGCATGAATTATTAATGGTTGGATCCGCATGTACTTGCGGGCCCTAAAATTCTGGGCCACTTGAGGAAGCCTTAGCCGCATGTAGTGAAGTAATAATTGCATGCAAGAAGCTAGCCGCATAGGCTTGAAAAGAGCATTTAATGCATTCTTTTCCTTGAAAGCATTTTGCATGCATTTTTCCTATTATATGTTCAGAGAGCCGCATAGGCCACTCCAACTATCAGCCGCATGAAGGCACCCATGTGGCATTCAATGCATTGTTCATGAGCCGCATGCCTTCAAAGAATGCATTTAAAGTATTATTAATGCATTGTTCATGCATTAACAATGTATTAATGCTTTAACGCATTTTTATGCATGCTTCCATGCACTGCATGCATTAACAGCCGCATAGGCTCTTTATAGTTTAATGCATTTTGCACTTGAGACCTTACTGTTAATGCTTTTGCATTTAAACCTCACTTTATGATTTAATGCATTTTGCATTCAAGTCTTTACTTTATAACTTAATGCCTTGAAGGCACTAACCTGAGCTAAAATGCATGCATGCTTGGCAAGCCTTCACGTGGGCTTGGAAATAAGCCAACCGCATGGCCATTATTTATTTATTTATTTGTTTGTTTGTACTTTCAAGCAATGTGAGGGTGAGCCGCATAGGCTCCCTTCTCCCACTATCTAATGTTTGGGTCACGTGGACCATTAATTAGGTAGCTCACGTGAGCCTTTTTCTTATTGCATTAATTGTGGGGGGCCCCACATAGCTTCCTTTAGTTGACTTACTTGCTGAAGTGGGAGTTTGCATTTAATGAGGGTCCCACTGTCTTTTGTCTTATTTGATAGTGACCTACTTATTGTTTCCTGGCCGCATGGGGTCCCTCCCACTCTTGGCCGCATGCACCATTGTATGTTAGCCGCATATGGCTTGCTGGCCTTAAATGTTTGACTAATTGCATTTAATAATTTCGGAGCCGTATGGGTGGCCTCCCACTCACTTTGACCGCATGTTTGTTCTCCCACTTTTGGACCACATGGGTCCCACTTTGATTGTTTATATGTTTATTTGTCTGAATTGTGGTCCGAATTTCTTCCCACTCCCAACATGAAAGTTGTAGAGTTTCTCCTTGGCTTCAGGAATATATATATATTAATGTATTATTATTTAATTGTGCAAGTTTCTTCCCTCCTTGATAAATGGCATGACTTGATAGTGACCCGCCGTGGTGCACTCCCGACATGATAACTTGACCTGACAAATTTGACATGATAACTTGGCATGATAATTCTTGATAGTAGCCCGCCGTGGCGCACTCTTGACATGATAAACCTGACATGATATTTCTCGAAATGCTGTTGCGACGGCTAACACGACATGACAAGATTGAGTAACTTGGACACCGTGGACGACTGTGCTTGTACAAATGAACTCGTCTCGTCTTGCATCATGTCTAGGACATGAATCCCTGGTTTCCCACGGTCAGGGATTCATACAAAAAATGGACTAAGGCTAATTACTAGAATAATCCAGTAGTTCATGGAGAGACTTTTCCAGTTACCTGTTGCCCCTTTGATCCCGGCCATATATATATATATACATGGGATTTGTTGCTATCCGTCGAGATGAGCGCACTTCCAGCCCGCCGTCGAGTATGGTACCTTAGGACACATATATCTTACTACAGTGTGTCTGCTATATCATGCTATCTTTTTTCTTTTCTTTGCTGGGGTCACTCAGGTAGCAGCAGGCGGGTAACTGGACTTGGAAGAATCTCGCTGCATCTTGCTAGTAACTAGGCCTGTGATAACCCTAGTTAGTTAAAGTATCAAGCCGTACTTATTGCTTGGCCATGAATGTTGGATGGAGTTTGATCAGTCTAGTCTCGTCTTGATCTTGTACAAGATTGTTACATGACCAGATTTCTTATATTTATCTTGCCGATAAATGGTGGGAGAAACCAAGTTCTGTTCAGACGAAGGGTTACAACCCCGGTCCTTGTTTGGTTTACGGGTTGTAACCTGGTCATCTGAATAGTCCCATGGTTATCTTATCGTATATCATCCTGTCATGTTCTTCCATATGACCAGTCTTTTATTGATCTTGTACAAGATTGTCTTTTATATTCACCTGTCATGCTTTTCTTAAATTACGGTCTCTTATTATATAATTATATTCTTGTGCTAATTGCTGGTTTTAGTTCCTAAGTGAAGCCTTCTTTGTGGCACTTGCTCTTTCTGGGGTCTGACCCAGCTGGTTTTGTATGGCCAGATTCCGGAGCAACCCCAGGGGATCTACCGACTTTCCAGCCAGATGGTGACCACTAAAAGGAATCCTGGCAACGAGTGGGTTTATTTTGGCTCTCCCACTCTATTGTAAATTATTATTTTGAGGCATTTAGCCGCCGAGCAAGTGTTAGCTCGTGTACATTTTTACTTACTGTCTGCCTACGGGCTGTAACATGATTGGCAACCCAGGGTTGATCATGTATGACTGAAACTCCTGCTAGTCCTCACATTTTGTAACGACTAGCTTCAGTATCAGCTGAATATGTAATGTTTGGGATGCCTTACTATTGTATATTTGATGATCTTACATCTTGTAATATTTACTTATTTGCTTGTGATTGAGACACTAGGCTTGTTATTGACCTTAAGAGACTGATGGCTTGTAGATAAACCCTCATATATCTAGACAGTCGTGACCGTATAGTGGAGTGGATCCCATTTCATTATACGTAGCTGGCTATGTCTGCCCCCGCTCTCCAGTATTCTGGTTCTGGGGCATGACATGGTTTAAGTGGTGGCCCATGCAAGGTCTTGAAAATCAAGATATGTGAGGGTTTACCGAATAGATGTCTCAATCAGTACTCGCCCTTGATCTCTGCTCGTATCCTCTTGATTCTTAAAATTCTTGTCCTGATCACATGCTTGTAATCGTTGATCTATCATGGTCCTTCCTTATTGTTCTCTATGTCGTCTTCTTCAGCGACATTGTTCCTGGCCCTGCCGATCAGCAAGGCGGAGCACCTCCCGTGGACCAGCAGCAACCTGAGGATCAGGCCCAGCACTCAGAAGCACCCTCCCGGGTCATGCCTCACGGAGATCCAGAACCCTCGGTTCAGCCAGCCCAGCCCGCAAGGCAGGATGATGAAGCCTTGGTTGGACTTATCAGGGAGTTGCTTGCATCGCAGGATCCTCGAGGAGACACTTTGCGTCAGGCGGTAGCAGATGCTCTGGGCAGAGGTGGACATCATAGGAACAGTGCAGCGAACAGTGACAGGACCGGAGGTCGAAAGCGATCTCGCGGCCAGATGAACCAGTCGTCAGCCCCAGCCCCGACAGCTAGGGCTTTGACCATTGGAGCTTCGAGAAGGACAGCTTCGGTTACGTCGGTTCAACATTCAACTCCGACATATTCTCAGCGGCAGAAGAAGTTTTCCACAATGGGTTGCTCTCATTGTGGGAAGCCTGGACATGTTGATTCAGAATGTCGCAAGGCTGGAGGATTGTGTTTGCTATGTGGAGCGCCGGACCACAAGGTAAGGTCCTGCCCGTTCAGGACTGACTCATCACCAGCCATGACCAGTTCATCGGTTAGGGGACCAGCCCCAATACCAGTCCAGCAGCAGTTTCCATCCCCGAGGCCCTTGCCGACACAGGCCCAAGCTTTTCGGCAGCAAAGGCCTCAGCAGTATGCCCAGGTCCAAGCTCAGATTCAGAACTGGCAGAGGAGATTCCAGCAGCAGGGACCTCAGCAGTTTGCCCTAGTCCAGGCTCAGGTCCAGAATCGGCAGAGAGGTATCTGCATCATATTGTCTTGCTTTCTTGCCGTCATTATGCGGGGTACATGATGTATTTCCTGTATCCTAAATGCGACGGTATATCCCGGACCCGAGCCATATCCTAGATCATTCGAATATGGTTATTGGTACCAACCTTTTCGTATAAGGAGAGGCCCGTGTCCATGTTTGACCGAAGAGATAGACCCCCAAGAGCCAGGCTATCTGTTTAGTCTGTGTTGCTTGAGTTTATCCCTCTTTGGGAGAGTCAAACGTGAGAGCGTGAGGATGATATCCGATCGCATTATCCCGGCTAGTTTGGCTCGTAAGGCGTAATATCTTCCTTATGCCTTACGCTTCGAATCCTTGCTTGCATGAATGACTGTATGATTGGTTGGTTGTTATAGATTGTTTGTGATAGTGTAGCTTGTCCTTACATCTCTAGCCTCTTGATTAAATTCCGAGGACGAAATTCTTTTAAGGTGGGTAGAGTTGTAATGCCCGTAGTTCGCATTACGTATTGGAAATACGTGTACGTATTTCGGGCTCGTATTTTTGGTTTGTCATAATTAGTTAGCCTTGGATTTTTATTTTGCATGTTGCATTAGCATGGTTCATCATGGCATTGCATTGGCTTGGTTTGGTTCGGTTTAGTGGGTTGGCTTGATTTGGTTTTATGTGGAGAACCACTCCCACCTACCACCACTCCCACCATAAATATCTATCCCACTCTCCCTCTACCATTATTACTCATTACTCATTTCTTCTTCTCCATCTTTACTCTTCACCTACCAGAAGAGAGTGGAGAGCTTAGGCAAGTGCATCTTGTTTCATGGAGGAACCCCATTTTTATTGTTCTATTGTTTTTCTCATGAGTTTCTAACCCACTTTAGTACTTGTCATTTTTCATTCCTATGGTTAAATTTTTGTAGATCTAGTTTTGTGGTATTTTTGGTTCCCAGGACTTTTGATTCATCACACTTGCATATTTTGCTAGTTGATGGTTCTATGTTGTAGAGAATTTCGTTCTACCCCATTTTGACCTATGGAAGTTCAAATTTGGACTCCTGTGGGAGATTGGGTGGTGTGGAGAAGCCATGGTATTTTCCATGAACCTCTCCTTAGTTGGCAACAAATTGTTGCTGGCTTGCATTTGTTTTGGCCGCAGGAGTCTTGCCTAGCCGCACGGGCATGACAGCATTAATTATTTTCTGACATGATGTCACTTAATAGCAAGCACAGTAATTTGGGCAAGGTCTAATAATTATTTGCCACGTACAGCTTGCAATAGTATGCACCTAATGTAGAGGTGAGCCGCATGAATTATTAATGGTTGGATCCGCATGTACTTGCTGACCCTAAAATTCTGGGCCACTTGAGGAAGCCTTAGCCGCATGTAGTGAAGTAATAATTGCATGCAAGAAGCTAGCCGCATAGGCTTGAAAAGAGCATTTAATGCATTCTTTTCCATGAAAGCATTTTGCATGCATTTTTCCTATTATATGTTCAGAGAGCCGCATAGGCCACTCCAACTATCAGCCGCATGAAGGCACCCATGTGGCATTCAATGCATTGTTCATGAGCCGCATGCCTTCCAAGAATGCATTTAAAGTATTATTAATGCATTGTTCATGCATTAACAATGTATTAATGCTTTAACGCATTTTTATGCATGCTTCCATGCACTGCATGCATTAACAGCCGCATAGGCTCTTTATAGTTTAATGCATTTTGCACTTGAGACCTTACTGTTAATGCTTTTGCATTTAAACCTCACTTTATGATTTAATGCATTTTGCATTCAAGTCTTTACTTTATAACTTAATGCCTTGAAGGCACTAACCTGAGCTAAAATGCATGCATGCTTGGAAAGCCTTCACGTGGGCTTGGAAATAAGCCAACCGTATGGCCATTATTTATTTATTTATTTATTTATTTGTTTGTTTGTACTTTCAAGCAATGTGAGGGTGAGCCGCATAGGCTCCCTTCTCCCACTATCTAATGTTTGGGTCACGTGGACCATTAATTAGGTAGCTCACGTGAGCCTTTTTCTTATTGCATTAATTGTGGGGGGTCCCACATAGCTTCCTTTAGTTGACTTACTTGCTGAAGTGGGAGTTTGCATTTAATGAGGGTCCTACTGTCTTTTGTCTTATTTGAAAGTGACCTACTTATTGTTTCCTGGCTGTATGGGGTCCCTCCCACTCTTGGCCGCATGCACCATTGTATGCTAGCCGCATATGGCTTGCTGGCCTTAAATGTTTGACTAATTACATTTAATAATTTCGGAGCCGCATGGGTGGCCTTCCACTCACTTTGACCGCATGTTTGTTCTCCCACTTTTGGACCACATGGGTCCCACTTTGATTGTTTATATGTTTATTTGCCTGAATTGTGGTCCGAATTTCTTCCCACTCCCAACATGAAAGTTGTAGAGTTTCTCCTTGGCTTCAGGAATATATATATTATTAATGTATTATTATTTAATTGTGCAAGTTTCTTCCCTCCTTGATAAATGGCATGACTTGATAGTGACCCGCCGTGGTGCACTCCCGACATGATAACTTGACCTGACAAATTTGACATGATAACTTGGCATGATAATTCTTGATAGTGGCCCGCCGTGGCGCACTCTTGACATGATAAACCTGACATGATATTTCTTGAAATGCTGTTGCGACGGCTAACACGACATGACAAGATTGAGTAACTTGGACACCGTGGACGACTGTGCTTGTACAAATGAACCCTTCTCGTCTTGCATCATGTCTAGGACATGAATCTCTGGTTTCCCACGGTCAGAGATTCATACGGAAAATGGACTAAGGCTAATTACTAGAATAATCCAGTAGTTCATGGAGAGACTTTCCCAGTTACCTGTTGCCCCTTTGATCCCGGCCATATATATATATATACACATGGGATTTGTTGCTATCCGTCGAGATGAGCGCACTTCCAGCCCACCGTCGAGTGTGGTACCTTAGGACACATGTATCTTACTACAGTGTGTCTGCTATATCATTCTATCTTTTTTCCTTTTCTTTGCTGGGGTCACTCATGTAGCAGCAGGCGGGTAACTGGACTTGGAAGAATCTCGCTGCATCTTGCTAGTAACTAGGCCTGTGATAACCCTAGTTAGTTAAAGTATCAAGCCGTACTTATTGCTTGGCCGTGAATGTTGGATGGAGTTTGATCAGTCTAGTCTCTTCTTGATCTTGTACAAGATTGTTACATGACCAGATTTCTTATATTTATCTTGCCGATAAATGGTGGGAGAAACCAAGTTCTGTTCAGACGAAGGGTTACAACCCCGGTCCTTGTTTGGTTTACGGGTTGTAACCTGGTCATCTGAATAGTCCCATGGTTATCTTATCATATATCATCCTGTCATGTTCTTCCATATGACCAGTCTTTTATTGATCTTGTACAAGATTGTCTTTTATATTCACCTATCATGCTTTTCTTAAATTACGGTCTCTTATTATGTAATTATATTCTTGTGCTAATTGCTGGTTTTAGTTCCTAAGTGAAGCCTCCTTTGTGGCACTTGCTCTTTCTGGGGCCTGACCCAGCTGATTTTGTATGGCCAGATTTCGGAGCAACCCCAGGGGATCTACCGACTTTTCAGCCAGATGGTGACCACTAAAAGGAATCCTGGCAACGAGTGGGTTTATTTTGGCTCTCCCACTCTATTGTAAATTATTATTTTGAGGCATTTAGCCGCCGAACAAGTGTTAGCTCGTGTATATTTTTACTTACTGTCTGCCTACGGGCTGTAACATAATTGGCAACCTAAGGTTGATCATGTATGACTGAAACTCCTGCTAGTCCTCACATTTCGTAACGATAGCTTCATGATCAGCTGAATATGTAATGTTTGGGACGCCTTACTATTGTATATTTGGTGATCTTACATCTTGTAATATTTACTTATTTGCTTGTGATTGAGACACTAGGCTTGTTATTGACCTTAAGAGACTGATGGCTTGTAGATAAACCCTCATATATCTAGACAGCCGTGACCGTATAGTGGAGTGGATCCCATTTCATTATACGTAGCTGGCTATGTCTGCCCCCGCTCTCCAGTATTCTGGTTCTGGGGCGTGATATCTGGCCACAAATCTGGATACATCCTTCTTCATTCCATACCACCAAACGATGGTACGCATATCCCGATACATCTTATTAGCTCCAGGATGTATGGAATACTGCGACTGGTGTGTTTGCCATTAAAATTGTTTTGATTGAAATCTTAATACAAACAGAACAGTGTTACAATGTAGGACTTAGATGTAGTCCTAGGAGTATACTTTTGTTTAAGCTGGGTCCTTAGTGCCAATGGAGCGAGTGGTAATGCGTTGACTCCGTTGACCGGCTGACGACGGTTATCGGTTCTCTGAAGGTGTTGATTGCTCTGGGTGCTGGAGCTTGCTGAGAGGAGGAAGACGTTGAGTGTCTAGAACTGCCTCTCCGGTGATTCTCTGTTGTGGATTCTCTGTGAGTCTTATGTTCTGAGTCTCTGTGTGTGTGTAAAGGAGATGATCCTTCTATTTATAGTTTTGCAGGCTGGCTGCTCATGCGCGCATGTAGGATGCGCCGGTGTGGGAACGCCACGTGGAGGTTGCTGATGGAGGCGCATGGATGCTGCGCCCTGATCGAGGAGGAGAACTCTTCATACTGCTGTTGTGAGCCGGCACGTAGCAGAGAGAAGATCTTTCCGTTGCTGAAATCTTGGATGAGTTGAGTCAAAAGACACGTGTCGTCGACTCATGGTTCGAAGATCTCGGATTTGGTGGAGAGGAGTGATCTGGTGGGCTGCGCCTTGGATTGGGCGCAGGAGGAGGCTGCGGCTCATAACCTTTAGGAGTTACAAACCATTTGGGGCGCATGGCTTTTGAGGCGCATGCAGACGACTTTCCTTCTGTCTTTCGGGATCAGAGATTAGTCTGGGGTGCATGGCTTTTGAGGCACATGCAAAACTTCGACCGGAGACTCTTCTTCTGTCTTTAGGGATCAGTGAAGGGTCTGAGACGCATGGCTTTTGAGGCGCATGCTGGTTTGGACGCATGGCCGTAGAGGCGCATGCGGGTGTGGACGCATGGTCGTAGAGGCGCATGCGGGTGGCCACGTGGCAGTAGCCGTCGGAAGTCATGATGATGCTGACGTTGCCGACGCTTCGTTTTCTGAATAAAGCTGTCAACTGTTCAGACTTTGGGAGGCGTGCTGGCAACTCTGTCAGTTCAGCATTTAATGTTGGTGACATTCGATGGACAGCTGAGTGGGCGCGTCGGTTGGCGTTCCACTCGGTATGGGAATGTGTGGGGGCGCACCCTCTATAATGCGCCGAGTACTGTAGGGCGCGTCTGTGTGATGCGCCTAATGCCGAAGGGCGCGTCCGTGTGATGCGCTGTCTGGCTAGCGCATCGGACATGTCTTTTAATGATGCGGCTGTCTCGCTCTTCGAGTGCTATAAATAGCCGTTTGGCTGAATTCGAGGCGTCCGGTTCATCCATTTAATGTAAATTCATTGCACGGAATTCGGAGGGCCATCCACTTGGCGCGTGGGTTTGATCTGCCCGGCCTATAAATAGTGGCATGGAGAGAAGATTTGCTTCTTATTCTCTCACGTACTTCCAATATGAACTTGAACATAAGGGTGCTTTCTGCTGACGAAGTGCTCCCGAGGGTGAAGATGAGACGCTGCGTTGGCTTTGATGCACTTGAAGGTGACTGTTACATCCAAAAGACGGAGTCGAGGGCTTCCGAGGCAGGCGGAAGGTGCCTGTTGCATCCAAAGATAGGGATGCTCGGGCCTCGTCTCCGTTGTTCGGGAAGAGCCGTAGATCGGAATGGCGGTGCTAGGCTTTCTCTTCCTTCAAAGTGGGTGTCGCCCACTCTGGTTGTGTTGAGAGCTTCCTTGTGCCATAATTTCGATCACGGTCTTCCTTGGGCTTTGGAGGCTCTTTCGAAGCCTCCCCTGGCCACAGCTTTGCCGTGCTCCTCCCTTCCTTGGTTCCAGCCAGAGGGTTAAATGCATCCTGGCTGGAAGAGCGGCGCTGGGCTCTGCTCGGCCAGGTGAGCCTGGCTGGAAGAATTTGGCTGAAGGGATGCACATAACTGAGCTGCCGGAGAGATGATGGGATGCGCCTGGATGGAGGCGCATGATATCTGCTGCACCTTGCTGGTGGCGCATAGTGATGCTGCGCCTATCTGGAGACGCATGGTGGCCGCTGCCCTTATCTGAAGGCGCATAATGGCCACTGGCTGTAGTCTTAGGCTCTTTCCTTTGTAGAAATTCTCCTTTGTACAGCCTTTTCTAGACATGTAATAGACTTTTTTATATATAAATAAAAAGTCCTTCTTCAACTGTCTATAGTTATTGACTTTGCTGTGAAGTTCTTCGTCTGAGTTCTGGCGCATGTAGTGTCTGGCGCATGGGCTTTCTGGTTGTGAAATTCCATGCTTCTACAAGACCCCCTTCAAAGTTTTCAAAACTTTTGAATAAGTTTTGGAATACTTTGAATAAGAAGCATGGAGGTCAGGGCGCATGATTTCTGGGCGCATGCTTGTTCGGGCGCATGCTCTTCTCAGTTAATGATGGTGATGCCTCGGTAACCGAAAAGATTAATGATGATCTTTTGGTTTTATTTGCTGCTATCCTTGCAGAACCCGAGGCGACGGCTGAGATCACACGTCATCTGTTCACGCGTGCGACCATGCCCTATAAATAAGTAAAAGTCGGAGAGAGAAAGAGTTCTTCTTCTCTGTGCCTCTGCTTCTTTAGAGTTTCTTCCTCAAAACCCTAACTTCTCCTTCTTCGAGAGAATGGCTCCCAAGACTCCTCGCGGCGCTGCCAGCAAGGGGAAGGAGAAAGCGAAGGAGTCCGCGGAAGTTGCGGCGGCTATCGTTCCTCGTCGGCCTGTCGAAGTTCGGCCGGAGGTGGTTGGTAAGTCTCATTGTCCGTACGCCAACGCACATAGGCCTTGAGTCTTTAATGATGTGCCGCGGCCTTTGCCCGCCGACGCGCATGGGTTTAAACCCTGGTGATGCGCTGAGGCTATACTGCTGACGCGCATGGGTTTAAACCCTGATGATGCGCCGAGGCTATACTGCTGACGTGCATGGGTTCAAACCCTGATGATGCGCCGAGGCTATACTGCTGACTCGCATGGGTTCAAACCCTGATGATGCGCCGAGGCTGTACTGCTGACACGCATGGGTTTAAACCCTGGTGATGCGCCGCAGTTTTCTCCTTTAGACACATTTGTGTGTTTTCTTCTGACTTTTTTCTGATTTTTTTACTAGTGTCGATGGCAATCCCACCTTTGAGTGAAGTTTTCTTGGAGGCTGCCTTCAACCAAATGGGAGTAGAGCATAACGAGGAAGTGATAAACCCTGCTCAAGATGCTCTTATGCTGGATCAGCCTCCTGAGAGAATGACCCTAATCCGTGAACAGCAGTATTGGTTCCTCAAACGGATGATGGAGCGCGGAGTCATTAAACCCTCCACATCTGATAAAGTGACCTTCTTGAAGCCTGAGTTCCTGTTTGGAGACCGTCTCACTTCTACTGATTCGTCAGTACTGAAGGTCAAGGAGGACTGGTTCTTTACTGCGAATGGAGTGCATATGACTGTGAAGCAACTTGAACGTCAGTGGCCTTTGACGTCCTTCTGTCGCCTTGTTTCCCAGAGGAGAATGTCTTGGGAGCTTACCCCTTCTCAGGGGGGAGCGATGATTGGTGTCATCCAAATTGATTCTACTTCCGACCAAAGGGATGCTTTGACCGTTGTACGGTCTGGGTCTTCTTACACTTGGCGGACTTTACGTCCTGGGAGCCTCTTCAGTGATGTACCCATTGATATGTTTGCTTATAGTGCTTCAACTTTTACACATCGTATGTTTTTGATGGAACATTCCTACCCGACAGGAGAGTTTCGGGTGGAGGGTTGGTGCCATTACGTCTCCAAATGGGATAAACTGACGCTCTGGATCTTGTCGCGGTTTCAGACTGAGCTCCGAGAGATCGGGTTGATTGCCGCGATCCGTGCTACCCAGGCAGGTGTTGATCTTAATAGGCACATGTTCCTCGCACTCCTGGAGATGTTTGATATCCATACCGGGACTTCTTTACCCCGGTGGGAGAATTAGGGTTCGCACTTCATGAGATGTACGAGGTGTCAAAACTCCCTTGGGGGTTGGAACCCTATGAAGAGTACTTTCCTACCAACGAGGAACTTCAAATCCTGGGGGACAGGGCTGAGGAGATGACGGCCGTCTTCAAGGAAATGGCGAGTCATCATTACTATATGCAGAGACGGGATAGGAACGGGACGCAGCCTCATGTGACCGCTTGGAGAGATCATGTCTTTAGACAAGACAAGGAGGATCCCTCACAATTTTCCACTCTACCGGCGCTCTCTCGTAGCGAAGTGTTGTCCGAAATGAACAGGTTAGGGGAGAAAAATCCCCGAGGAAATGAAGACCAGCAGTCAGATGCACGCTCCTACAGCTGCTTCTGGCATCTTGCTTATCGGATGTCACCCAAGGCGGTGTTGGCATCCTACCTGATGATATGGCTCCGGGATTGCGTATTTACGGGCGGATCCGGTGCCGTAGAGAGGGTAACCCGAAACTTAATCCTGCCAGCCGTGAAGCTGGTTTTCGGTCGGCGTCTGGCTCTTCTTCCCGCAATGGTATGTAACCTGCAGCGAGGTTTGAGAGAGTTTGCTGGAAATGTGATTCATGACAGAGGCCGAAACAATAACTTCCCGTGCGCCGAACTGCCGTTTCACTATTTGATGGGATGGCTGATTCTGCATCATCCCAGTGTGATGAGCCCAGGCTCGGAAGGAGATTATAAGGCTGGAGATGCATTCCTTCGTCGTTTCCATCGGAGGAGCTGGTCGCATACTGGTGTCCCGGTTTATAGAAAGGTTTTATCCCGTCTTCAGGGTTGGGAGATCACTAAAGTTGGTCCCATCTATTTGGGTTTTGAGGCCAACGAGGATTTACGGGACCTGGGCGAAGGTACTACCACTCTGCCTCAATGGGGATTCCGCTGGTTGCAAAATATCCGACCGTCCCATCTGGTGTACCGGAACCGGAATCAGTGCTACCTGGAACCGTACTTGCCGAGCCGTTTTGCGCGACAATTTAGTTATGCTCAGATGATGTTGGATAACCCCAGTAATACCTGGGGGTATGTTGGAAGTTTGTTGGACGGTGCACGAGCTTGGCATTACTATAATGCCGGATGTACCGGAGCTCGTTTTACGTTGCCCGTCCCCGATCCGCGGCCGCCCATTCTTTACTCGGCCGCCAAATTTTACTGTGTTATGGCTGCCCCGCCCTCCGGATATGACAGGGAGACCAGCCTTATCGCAGGCACCCAGTTGGCAGCGACTGGGGATACGCCAGGGAAGGCTCGGCCGCATCGTCCGTCAGGGGTGGGTCAACGGAGTGCCCCCTCCGCATCACAAGCAGAACCCTCGGGCGATCGACCGAAACGATGTGCAGATACAGGGGCTGAATCTCTTGTGTCGAAGAAGCAGAGGAAGGCATCGTTACCGACGGTGTCATCGGATTCGGCGTCTGAAGAGGTAAGGACATCCTACTAAATCTGATTTTGGTTCCGCCACTTACGAGATCCCATCTTCTTTTGTAGGAGCCGCTAAAAAGAAAACCTCGTACTCCAAAGTCGGGTGGGAGTAGGCGAGAAGAGATGGCGAGCTCGTCTGGAGTGCGTATCCCGCCGACAATGATGTCTCTCATGGAGGAAGATCCGGAGGATACTGTTATCGTGGAGGTTCCGGTCAGGAGGGATCCTGAGGGTGCAGCAGCTTCCGAGGTGGCGAAGGCCACAGCAAGCGCGCAGCTTCCTGGTGATGAAGAGGATTGGAGTTCATCATCTTCCGATGACACCGCTCCGGAGCTGCAGGAGTCTGTTGCGGGGGCAGCAGAAGCAGTGGGGATAAAGGAGAGGGTTGATTCCCCTCCTTGTCATGATGAAGGGAGGTCGGCTGAATCATTGCCGAATCCTTCCTTGGCTTCAACCATGGACATAGAGATGGCTACCGATCAGGCGGTAGCGACAGATTTTGTCCCTGTAGAGGGATTTGAGAAGAGTGAGACCCTTCTGCCGGTCTTGTCTCCTGGAGCTGGACAGGAGATAAATGTTGATCTTTCCGTTTTGTCGGGGGAGGTAGCTAATGCTGATAGAACGTCGGGGGTAGAAGATGTGGCCGTTGACGTCGGTGATGTCTCCGGGCTTGAGAAGGGTAAGGGTGTGGAACCCTCTGCTGCTCCCTCTACTTGGGGTACTATCACGACGCATGTGCCGGCTCCTTCTGTTCCTTCGGCACCTCGGGCTAGCAGTCTGGCCCCTGTTGATGAAGAGCCTATTGCTGCCGAGGTTCAAACCTCTCAGATCGAGGTTGGCGGATCTTCCTCCGGTCCGCAAACTGTAGTAGCTCCCCCAACTCCTGCTATGACGCCGCAGGTGCTGGCGGATGCCGACGAGTATATGAAGTTCCTCGTCGAGGGAGTGTACAAAATACTGGAGAAAGGAGTATCTGCAGCGATGGATGGCAAGGGGAGCTTTGCGACAGCAAAAGCTTTGGCAATGCCTTGTATCGAGCTGATCCGCACTCACCAGGGCCATGACCATATGGCTAAAATTCTGGAGGTTTCGGTGATGGAGCTGGACGAGCGGCTCGCGGAACTGCAGCGCATCCAACGAAATGACCTCTCGGTCTTGATAGATGCAGAGATAGGAAAGTCGATGGCTGAGATCGAGGCTTCCCATCGAGCCGAGGTGAGCAGTTGGGAGCGTGAAGTGGCTGGGACTGAGGCTGCGGCGGAGCAGCTGTCTCAATCTATGAAGAAGACGACGGAGAAGCGGGCTGCGGTGGATGCTAACATCGCAGAGGTTGATGCTCAGATGCGCCGTCTTGAAGACCAGCGGGCCCAACTTCAACTAGAGGCTGAGCGTGTCCTGGCTGAACATGTGGCATTTAAGCAGGAGGAAACGACTCTTACTCAGCGGACCCTTGCTTTGGCTCAGCAGCGACGACAGCTTGATGAGAAGTATGAGAGTAAAACTTCTGCTGAGGCTGTCGGATTAATGCGTCAAGAAGCCGAGCTGCGAGTCCAGGCGACTGTGGAAACTCGCACTGCCGACCTGAGACGTCGAGTCAGAGAGCTTTCATCCCACCCTGGAGAGGATCGGGGACTGTAGCTTCTCTTCTTTTTATGTGTTTTTGCAACTCTTGCTGGGGAAATAGCGTATTTCTGTACTCCCTTCTTCTTTTTTTAAAGAAATACACTATCTCTTTGATGTGTTCATTTTTGATTTCATGAACTTGATGATTTATGTGGACCTATTATCTTTTGCGCACCTTGGTTTTAGGTACAGATAATAAGTATAAAGGAACCAACCTGTTTGCTCAGAGGTAATGTGGACATGGCAATCATTAGGTTCAAATGATAGAATCTTCCTACTCAGAGGTGTTTATGGACGTGGTAGGAATGATCTTGGGGGATACGCTGAACAACTCAGAGGTAATGTGGACGTGGAAGTTCTGCGATTAATGTACGACAACGTAGGAGTTGTTTGTACGGGATGTTTACTCAGAGGTAATGTGGACGTGGTAAACATGAAGGATAGCGTAAGCTCACGAAGTGTAAGGTTCCGCTTTGTAGGATGTAGAGAGACAACTCAGAGGTAATGTGGACGTGGTTATCTTTCTACGGGAGGATGCCACGGAACAGCTGGGTTCCGGAAGCGATTGATTTTATGAAAAGAGGTTGTTTGGGGAAATACATGTCTTGGAGGATGTCAAGAGTAGTACTTCTTTAGGAACTTGCCGTTGATGGGCATCATGAACAAGTCCCCATTGGGTTTGGCGAGCCGGTAAGCACCGTTTGAGTATACCGTCTCAATGATGAAGGGTCCTTCCCATTTGGGCTCGAACTTCCCTGGTGTCTTGTGAGTTAACACCATTGGCCTTCTGACTGCTAAAACCAGGTCGCCAACTTGGAAAGTTCTTTGCTTGACCTTCTTGTTGAAAGCCTGTGATATACGGGCTTGGTAAAGTTCAATGCGTTGTTGAGCTAGGAGACGCTTTTCGTCAAGTGCCTCCAATTCCCGCAGACGACGACGTTGATTGTCTTCTTCTGTGAGATCGTTTGTGATTGCCACGCGGAGCGAAGGTATCTGTATCTCGAGAGGCAGTACTGCTTTGCTCCCGTAGACCAGGGAGAATGGAGTGTTGCCTGTTGGGGTCCGTACCGTTGTGCGGTAGGCCCAAAGGCATTCGCCAAGCTTTTCGTCCCAGTCGCGTTTGTTGGATGACACGACTTTTTTGAGTAGCCTGACGATAGTTTTGTTGAATGCCTCGGCCAATCCGTTTGCTGCCGGATTGTAGGCGGTTGAGGCCACGTTTTGAATGCGATTCTTGTCACAGAACCTGCTGAAAATGTGGCTGATAGACTGAGGACCATTGTCATGGATGATTCGCCGGGGTACCCCGAAACGGTAAATGACATGGTGTTTGATAAAGCTGACCACCCTGGAGCTTTTTACTTCTGCTAGTGGGACTGCTTCCGCCCATTTGGAGAAGTAATCGGTGATGGCCAGGATGAAGCGGTGTCCTCTCGATGAAGGAGGGGTGATTGGCCCTACAATGTCCATGCCCCAGGCTTCGAATGGCCAGGAGACGACTGTAGGATGTAGAGGTTCAGATGGTGTATGTATGAAGTCTGCATGAAGTTGGCATGCATGGCACTTCTTAGCATATTCTACTGCGTCGGCAACCATGGTTGGCCAGTAGTAGCCCATACGTCGCAGTCGATCTTGCAACTTAGGCCCTGGTTGGTGAGCGCCGCAAGTTCCGTCATGAGCTTCTCGAAGAGCTTCGGCTGCTTCTTCGTTAGACAGGCATCGAAGGAGAAGCCCGTCGAAGGAGCGTCGGTACAGCGTTTTAGTGGCTGTATCGTAGTAGAATCGAAGAGAGCGTCTCCTGACTGAGACGGCTTCCTTCGGGTCCTCTGGAAGGATTCCGTAGACAGCGAAGTCGACGAACGGGAACCTCCAGTCTCGGACATTAACCCCAGTATTTGTCGGCATGGCGTGAGCCATTTGCAAACATAGGTTGTTTCTGGGACAAATCAAGTCTCGGCCAGTTACCGTGACATAGTGTTGAGTCCCAAGGGGCGCGGCCAATGAGGCTGCGAGGCCAGCTAGAGCGTCAGCCTCCAAGTTTTGTAGGTGGGGTACATGTTCGATGAAGAACCCAGTGAAGGTTGAAATGATGTTCAATGCAACTTCATGGTAAGGGATCAAATCTTCATGGCGAACCTCGTATTGCCCCCGAATCTGGTTTACGACGAGTTTCGAGTCGCCGTAGGCTTCCAGATGATCCACCCCCAGCTGTTGTGCTAGCTGGAGTCCCATGACGAGTGCATTGTACTCAGCAACATTATTGGAGCACGGCTTCAAAAGGGAGTATGCGCGCTGGATGACCAGCTGATCGGGGGAGACTAAGACTACCCCCACTCCTGCAATGATTTGGCCATTGGGGCCCGTTCTTGAAGCGCCATCGAAGAACATCCACCAAACGGGGCTTCCTTCAGTGACGTTTGATTCTTGGACTTCATCCGGGATGTCTTCATAGAGTTTTGAAGATTCTGGAATGGGGTGTACAGCTAAAAAGTCAGCCAGAGCTTGACCCTTGGCTGCCTTCTGCGGGACAAACACCATGTTGTATGGTGTTAGTAGGATCGCCCATGTAGCCAGCCGGGAGTTTAATGACCCTGGCTTCGTCATGAGAACTCTGAGCGGATTGACTCGGGAGATGACGTGAATTGTCTGGCCCGAGACGTAATGACGAGTCTTCTGAATGGCAAACACCAAAGCCAAGCACTCCTTTTCAACGGGGTTGTACCGGTGTTCGGCCCCGATGAGTGTTCGACTGAGGTAGTAGATTGCTTGCTCGTAGCCTGCATCGCTGTTTTGAGCCAGCAAAGCGCCGAGGGAATGATCCATGGCACGGACGTAGAGGAGGAATGGTTTGCCGGCGACAGGTGCCACTAGGACTGGCGGGCTTGTTAAGTAAGCCTTGATGTCGTCGAAAGCCTTTTGGCACTCCTCTGTCCAGACATAAGAGACTCCCTTCTTCATGAGCTGAGTAAAGGGTTGACATTTACCGGAGAGGTTTGCTATGAACCTCCGGATGTATGCCAAACGTCCCTGTAAGCCCCGAAGTTCTCGAAGGTTCTTCGGAGGGTCCATGTTAAGGATGGCTTTAGTCTTCTCGGGATCGACATGAATGCCTTTTGCCGTGATGACAAAGCCCAAGAATTTGCCGCTAGAGACCCCCAGGAAGGATTTAGCGGAGTTTATTTTGAGTTGATGTGCCCGCATGAGATCGAAGACCGTCTTTAGGTCCTGTAGGTGATCTCTTTTGAGGCGGCTTTTGACTGCGATGTCGTCAACATAGCACTCAACTGTCTTGCGAAGATGTTGACGGAAGATGGTGCTCATAGCTCGCTGGTACGTTGCACCGGCGTTCTTCAAGCCGAAGGGCATTACTGTGTAGCAGAAAACACCCTTTGGGGTCCTGAATGACGTGTGTTTTGCGTCATCGGGGAACATCTTGATTTGATTGTAGCCTGAATACCCGTCCATGAAGGACATGCGTTCAAAGCCACATGTGTTGTCAATCATTACATCGGTGATTGGGAGCGGGAATTCATCCTTCGGGCAAGCAGAGTTGAGATCCCTGAAGTCGATACAGACTCGTATCTTCCCGTTCTTCTTGGTGACAGGGACGACGTTGGCTACCCAGTCCGGGTGTTGTTCCTCACGGATGAAGCCACTGGTCAAGAGTTTGTCCACCTCCTGATCGATGGCGTTCATGATGTCCGGGCGGAAGCGTCGCTGTTGTTGTTTGATAGGTTTGGCATCTGGTAAGATGTTCAACCTATGCATCGCGATCTGTGGATCGAGACCCGGCATGTCTTCGTAGCTCCAGGCGAAGACGTCGATATACTCCTTAGCGAGTTGGACTAAAGATTCTCGGTCTTCTCCTTCCAAGCTTTTGCTGATAAAGATGGGTTTAGAAGAAGACCCATCCCCGAGGTCGATTTGCTCGACTTCGTCTTCGGTGGGAGGTTCTCGTAACTCAAAACGAGACTCCCATTGTTCTCCTAGGCGTTGAGCCCAGGGTTCCTCTTCGAAGGGTTCCGGCGGTTGGCCTTCGCCTTCATCTTTCTGAGGTTGCGCCGATGTCATGTTAGCTGACAGCACCTTCCTGAAGACTGATCCGATACTGGTATCGGAATCCCACGTCGATACTTTCGACGAGTGGGAATGTTCTATGTCTTCTGCGTCTGAACTCTCTGGAGTTGATGGCGGCGTGACATAGCCTAACCCCCGTCGAGTCCGATTATAGTAATCCTGTGGCTTTCCATTGGGCATCGAAAGCCTGACAGGGAGATGCCGACCCTTGCCGTAGTTTAGGCCTTTATTGCTTTTCAGGTCGTAGCCCATCTTTTGGATGATGTGCTTAGCCGTATCTGTGTACCGATAGACTTGTACTCTGCCGGTATCAGGTTCGGGCTCGATTGACGGGAGGTTCCGATGACGCTCGATTTTGCCCGAGATGATGGTGCCTTCGTCTCGGCTTCGTGGAGGGACTATGAAGACTCCTTGAGACGGGACTATTTGATTGTGGTAGACGGTCGTTACTTGTGTTTGCAACGACCGTAGAGCGTTGTCTAATGTATACATGGCATTCCAGTGTGGAAGACAAGAATAATTGAAAGACACTCTATTATTGATAAAGTACGAGATTTTATCCCGTGGGATTACATTGTCGAAGGAGGGTGCGTCTACATCAGCAGAGATATATTCGCCAAGCTCCTCGTCTGTAAGCACTGGGGCCGGATCAGGAGAGTCCTCCACCGCTCTGACTTTGGGGTCTGAGAGGGTTGTGTGAGCCCTCTCCGGCATCTTGGATGACTGCGGCGGCTTGCCTTTAAGACGCACCTTGAGGGGTGCCTCGGTTGCGCCTTCGATGAGTGGCGCCTTCCCTTATAATTTTACCACCAGGGGAGCCGCTGTTTGTGGTGGCTTCCCCTTGAGGCGTATCTTCAGGGGAGCTTCGCGAGCTGGCGCTTTTCCTGATAGCTTGATGCTCATTGGAGGCGCCTTCTGGGGTGGTCTCCCTTTCAGACGGATTTTCAAGGGGGCGTCAGGAGTCGCTTCGGGCTCCAAGTTCGGCTCTGTTGCCGTCTCTGCTTCATCATCGGCGTCGTTGGCTTCCTCCTCGTCAAGTGGCTTGTACAAGTCGGAATCGGTGAAGTAGGCCTCAATCCCTTTGAAGGGATCGATATCTGCAAACTCCGTCCGGATGACGCCGTTGGTGGATACATATTTCATGCATTGGTGGAGCGTGGAGGGCACCACCATGTACTCATGTAACCATGGTCGTCCGAGTAAGATGTTGTAGTTGACCTCGGCATCCACCACATAACAAGTCACCTCAGTTTTGAGGCTGCCGATGTGACACTTCAGCCGGATCTTGCCCAGTGGCTCGCTCTTGCTGGCGTTGAAGCCGCTGATGGTCGTATTGGAGGGCGCTAGCCGGTACATTGGGATCCCCGGCTTTGATAGCAGCGCCTTTGGAATGATGCTTAGGGAAGACCCCGGATCGATCTGAATCCTGCTCACCTTTACCGAACCGATGTACCCTGTGTAATACAACGGTCGGTTATGTCGGTGATGCTTGAGCAGCATGTCTTGTTGGGTGAAGGTTATGTTTGGAATAACTTCATCCGCACAATGACAGTGTGCACAAGTAGTTGGTAGGTCTTCAGGTTGCTTGACCTGACTGAGAAAGGATTCGGCATCCTTCAGTGCTTCGCAGAGAGCTTCTCGGGAGTCCTTGGAGAGGCGCAGGAGCTCGAACAAAGACAAGCGTGCAGGAGTACTGGCCAGTTGTGCCAGAATGTCAAAATTGTGGGGCTTGGCTACCCCCGAAGCATTTTCTTTCCGTAGAGGTCTGTCGAAACGGGCCTCCACTTGCTTTTGTTTATTGGCTGCTGAGGGCTTGGATGGACCCTCCTCAGGGATGGTGCCTGGAGGCACCACTTCGACGGCAGCTTCACCGGGCTGGGAGTTCTGTTGTGCACGCGTCTGCACAGGAAGCGCCTCTTCCGTTGAAGAAGAGACCGTGCGGCAAGACTTGATCTTCCTGCCTTTTGCTTTGGAGGTAGGGCGTACCTCCGGTTGAGTTACCTCGGAGACGAGGTCGGGGTGAACCCAGAGGACCTCTCCTCGAGATGTGGTGAGTGGGACAAGTCCACTCACATTGTCACGGGTGGGTGGCAAATTCACCACCTCCATTGTCGCCTTAGGGATGGGGACGACGCCATCTTGTGTGGTAGTCGGCGACAAGGTGCCGAACTGAAGTGACACCACATTAGCTGACACCGTCTTCTCTTCGTAATCGACGGAGATTACATCCGCATTGATCATGCGCTGGATGTAATTTTTGAGGACGTAGCAGTCCTTAGTCGGGTGTCCGACAAACCGATGGTAGTGACAGTACCTTGGGTTGTCCACCTTCCCGACTTCATCGGGCCGCTTCGGGTCCGGAAGCTTGATCTTGTCATCCTGCTTCAGTATCTCAAAGAGTTGCAGGGTGTCGTCGTCATTGAATGAATAAACCTCCTTGGGTCTTGGTGCCAGTGGAGGCTTTTGAGTAGGCGCAGATGCGCCCTTCGAGGCATTAACAGTCAATGCCTGTTTCCCCTTTGTTTCTCGTCCGGAGTTGTTGGTTGCGGACTTTTTCCCCTTATCGTCAAAGGCGGAGAAGCTGACACCCAGAAGACGTGTATTGGCCGCCTTCTTCTCTGCAGCTTCAGCTTCGATGATTAGGGAGCTCCAGTCGGGAGGGGGAGTAGAGTTAAGCCAGAGCTTTACTGCAGGCAGCATGTTCATACTGCAAGCGGAGAGAAGCGCATGCTCTGGCATGCCTGGAGGTAGCCTGAAGCAGGCCTGACGGAAGCGTTCGATGAATGCCCGAACCGTTTCTTTGTCCTTCTGGCGTATCTCAATGAGAGACGCCATCGTCATGTCCTTCCCACCGTCGTAGAAGCGGTCGAGGAAGAGGCCTGTCAGGTCGTCGAAAGACGATATGGAATTATCGGGGAGGCTGCAGTACCAGTCATACGCCACCCCTTTCAGGGCCCCAACAAAGATGCTGGTGAGGAGCGCGTCCTCCTTCGGAAGATGCCCTGTCTGCGACTGGAAGTACGTCAGGTACCGTCGTGGAGAGTCCTTCCCGTCATACGGCGTGAGTGTTTGTGGTTTATACTTTGGGGGATAAACCACCTTGTTCCACTCAAGGGGATAAGGCTGGGGAATGCCCATCTTCTGGCGCTCCTCATGCCTGTTCTTGGACTCGAAGCGCTCTCGCAGATCTTTGATCATTTCGACCACGTCCTCCGTGGAGCTAGGAGTCGGGGAAGGAGGTACCACCTGGAGTGGAGCGTTTGAGGGCTCCGACGTCCGAGGTGCTTCTGTGTCTGAGGGTGTCCGTTGGAGGGGCACACTCGACTCTCCATTGGCTCCTGGGTCGGGACCATTTGAAGGTGTCCTGATCAAGGCCGACCGCATCTCAAACACTGCTTGAGTCAGTGCTTGCATTGAGGCAGAGAGGGTTTTGAGTCCTCCCTCTAGCGAGTCTATGCGCTGGACAATGTCCTGTGGCGGCGCATCAGTCTCAAGATCACCTTCGGTCATGTATACTGTCATGACACGGCCGGAAGTAGATGGATTAGTTGAGGCTTCGCTCTCAGCCTCGCTCTCATGTGGGGGAGTTACTTCTCCTGGTGTTTGGCCACCCCCAGCCACCTTCTGGAGTTCGTCTTCGACAAGCGCATCTGCAAGGGCCTGACTGCCCTCAGCTCTGTCTTGAAGGGCCTCTTCGTTTTCAGCACTACCCCCGGCGGTGTCCTGGAGGACATCGTCATTTTGAGGGGATCCCGGGATGCCATCTTCGCCTTGATGAAGATCCGCCGCAGCTGTGCTTTGGACATCTTCGTCTTCGGAAGGAGGCTTGACAAGGGTCTGGCTACCCCCAGCTTCCTCCAAGAACTTCTTCCTCGACCGAGTGCCTTCGAACACTCCAGAGGTCGAGACAGCTGCCTTGGTTTTCCTCGGCTGGCTTTTGGATGAAGACGAGGAATTGGCAGTCGTCTTCCGGACAGATGAGGAATTGGAGATCACGTTGCATGACGCAATCTTTAGTTCTTCTTCTGCTGACATCTTCGTCCCAAGGCGATGTCGGAGGGGTGTCGATGATTGTAGCCGTTGGAAGACCGACTGCTTTGGCGGTACTGCCGTCTTGCAACAGCAGTTGATGGTGACCACTGCACAAGTGTGCCCCGTGAGAGGCGCATCGTGCTTGTTGGTCAACTCTCCTGACCGGCGCTTGTGAGTGATCACGTTGCGCAAGTCGTTGGAGGAGAGTGCTACCCTCACACCCCTCTCAGGCATATGGCAGAGCCAAGCGTCGGGGTGGTCGGATGAGTGCTGCGCCCCCTGATCTAATACCAAGCAGGCATCACGATCAGTAGTGGGGGAACCACAGCATTTGAAGTGACTTGAACGGACCTCAAACGCACAACCAGAGGAGGCGCGGGAGTTCAAGACCACTGAGTTTGCCTCTCTCGGCTTGGTTGTACACGCAGTGAATGCGCCCAAGTGAGATGAGGACTTTGAAGGTCGACTCGTTGTCGGTGCGGGAGCACTTGAGTTAACCTTGTACAGCTTGCCATCGGCAGCGCGCGTGATTGTAAGCGCGTGCCTCTGGCCGGCTGCTGGCATAGCACGTTTGTGGCGCGTGGCCCGTGCCGCCTTAGATTTCTTCGTACCAGCCCGCTGGGGCGCATAGTACTCAGCATCCAAATTCTCCTTGCCGTTACAGCGAGTGAGTCTGTCGAAGACAGAGGCTCGTTGTGGCACATCAGAAGTAATGCGCGGGGCATTGGCTGCGCCCCTGCTCCGTCGACGTATCTTCCTCGCCTGAGAGGAAGATGGCTGGGGAACGTGGTCAGCCGCACGCTTCCCCGAGAGATGCGCTGCATCAGCGGGCGCACCTTGACTGCTGAGGACGTCAGCAGGAAGGGAAGGCTGGACGGGCGCATCCCCTTCAACGGTGGTGCCCGAGGCGTCGACTTTGCGCACCCAGACTGCGCGGGTCTTCTTCGGCTTCGACAGCCGCTTTGAAGGACTCGCACTTCCTTCAGAAATGAACTCCTCGTACGCCTGTTGATTGAGGCGCACTACCAGCGTCTTGTGGGAGGAGCCCACCTTCACGTCGTCGGCCTGTGATACGACTTTCTCGGTAGAGGAGAAAGAGGTCCCCAGCAGAGTCGCCAGCTTGTTTGCCATTAAAATTATTTTGATTGAAATCTTAATACAAACAGAACAGTGTTACAATGTAGGACTTAGATGTAGTCCTAGGAGTACACTTTTGTTTAAGCTGGGTCCTTAGTGCCAATAGAGCGAGTGGTAATGCGTTGACTCCGTTGACCGGCTGACGACGGTTATCGGTTCTCTGAAGGTGTTGATTGCTCTGGGTGCTGGAGCTTGCTGAGAGGAGGAAGACGTTGAGTGTCTAGAACTGCCTCTCCGGTGATTCTCTGTTGTGGATTCTCTGTGAGTCTTATGTTCTGAGTCTCTGTGTGTGTGTGAAGGAGATGATCCTTCTATTTATAGTTTTGCAGGCTGGCTGCTCATGCGCGCATGTAGGATACGCCGGTGTGGGAATGCCACGTGGAGGTTGCTGATGGAGGCGCATGGATGCTGCGCCCTGATCGAGGGGGAGAACTCTTCATACTGCTGTTGTGAGCCGGCACGTAGCAGAGAGAAGATCTTTCCGTTGCTGAAATCTTGGATGAGTTGAGTCAAAAGACACGTGTCGTCGACTCATGGTTCGAAGATCTCGGATTTGGTGGAGAGGAGTGATCTGGTGGGCTGCGCCTTGGATTGGGCGCAGAAGGAGGCTGCGGCTCATAACCTTTAGGAGTTACAAACCATTTGGGGCGCATGGCTTTTGAGGCGCATGCAGGCGACTTTCCTTCTGTCTTTCGGGATCAGAGATTAGTCTGGGGCGCATGGCTTTTGAGGCACATGCAAAACTTCGACCGGAGACTCTTCTTCTGTCTTTAGGGATCAGTGAAGGGTCTGAGACGCATGGCTTTTGAGGCGCATGCTGGTTTGGACGCATGGCCGTAGAGGCGCATGCGGGTGTGGACGCATGGTCGTAGAGGCGCATGCGGGTGGCCACGTGGCAGTAGCCGTCGGAAGTCATGATGATGCTGACGTTGCCGACGCTTCGTTTTCTGAATAAAGATGTCAACTGTTCAGACTTTGGGAGGCGTGCTGGCAACTCTGTCAGTTCAGCATTTAATGTTGGTGACGTTCGATGGACAGCTGAGTGGGCACGTCGGTTGGCGTTCCACTCGGTATGGGGATGTGTGGGGGCGCACCCTCTATAATGCGCCGAGTACTGTAGGGCGCGTCTGTGTGATGCGCCTAATACCGAAGGGCGCGTCCGTATGATGCGCTGTCTGGCTAGCGCATCGGACATGTCTTTTAATGATGCGGCTGTCTCGCTCTTCGAGTGCTATAAATAGCCGTTTGGCTGAATTCGAGGCGTCCGGTTCATCCATTTAATGTAAATTCATTGCACGGAATTCGGAGGGCCATCCACTTGGCGCATGGGTTTGATCTGCCCGGCCTATAAATAGTGGCATGGAGAGAAGATTTGCTTCTCATTCCCTCACGTACTTCCAATATGAACTTGAACATACGGGTGCTTTCTGCTGACGAAGTGCTCCCGAGGGTGAAGATGAGACGCTGCGTTGGCTTTGATGCACTTGAAGGTGACTGTTACATCCAAAAGACGGAGTCGAGGGCTTCCGAGGCAGGCGGAAGGTGCCTGTTGCATCCAAAGATAGGGATGCTCGGGCCTCGTCTCCGTTGTTCGGGAAGAGCCGTAGATCGGAATGGCGGTGCTAGGCTTTCTCTTCCTTCAAAGTGGGTGTCGCCCACTCTGGTTGTGTTGAGAGCTTCCTTGTGCCATAATTTCGATCACGGTCTTCCTTGGGCTTTGGAGGCTCTTTCGAAGCCTCCCCTGGCCACAGCTTTGCCGTGCTCCTCCCTTCCTTGGTTCCAGCCAGAGGGTTAAATGCATCCTGGCTGGAAGAGCGGCGCTGGGCTCTGCTCGGCCAGGTGAGCCTGGCTGGAAGAATTTGGCTGAAGGGATGCACATAACTGAGCTGCCGGAGAGATGATGGGATGCGCCTGGATGGAGGCGCATGATATCTGCTGCGCCTTGCTGGTGGCGCATAGTGATGCTGCGCCTATCTGGAGACGCATGGTGGCCGCTGCCCTTATCTGAAGGCGCATAATGGCCGCTGGCTGTAGTCTTAGGCTCTTTCCTTTGTAGAAATTCTCCTTTGTACAGCCTTTTCTAGACATGTAATAGACTTTTTTATATATAAATAAAAAGTCCTTCTTCAACTGTCTATAGTTATTGACTTTGCTGTGAAGTTCTTCGTCTGAGTTCTGGCGCATGTAGTGTCTGACGCATGGGCTTTCTGGTTGTGAAATTCCATGCTTCTACATGGTGCGCTTCTTGCATCAGCTCATTCCTTAGTTCACCAGATGGTACACACAGCCTCGTACCATTCTTCAATGCTCCATCACTGGCGATAGAGAATCCTTCAAGTGTTCTTGCCAGCACTTCATCTCTGAGTTTGCAAAGCGTCTTGTCTTGGAATTGTGTCTCCTTGACTTTGTCCATCAGACTTGAACGCAATTGCAACTGCATCATGGTTGAGTCAGCTCCAGGTACAATAGCTTCTTGCCCCAGTTCTTTCATCTTTTCCTCAGGCAGTACAATTTCCAGACCAAGCTTCTCTATGTCCTCCAACAAGTGCCGCTCCTTAGTCAAGAACATCGCCACTGGGTATCGACTAAGTGCATCTGCAACCACATTAGCCTTAACCGGATGGTACTGCAAGTCGATGTCAAAATCCTTCATCAGTTCCAGCCATCTTCTTTGTCTCATGTTCAGCTCCTTCTGAGTGAAAATATATTTCAGACTTTTGTGGTCTGTATATATTTCCACTCTCTCTCCATAAAGATAATGCTTCCATAGCTTCAATGCAAAGATGACTGCAGCAAGCTCCAGGTCATGTGTGGGATAGTTCTTCTCATGAGTCTGTAATTGCCTAGATGCGTAAGAAATCACTTTCCCATGTTGTTGAAGAACGCAACCCAGTCCTTTTCCAGAGGCATCACTGTAGATTGAGAAACCGCCGGTACCTGCGGGTAGCGCAAGTATCGGTGCTGTTGTAAGTCTATTTTTCAGTTCCTCAAACGATGCCTGGCAAGCTTCCGTCCAGATGAACTCTTCATTCTTCCGAGTGAGCTTCGTCATCGGTTCAGCAATCTTGGCAAAATCCTTCACAAACTTCTGGTAGTAGCCAGCCAAGCCCAAGAAACTTCTGATTTCAACAACTGAGCTTGGGGTAGACCACTTCTCAACAGCAGCTATCTTCTTTGGTTCCACCGAAATTCCTTCTCCTGTGACAACATGGCCAAAAAAATCTACCTTGTCTGGAAAGAATTCACATTTGGATAGCTTACCATATAACTTCTCTTTCCTCAAAGTTTTCAGAACTTTTCTGAGGTGCTCTTTATGCTCCTCTTCAGTCTTTGAGTAGATCAGGATATCATCGATGAAGACAACGACAAACTGATCTAGGTATTCATGGAAAACCTTGTTCATAAGGTTCATGAACACAGCAGGAGCATTCGTCAGTCCAAACGGCATGACCAAGAATTCAAACTGCCCATACTTGGTGTTGAACGCCGTCTTAGGAATGTCCTCCTTTATGACCTTGATTTGATGGTAGCCGGATCTGAGGTCTATCTTTGAGAACACCTTGGCTCCACTGAGTTGATCAAACAAGTCATCGATCCGGGGCAGAGGGTACTTGTTCTTGATGGTGATATTGTTCAGCGTCCGGTAGTCGATGCACATCCTCACAGTTCCGTCCTTCTTGGGAACAAACAAGACAGGTGCTTCCCAGGGTGAAGCTCCGTCTCGGATAAATCCTAAAGCCTTCAGTTCATTGATCTGATCCTTCATCTCCTTGGCCTCCTTCGGGTTAACTCTGTAGCATCTCTTAGAAATAGGAGAAGAGCCAGGGACTAGGTCAATGGTGAACTCTATATCTTGATCTGGGGGTAATCCGGGTAGACTATCAGGGAAGACATCCATAAATTCTGCTATGATAGGATGGGGAGGTTCGGGTTCTTTTGTGATAGAGGTGTAGGTAACACACTCCATATCCTCCGGAGTTCGAGAGATTTTAAACTCCGGCTCTCCAGGTGGGCTGAAGACTACACATCCTCTGTGACAGTCTATCAATGCATGCTGCTTACTCAACCAGTCCATCCCTAGGACTACATCATAGTTGGGTAGGGGCATCACAAGCAAAGGTGCTATGAATTGGTGGCCTGATATGGTGATAGGGCAGTTACAGGTCTCAGTGATGGGTAGGGGTCCTCCACCGGTCATGACTCTACAGATCTTCTTGCTAAATCTCGTATCTATGTGGTGTGCAGAGATAAATTTTGTGGATATAAAACTATGTGATGCACCCGAATCAAATAAAGCTAAGGCATGATAGGAATATACATAAATGAAACCTGCGATGACATCAGCTGTAGGTTCCTGCTCTGGCTCTTGTTCCTCTGCTGCTAGGGCAAAAGCTCGCCCAGTCTTCTGTTGATGCTGCCCAAATTGTTATTTCTGAGTGGGCAGAGGACCTTTCTGTTGAGTAGCTCCAGTCCGGTGCATCGACGAGGGGCAGTCCTTCACTTGGTGGGTGGCAGACTGTCACGACCCGCACCCTGATTAGGGGCACGAGAACGTGGGTACGTCCAGCCTACGCCGCAGTGTCGGCGGTAGAACGCTGTATAGGTCATTTATAACATCTAACATCTAATAACAAGATATATAAACCTGTCATCTCCGCACGGAGGTATAACATAACATCTCAACTCTATATCTCAAACACAAGTCTAGGAAAGATAGAACATGATATGGAATCAGATGAAAGAAAGAACTGAATATATATAAAGTTATCACACCACACAAAGTAGATGTCCAACACAAATAAGTACAAGACCTGAAATATAACTAAGTCACAACTAACAATCGGAACAGTCCGATACAAAAAGAAAACTGTAAACACTAGACTAGACTAGGCACCCTCTACTGAGCTAGATGCTCCTCAGGCTCCTGAAGGTCACCCTCATGTGTCCCATAGAAGGTAGGACAGTCACCATCATCATCTGTAATATTTTCAACAGGCCCAGTCAGGACAGGAACGAGCACAATACATCTCACGCAGTTCATATCAGGTTGGGAAATGTAAAGCATGCATAGAGTAAGATACATGAACTGTAAAAAATATATGTAAAACGAGAGAGATTTAATAACTGGAAATATCTATATGTATGATAAGTAAGAACTGTAGGTAACCTGTGATTTAGAGCATGATATGGTTATATAAACGGGCTTAGGACATATACAAGATTTCACAAGATTTCACATGAATTTGTACAAGATGGGATTTGATCACATAACCATTTCCTACTCACCCTCCCCAATCAATACACAAGGATCCAGTCAAGTTACGTTACTTTGCACAAGAGGTTTTTATCATGTTTGCTCGCGTGATCATGAGAGTACAAGATTTGCACAAGAGTATACATGAAAGCGGTGTACATGAAATACAAGATGTTCGTGAAAAGCACATGACAACTGTATCTGATGCACCCCGAGGGAGATAACATCGCATGACAAGATCCATATAGTACCAATCCGTGATAATGACGTGACAGCATCATGTAAGGTATTCTAGAGCAAGAATATAAATCCTAACAAGTATGAAAAGATCAGAGAATGTACTCGCCTGTCACCCTGTATGACTGATATGAATAGATGTCCGAACTGGTGTCACAGAGTCCTATTTAGAGTAAAACAGGTCACAACATATCCATAATGGTAAAAATAGAGTATACAATGCATACTACATGATTCTAGGTCAATCTGGTCAAAAGTCAACTCTTGGTCAACTCTAAAGTCAAACTAGTCAAAGTTAGGTCAGCACTAGTCAACTAGTTAGGATTTTAGTCAAACTAGTCAAACTAGTTGTTTTAGATCATTCCTAGTCAATTCTAGGTTAACTAGGTCAACCTTGACCAAAGGTTGACTTTGGTCAACCCTTAGAAATCAAGGGTCAACAAGTTGGGTTTAGGGTCATTAGGGTTAGCCCCAAGCCATAGGCTAGTAATCCTAGGCCATAGGCCATAGTTATTGGTTTTCTATAGGCTAGCTGCTATAGGTTTTCATACAACCTATATTTAGAAGTCACAACTATATACATATATCTATATATATCTATATATATAGATATGCACTACCTATCTACTTCCTATATACTAATATGGGATACATTATATATATATACAACCCATACTCACATATATACCTAATATATATACATATATAGAAAGCTATAATATATACATATATATACATTCCATATATATATATAAATATATATAACCCATATACCCTTAACTATATATACCAATATATAACTATATATAATATAACATATATATATATATAACATATATATATATAGAGGGAAATAGAGAGAGAGAGAGCAGTGAACAGTGAGAGAGAGTGGGAGATGACAGTCCAAGGGGGGGGGACTGTTCTCAGTTTCCTGAGAACAGGAAACAGTTCCCCCAACCAACACACACACAGTCCATATATACAACCTATGTATATACTCACATAACAACCTACACACATAACCAAATACCCTGAAAACTCACCCACACTCACACATACATATATACAACATATATACATACTAAAATACACTATTACAAAGTATAATTTATGTCAAAATCGGGTTTGAAATCCATTTTACAAAAACTGGAAAATAACTCAAAACTGGAAACTGTGCACTGTTGCACTCGATATGGGGTAAATCGAAATACACATACTGAATCGAGCTAAGACTCTCAACCAAGGGTCGGTAACTGACACCCCATAGGTACTCTAGTGTCCCAAGTCACTGACACGACACCACGACACCGTTTCGCGTGTCCAATCACGTAAAACAGTCAATCGGGTAAACTGATACGAAAACCCGCGTGCACAGCGTCGTGCACGCGTTCCACGAGCTCGTGGACACACCACGAGACACGACACGTCTCGTGGTCGTGCATACGTGTAGCCCACACATAGGACTACACATCCCACAGCCTGACACGTGTCCAAGACACGCGTGGACACAGAACAAACACCGTATCAGTCGTTAAAACACGACTGATACACGCGTGTTACGACTGCGTCGTGCACGCGGTTACACGCGTCGTACACGCGACACAGGACACGAAGCACCACGTGCTCGTGTCCACGTGTACGCCACGCATAGGGCTTCATGCCCGTGTCACTACGAGATGCTCTAGTGTCGTGTCTATGCGACACGACACGCTCAAAGTCGTGCCTGTGCGCGTGTGTTCTGACAGCACGTGTCCAGTGCGAGTGAGTTTTCTCACTCGACACGACACGAGACGACACCAAATTTTGGGGGCATGTTCGCAGACATTGCCCCCTCGTGTCCACCAATTTTGGTGTGTCGAAGTGCCCTGTGCAGTGCGCACGAAGGGTCGGGTAGCAGGACATGTACGATGGGCTCGTGCGGTCGGTTCGTGTCCAATTTGGACACGGACACAGCAGTAAAATGTGCTCAGTCTAGTTAATTAGTGATCAGCAAGTCTAGGGCTTCTAGTTTGTATAATTTGTTTCACAAATCGACCATATCGAATCCATTGTGGCATTTCACCAAACAAGGATTTTAGCCCTACGATACGTGTCCGATACGGACACCAAAACACATCAAAATCCCACCAAACTTTACCCACAGTATTGTTATCCCTATATGAATGCATTTATGAAAGAAAAACAGGAATTTGACTAAGTTTGTGGAAATTTACCTATTGGTGAAATTCCAAGGAAATCAATGAAAAGGCGGGGTTGTGTGATCTCCAACTCGATGATGCCCAAGCTCCCAAATTCTAGATTTCTTGCTTCCCTTAGCACCCTAGATGTTGTAGGGTTCCAATGCAAGAGACTAGAGTCAATTTGGATCAAAAATGATCAAGTTATCAAGGGTTGAAGGAAAAGGAAATTTTGTGGAATAAAATTCATGTAATTTATTCATGAATTAATTCAATGGGGTTTTATAGAATGTGGGCTGCCAAGGGGGGGTCCTTGGCTGCCATGGGGGTAGGGGAGGTGTCCTTGCCTTCCTTCATGGCTAAGGCATGGACTTTAGCCTAAAGGGTTCTAGATATTTTGATTTGTTTAAGGAAAATATCCTTAAAGTTAATATCTAGATATTTAACCCTTTATCCCATGACCAAAACATCACCCTAATGATTCTAGGTTAGTGGCTAACTTCTAGTTTAGGGTAGGATAGGTTAGTGACTAATCATGAGACCTACCAAGAATTAAATAATATTAAAAATCACATAATCACAAATAAAGTCTAGAAAATTACCAAAATACCCTTTTGGTCAAAAACCACTAATTTGGTGTTCCAAGCCTATGGCTAAGCTCTCATGGTCATGGCAACTTCTAGGTTAGAGAAAACTAGGGTTTACACTAAGTTATACTAACCAAAATCACGAAGTCATAAGTCATGACTTAGCATGACTTTAGAAATGGTTTAACTACACTAATAATCACCAAAAATCATATCATGCCCTAAACACCATTTAATAAATAATAAAAATAATAAATTTTCAAAAATCCCCAATTTCAGAAAACTGGGTGCTACACAGACCCACAGACTAGGCAGTGTCCTAGCCTCTTCCTGCAGATGTTTGACTGATGCCCTGGCCTCTTGCAAAAATCATAGACAGGGATCTGCCTCTGAGGTGCTCTATCATTGTTCCTCGCATGTTGGTTCTGCTGCTGGTGGTGAGGAGGCCGGTTGTTGTTGTTGTTGTTATTGTTGGGCTTCTTCTGATTACCCTGGAAGTTGTTACTTCCAGGATAATCCCTCTTTGAGCGAGCAGGTTGGCTCTTCTCTATATCCTGAGCTCGCTCCAGGTTGGGAATTGCTAAAGCTGGTTGGATTTGACTGATTAATATTGAAGTGCAAAAATTGATGGTAGTGCTTTGAGACAGTGGGAATAATTTCATTGATCGGATCAGAATTGAGGATAAGTGTAACGACGGAATGGGATAGTGCATGTAGCCGAGATCGGCTAGAGCGAATGTGAATAGGAATTTGCCTATACGAGAGGATAATATATTGGCTTGATCAATATGAGAAAATGTTGGAGTACAGCAAGAAATGTTGTTAGAGTGGAATGGTGATACAATTTGGAATGATGGTATAATTTGATGGATGGATCGTGATCGAGAAAGTTACGAGTTGTAAACAAAGTGTATGGATGCGAACGATGATGAGTACAAGATTTGATCGATGAGAATCGGATATCAAATAAAATGTGGCTATGGGATTTATCAACTTTGGTGGCATGGATGACAATGAACTTGAAAGGAATATTTGATACATCTAATGTCTGAATGTTTTGGAAATGTTGGATCGGTTGAGAAAATTTTATCGAGTTGGAATTGACAACATCTATTGTGTTATTAGTTGGTTGGAATATTGAATAAACAAGTGGGATTATACGAGATGCTCGAAGAGAATTACTGATGTTCGGGAAGGAAGTTATACCGTAGCTCGTTCGTCTTCTCTATCACTGAACTTGGCTGAAGTGCAAGTATTTTGGGGACGCCTAAAATATGTGTATGATTCCAATTAAGTGGTATGCTGAATTCAAACGAAGCCACGGGAAGGATTATTATGTGCTAAGGATTTGTACGAGTGTCGGAGAAAAGATCAAAGATGATAAACTATGTTGAATCAATTGAGATGCTGTAACGAGACGGTACATTACTTGAAATCAATCGAAAGATTGCGGAGAAATATTAAATGGTGTAAGTTGATTGTTGAGAAGTTTCATGAAGAACGGCACGGACGTTGAGTTAAATAACAAGATAATACGAAATGGTCGTGGACAAACGGCACGGACGTTGTGTGGAGTATACCGTGGCCGTATAGTGGAAGGATTCTGCGGCACGGGCGTTGTGTGGAGTATACCGTGGCCGGCCTAGGCGGAATCAAAACGGGGCTTACGGGATGCCTGGGTGCGGGCTTGGGCACCGGGTGACGTAAGTGCAGGGTATTTCAAGAGACTTAACGGGGTGTACCAGCCATCACCCTACGCTAAGTTGAGAAATACCAAGGGGAAATGTCCAAAATGGCTTGTCATGCCAGCGACCGGTGCATATAGATTAAGTGGGCTTTGCTGGTGGCTATCCACATGCAAGTCCTTGCATTGAAATAAAAGTAGTCTAAGTTAAATGAACAAGTGCCTACTGAACGGTTTGAAATGTATCACACCAAATGACAAAGAGTACTTCATGCAAACGAGTTAAAAGAACAAACGCCTACGACGCGCTAGAATCTGAGGCAGGAACACGCCCTTGACACTGAATGCTTACGTGAATCATGTTAAGTTAAAATATATGAACTGTTGTCTAACTTGGTTTACTTTGGACAGGAAAGGCCGGACGGTAAGTATGGGTAAGTCGTGCATGTATTTCCATGCGACACTTGAATTCAGCAACACGAGATAGGTCATGATATGTGCCATGAAATTGATCCTAAGGCAAGATTAGAAAGACAATGAATGATAGAGATGCACAAAAGTAAATGGAACGTGTTTGGTAATGATAGCATTGTGGGCGAGCTAGCCTCCCCACCAGTGCATAACAATGTACTGAAAACCTTACAGTCGGCTTGCAGGAAGCAGGAAACGTCGGCGGGTGCGGAGCTTCCCTCGAACGTGCTAAGGCGCGGAGCTATCTCTCGAGCCTTGGAGCGTTGCAAAGAGCTGGAGCACCATATACAGGACATAATGTATTGGAACATCGCCATAAATCATTCCATTTTGTAAGCCACTTGGTACGCTTTTTATATTTCAGAGAGAGAGAGAGAGCTTGAGCTGTAGTGTCCCGACCCGCAAGATGCCTTGTGATGGATGGTTGGTTCGATGAAGCCTTGTTGGACTTGGGATTATGCGAAGAATCGCTTGGAAGTCTATACAATCATGGCGGGATTCGTCCTATGAATGTGAGTAGTGTTGAACCCTTCAAAGATCCTTTAGCTTCACGCTTAAAATAAAGGATAGTGTGCTATGTTTCTTATTGTGTTGCTCAATAACACCTTGTATGGAATTTGGAAAGATAATGAAAGATAATAATCACCTGAACGTAAACTGTTGTAGCTAAATGAATTGTATGCTTCTACGCTGTTGCGATGAATTACATGACAGGTGAAGGCAAAGTCCCAAATACTTGGGCGGTGAGTATATCGAGCTTTGGCTCAATGAATAGATGGCAAAACAGATGTTAAGACCCAAGAACTGGGCAGTGAGTATGCTTGGATTGCATTCGAATGAACGTATGCTAAACAGATGCTAAGTCCCAGGAATTAGGCGGTGAGTACATTGAGTTGGTTGGAAAGATGTGGCAAGGCATTGGGTAACAACATTCTATTATCCCGTCGCTGATGTAGAATGTTGATTACGCTAAGACCCTGGATGGGCAGATGATAATATGAGCGTTGGCTCAAGGCAAGATAGCTAGATGGCAATATGAATGAGAATAATGGTTTTGCTTAGTTTTTCTTATCATGCATTATATGTTTTCTTCTTAGATAAGTTGCATATAGTTGCATGGTCATGGACAACTTGTCGACAAGGTTTCGTTCCTCGAACGGTATTCCTGGGCCATGAAACCCGGTTCGTCCTAGGGGGAACAAGGATGGTGTCGACGTACTGACATCGGGATTGCAGGACTTGCAGTAGGGGCTTGCTACCGTCCACTGAAAGGACGCTAAAATTCCATGGTGCTGAAGTAGTAGCACGGTGTTTCGGAAACCTCCCATGGATTCGTACCCCATTTGGAGTTAGCCGTTCACCAGTAAGACGGTCCAGGATGGCGTGTCGCCAGTGACCTTCATATAGATAGGTCAGGTGCTAATGATGTCTTATGCAGGCAGAGTAAGTTATTACTCAAATACAGGAAAGGATGTTGGCTGTTGGTAAGAATCACCTGAACGGTGATATTCATATTGAATCATGATATTGTTCCTAACAATGTCTTATGCAGGCAGAGTAAGTATTATAAATGTACAGGGATGGCTACACGACCGTGGTAAGAATCACCAAAGGGTGATAACTGCATACTTTAAATTATGTTGGCTATGAGATTTGCATGCTTTACTTCTTGTCAGCTATAACATGAAATTGACCCTAAGACAACGAGAAAGACCACTGTTAATAATGTTCTGTAACATGATTACTTAGTGTTGTCTTCTTAGGAGAGTTGGGCCAGCACCGCTCGCCAGTACATTGATGATGTACTGACCCACGTTGTGGGCAATATTACAGGTGTTTGCTTGGGGGAAATCCTGTGAATCAGTGCTTGGCATCGATGAATCGGATGGGTGTGCAGAAGCTCTTCTTTCAAGACGATGTCTTCTGCTATACGGGACATAATGTATGGAACAGTGGAACTCAGTTGTACCAGTGAGATTGTAGCCATAATGGCAAGTTCATGTAAAGAAGTCGGTATATTCAGTTGTAGCCTAAAGGGCAAGTGTATACATTCAGTTGGCTATTCAAGAGCCTTGTAATCAGTTGTAAACTTTAAATTCCGCTGCAAGTCTTGTAATCCATTTTGATTATCAATAAAGAGATACATTTCTTCATAAATTGTGTGACTTCAATTTATCTGCTTGGTTCTGCTGCGTTGTCGATGTTTTCTGAGAATTACCAGGAACTGTAATGGTTTTGCCTTGTACAAGTGCAATCTAGACTTGTACGGCATCACGCCCAGTGGCTTGTTTTCGATCCTCCGGGATCGGGGCGTGACATGAGCGACTTGTAAACTCGGCCTAGCGCCGCTTGTAAACTTCTTGAATATCAATAAAGAGTTTGAATTCGCTTCAATTTGTGTTCATTTACTTTCCGCTACAAATGGGGACACTCTGTGCGACTCTGTGGCCTAGCTCAAATCGGCCGTTTCTGGACTTGGCCTTGCACGGGCGCAACCTAGGCCCGTACGGCATCAAGCCTTAGCGAGGACGATCGCTCCTGCGGGAGCGGGACGAGAAATAGTGTTCTAAATGTTTCTAGATGTTTTCCTAAGTTGTTGATCCGACCTGCATGGGCCACCACTAAAAACATGTCACGACCCGGTCCCAATTTCTTGGGTCGAATCGGATCATGCCCATCCTACACCGTTGTTGAGACAGCGACAGTAAACTGTATCACTCATGCAGGTAATCAACAACACAGACTAATTGCCACAACTTTAATATTCCGATAATTAAAAAAACTTGTCCAACAAAGTTACAACTGATAAAATAAATAGTCTTTTCAATAACAACAACTGAAAATAGTAATTGACAACAGCTAAAAAGTAGACTCATCATCTCCAAGTCCATCATCTGGTAGCACAACTTGATACAACTCAGGATCATAATAGCTACTAATCAGTAGCTCTGCATCATCAATAGGACATAAAAATATAGTCTCCAGTTAGGATGGAGCAAAGTACAATTCATGATATTTTAACAATTGAAATAATAATGGAGTTATGCATTTTAAACAAGTTGAAATAAATGGTTTTCCAACAGTTAAAACAGTGTGATGTGAATAGGCAATGAATATGACCGGATTGGGTTGTATAGTTGTATCCTATTGATACGATATGACTTATTTCCGTGTGTATGAGGGGTAAGCTAACACAGTCATTATACTATTTTGGATGTGGTCATACTCATTACACTACTCCCCCAGTACCCAACAGTTAAACAGTCAATCCTCTCAGAGAGAGTTCCGTGTTGCATCGTGGTTTAAATTTGCAATAAAACTATTACTAAATAATTATAAACTACCACAAACTGTACTTGCCTCAAATTGGACTGGACTTGAAGGGTTGAGACTTCAGAATTGAGATTAGCCTCGTCCTCGAAATCCTACAGTCGAGAAGTTCATCTCAGATTCCAAAATCGCCATGCTAACTATGCTAGTTGCAATCTCTAAGTTTTGTCCTAATCAATTTTAATCTTTATTTAGTTAACACGAACAAAACGCGATTATCGGTGCGTTGTAATTATAAAATATCAATTTATATTTAATTTCGAAAAAACTTATATTTATCAATTTATTCGAAAAACTTGGTATTTATAATTATCTATAAAAATACATTTTTCTTTAAATGAGAATAACGTGAATTTCTAAAATATTATAATTATTATCAGTATTCCTAAATTTACACTTTCGAACATCCACCAGAAAATCATATCCACATTACTAATTATTACAAATTTACAGAAAAATAAATGGGCTTATGCCCTTTACAGACCATTTTACATGAATTAAAATAAGAAGGAAAATATTAGTTACTCCCTAAAAATCCTACAATTTAATTACAAAATAAAACTATAAATTTAATAGTGAGTCTCAGATATTGGTCCAATCGTCATATAGGCTAATGTCTTAACGTCCGGACGAAACCGGTTTCGTTTGCACTTAGCCAGGGCCCATTTACCAATACGGTCGTCGCCTAAAAATCCAAAATAATATTCTTTTTCGAAAAAACATTTTAAAATTATATAATTAAATTTTATAGAAAAATTCGGCAGCACTCCCTCTATTTTCGGGTCAACCCAAAACTGGAAAAATGTGCCATAAATTCCAACAATTATCCCAAACCAGGTAAACTCAATATTTATACATAAAATATTCACAAAACATTTCCCAATTTAATTCGAAAAACCCGAAACGAATTCGGAAATCTCGAAACCATCTCGAAAAACATCACAGCAACCAACAGAAACTTTTTCGAAAATTTCTCGGAAAAATCCAAACCAAGCCAACAAAACTAAGAAAACCACAAAACCTATTTCCAAAGCCAACAATTCAAAACCGAACCTACAGAACTCTTTCCGAAGAGTTCTCGAAAAAATCCCGAAACCAAAATGTAACAAAAAACCAAATTTCCGAAGAGAATTCGTGGGCCAAAATCATCACAGACCACTACGGGAGGGACGAACTACTGTGATTATACAGAAATTACCAAAACGATAGAATCCGAAGGGTTGCCTCGGACTCGGAACACGCCTCACCGGGGTACAGCTGCGTAAACTACGCGAATCCGCAGAAACGGAACCGGAACTCGGAATCGAACCACGCCGGAGGGCACACATGGGGACTGGGCCACTCGGGACAGGCTGCGCGCACGGCCAAAAGGAATCGGGGCGCCGGGCGACGGCTGGGCCGGGGCGCCAGGCCGGGATTGGCTCGGAGAAGCGCTGGAGGGGCGGCGAGGGGTGTTGCGCCAGTCAGAGGGGTCGGGATCGCCAGATCAGTGGGGGAAGGCTAGGGATTTGGAGTTTTGGGGAAAAAGAAAGAATGGAGATGGGGTGGAGAGAAGGGGTTGGGACAGGATTTTATATAGGAGAAGAATGGAGATTATGGGAGAAGAAGGGCTCCGGCGGTTGGGGAAGCCGAGGGGGTTCGGCCGGCGGGAAACCGAAACCAAGGAGGCTCGTCGGTTCCACGAAGAAGAAAGGAGGGGTCGTCCAACCCTCAATGAGTAAATAGAGAGATTAGAAAGAGTTAATGAAGAATGTGTTAAAGAAATGAGTTAATGAAAGCAATAGTGAGCTCAGAGAAATGGAATTCATTCCATTCGAATTTAGAGAGAGAAAAGAGTTAATATCAGTAGGTGGTTTTTAATAAGTGGAAGGGAAAAGATTCCATAATAGATTTATATAATATTTAGCTTTAGATTTTTATATGAAATCGATCTCGGTTTTCGGAATTGATTCCGAGTCAGATTTCGAGAATGGGAACAGGTTCGGGTCTAGCCAGACAATCAAAAGTCCAGGAATTTATATTTTTTTAAAAAAATAATTTTTAATCTAACTAAAACACAATATTAATTAATTAGAAAATTACGGATTTTGAAAAAAATTTCCAGAATATTAATTTTCTAAAAATGCATTTTCCTAAATTAACAACTAATAATGATTTAATAATTAGCTAATTAAATTATTCAAATAATTATCTAAAAGTTACGGGTTTCACACTGCCATTAATGCAGTCTAGAAACTTGGCCACGACGAGGAACTTGGCCACGACGAGCTCGGGGCGCGACGCGAAGGAGAGGTCGTGGACGCCCATCACCTCCCTGGCGGCCTCCGGGGAGCTGATCACAACCAGGTCGATCTCGCCGACCTTGAGGTGCATTACGGGGCCGTGGGCGTCGGAGAGGGCGCGGAGGGAGCGGTGGGGGAGCGGTCCGCCGAGGAGGAGGTGGTGGAGGCTGCCGATGACGGGGAGCTTCCATGGGCCCGGCGGGAGTGGAGGGGTTTGGGCTTTGGGCCTGTAGAGTTGGTAGAGGAAGAGGAGGAAAGGGAGGAGGAGGAGGAGGAGGAGGAGGAGGAAAGAGGCAGGGGTGGATCCAGGATCTAAAGTTGGGATGAGCTACTATAGTACTACTAATTTCATGTCGAAGATTCGGCATAATTTCTCCTATATTTGTAAGGTTCAATAACTGTCATAATGAATAAAAACGTTGACCTCTAGCACTAGGTAATCATGAACAAGTTCAAAATCATGGCAGACAACATTTCAATATATATAAGCCTAAAAAAAGCATGTATAAGCCTTAACTATGATTTATCAATTATAATATATAACTGATAAACAATCGAAATAAGTAACCTTCGAATTGAAGGAACTGTGAACTAGCAAGATAATTGATAGATAATCGACATTTCTCAATGTAAATTAAAAAAGATTGGAAATATCCTTACAGAACAATTTTCAGCAGCTGCCTGGATAACGAATTAGCGAGTCACTGCACTATACTTGGGTGCCACTTCCATGCATGTTGGTCTTCTATGAAAATATGGAATGTTTTCTAAAAAAGATAAAACTTGGGCATTTCATAATTCTGAATCAAAAAATTGAAACTTCAAAACCGACAAAGTTCTAATACGGCAATACACAAATCTAAGCTTCTCCCATGGGCAAAACACAAATCTAAGCTTCTCCCATGGGCCCAAGCTGCCAAACCGAAGCCCCAAACCAGAAATATCAAACAAACCCCTAAAATTAAAATAAAAACAGAAATAGCAGAGCTGCAGAAGCATTATATTTATCCTCAACTCTCAAGGATGCTTTCGGATGTGTTGAACATACAAATCCCAAACCATAATCCACCATCTGACCATCATATCATTATCTCCTATTCCTAATCTTTTTCAAACCCTAAATTTTTATATCTCCCAATTTTCTCCAACCCCATACCCTAAATTAGGCTAAATTTCTAAAAAAAAAATATATATATATTCCGAAGAAATTGGAGCAAATTGAAGTACCGAGGAGTAGACGAGTACGACAATTAAAAAAACTCAGAAAAAAATAATTAATTGCAAGAAGATTCGAAGAAACTTACCTCTGTTGACTATCTCCTTGAGATTCTCCTGTCCATGTGAATAGCTCGAACTAGATCAACTGAAACTCGAAGAAGACGGAAGAATGAAAGGAAGAAAAGAAAGAAGAAAAATACAAAACCTAATTTCTTCTTTGACTCTCACGGTCACAGACTCTCTCTCTTTCTCGCGTGACTTGACTTGTATGGCAAATTGGCAATTGGCCAATTGTTGTTGGTTTTTTTTTTGTGGGCAAGCAGCGGGCTGAGTATTTTTTTTTTTTTTTTTTTTTTGGAGTGGGCCGATATACATATCTACTTTAAAAAAAATTAGGGTGGGCTACAGTCCACCCCAGGCAGGCCTTGGATCCACCCCTGGAAGGAGGAGTGGAAGTGGAGTTCCATGAACGGGATGGGAAGCTTAGCTTATGATGTGGTGCAGAGAATTGCAAAGACACGAGTGTTCCCTTCTTCCTTTTATACAAATTATTTCTATATTCAAACAAACTCTATCGAACATTGCTTCTTCTAGTTGATTATTTCTATATTCAGACAAACTCTCTCGTGCAACACATTGATCGTACCTCCAAATTGTACATTTGCTTCTTCTAGTTGATTATTTCTATATTCAGACAAACTCTCTCGTGCAACACATTGATCGTACCTCCAAATTGTACATTTGCTTCTTTTAGTCGATTATTTCTATATTCATACAAACTCTCTCGTGCAACACATTGATCTTACCTCCAAATTGTACATTTGTTTCTTCTAGTTGATTATTTCTACAAAAAAATTCCTGAGAAGCATAATAGTTTCAAATAGTTGTGCAAAAAGAAAAAAATTTAGAAAAATTACAAAGTGAGCATCGTCGCGACCTTTAGTAAGACATAAAAAATTATACAGCTTAAATTAAGGCGTGAAAATATTCATCCAGTAACCACCACTTAAAGCAAATTTGTTAAATGTTTTATAAATCGTTACCACAATGGAATTAACAACAGTGGATTAAGAAAATGGCGCTTAAAGAAGGGGCAATTTTTTTTTTCGGCGCCCTGAAGAAGGGCGCAAAAGTAGTGGCCCATTTTTCCACCGCTTCGTGTGCCTTTGGGTGCCGCGTGGGTGGGCCTTCGGCTGCCGCGAGGCTCCTTGACGCTGCGACTATTCACTGAAATGAATGAAGTTTTTGGGTTATAGTTGTTGCTTTTAACTTCTTTTGAGGCTCTTTGATTGAATTGATTGCATGTTTTGGATTTTATTGTTTAGCTAAAGTTTGAAAGTGTTTATATACGGGTACGAAGAGGAGAGAAGAAACTGATTGTAGTGGGAGCAAGAGAGGAAATTGCTTGTCGGAGCAAAATAAGACAAGCGGAAGCAAGAAAGAGAGTAGCAGGAGACAGAAGGAGAAGAATGGATTCCTTCTGAAATTTTAATAGTGTAGGTAATATATATACCCAATTGATAAAAAAATAGTCGTTGTAAAAATAGATACGTTATAAAAAAAATAGCCGTTGTTGAATTAATTTTGCGGCGAAGAAAATGTAAATTAAAAAAAAACCTGCGGGAAAAAGAGAAAAAAGGCCTAAAAATGTGACGGCAAATTTAGAAAAATGCCCTTTGTTGGGCGCCTATTTTCCTTCTGACGAATTAATTGACTAATAAAATTAATTGATTCTTAACTCCTTAACTAATTCTTAACCCAATCAATTCATTCTTAACCCCCAATAACTTTAATTTCAACGCCCAAGTAAAAGGCGTATAAATTCCACGTCCTATTTTTAGGCGTGACGTTGCTCTCCATGTAAATTTTGGAAACTTAGTTCATTCTGCACAATAAGTTAAAACTTTAGTGCTTACAATACAATTTTTCGTTATTTCTATATTCATACAAACTCTCTCGTGCAACACATTGATTGTACCTCCAAATTGTACATTTGCTTCTTCTGGTTTATTATTTCTATATTCATACAAACTCTCTCGTGCAACACATTGATCGTACCTCCAAATTGTACACCCGTCTTTATGCGGCAGCTAACATAGCATATTAAATAATATTATGTGTCATCTAACATGGTCGATGGCATAGAAAATTTTAATCCAAAGAGTTAATTACCCAATTTTGTCCATATTAATTTAATGTTAATATTAATGTTAATATTAATATTAATTAATGTTAATATTAATATTAGTTAGTATTAATATTAATATTAATTAATGTTAATATTAATATTAATATTAATTAATGTTAATATTAATATTAATATTAATATTAATATTAGTTAATATTAATATTAATATTAATATTAGTTAATATTAATATTAATATTAGTTAATATTAATATTAATATTAAGTTAATATTAATATTAATACTATTTTTAATGTTAACGTTAATATTAATTTTAATATTAATGTTAACATTAATTTTAATACTAATTTTAATTTAATGTTAATTTTAATTTGAAAATTTGTCACGTCAGCTGCCACATCAATATGCCACGTCAACTGTCACGTAAGGAGGGACGGTTTAGAGGTACAATTTGAAGGGACAAATAGCATTATTCTACTTAAAATTCGTGATACACGCATGGCCTTGGATAAGTCTTCCATTTATACTTTTATTTTTCTCTTATTTTTTAGGCTTAATTGTAACTTGATACCCTCAACTATTTCAATTTTTCAACTTGATACCCTAAACTTTTTTTTGTAACAACTTGATTCATTTAAAAAAAATTTGGACGAAAATACTCCTAATCTAAACATAAAACTACAAAATGCACCTCCTCCTCCTCCTCCCCCGCCTGCTACAGTCGGTAAAGACCCGTAGGATAACCGTATCCTCCAATCCCTGTCGTTGATCGACGAGCCACAGCCGCCGTCGCCATGGACGTCCACCGCTTCCACCAGCATGTCCTTCTCTAGCTTAGATCCCAAAGCTTCCGTGTGGCCCTCGTGGGTGGAAACCACACCGCCTCCATATTTTGCACTCGCTAGCCAACTCACATTCCTCCAGCTTCTACTTACTCTCCCTGCACCAATTCTTCTTTCTTAGAACTCAAGAATTAGTGATGAAAAACGACGCCGGATCGACGCCGAGCAGCCGCCACCGAGCGTCCGGCGCAGGATTCGACGACAACGAGATCGTCATCCACCACCCCTATAATGGACTCGAAGTTCCTCCGCGTCTCATCGCAAGCCCGGCATGGCTGCAGGCTGAGAGGAGGGAGGTGAAGATGACGTGGTCGGGCTTCATGCCCAGTCGAAGCATCTTGTTGAAGACGCCGACTGCCTCCTCTGCCATCCCGTGCACCGAGTACCCGCTGACCATCACAGTGAACGTCACCAAGTCCTTCGTGCTAGCACGAAACATCCTCTGTTAGTACCGAGGCACAATTTTCGATAGAAAATTCTGAAACTGAAACAATTGTACACACGTTTCAAATGCAGCACCTTAAAGAAGATGTGCAACAGAGATCCTGGAGGATTCTGAATTACGAGGATCTAAAAAGATTCTACGTAATACACAAAAAATCTAAAGAGACTTTGTGCAAGCAACTATCGGCAGTAGAGCTTCTAAAAAGAAGTTACTGTAAAAGGCAACAGCAGCGATGACATGCGAGAATGAGATGCTGGGGTGAATGAACCACCGTTGCTCAAAGCTTTATTCGCCCCACACGAGCACGAACAGCTTCCAGGAACCAGCAAGTTCACGAAGAACTTCTGGAACGCTCGTAAGTCAATATTTGAGACTTGAACGGGCTTCCTGGACTTAACAGACTCCCTCAACTCTCTTCTTGGTGCATCTTTCAAAGGAGGCCAAGAGGCTCTATTTATAGAGTGGAGTTGAGACTTCACCTCTTCTCCTATCCGATGTGGGACTAAAATACCAATACTCAAAAATAGAGTTTGATATTTTAGATCATCCCACAATCAGCATAGAAGTGTGCCAGTCCACGCCTACCCCCCGAACACTCCCGTGCATGCACGAGACATCCTGGAGTCCGTGTCCGAGTCCGAGTCCGCACAACAAAAATTAACTTGCATCCTTGTTGGATTTAATCCTTTTTCCTTCTAGGAAAATACTTCCACATGGCACAAACTTGTGCCCCACTACACCTCATGTGCACACCTCAACACAAGCAATGCATTATATTGAGATACTCACCATTTGGTGTAGCCGGCGTGGGACTATCTTTTCTAGTCCAAAGGCAAAAAACACCAACAATCCCCCACATATCTCAATATATGGGTTGAGCGTTCCCCACAGTTACTGCCCATCATGCATTAGGAGAAATGTCGCTACGACTTGAATCTTCCCGCATAGGTTAAATAACATCATGCACTACAACAAAAAACCCTTTTAATGACGCTCGACAAGGAGTTTTAATGACGGCTGATACATAAGTGTTATTAAGTTGAAAAATACCTTTTTTCTATGACGGTTTGGACTAATTCTGGGCTTTTTATAACGTTTATAAAATAAAGCATTATTAATAGTTTAGAGCGGTGGCAAACTTGTAATAAACTTTCTGTAATATATTCCATCCCCCCTCCGATTTTACTCAGAAGAACTCTCATTCTCCTTCTGCCCCCTCTTCCCTCCTCTCCCCAAACCCTAAAATTTTCCTTCTCCTCATTTCAATCTTCCACAAACCCTAACTCTAGGTCTCACTCTAAACCCTAGCTCTAGGTCTCACTCTAAGCCCTAAGCCCCCAACCCCTCCTCCCACGAACCCTAAGCCCTAAGCTCCCAACCCCTCGCTCGTCGACGAAAGCGGCGGCGGCAGGAACGATGTGGTGGGTCAAGGTCGTCCAGGTGTTGTGGCTTCGGGTTCAGAAGATCGGGAAGGTCGGTGCCCATGATGAGTGGGACGACGCTCGGTCGAGAACAGGAAGTGGAGTCGGAGGAGGGCTCGGGAAGGCGTGGGCTCGAGATCCGGTCGGGGTTGTCCTCGGCACGGAGACACGTCGACATCGACGCTGGATCACAAACCCCATCTAGGTATCTACTCCCTCTATTTCTTTCGGTCAGTTCTGATGGGAAATTAGGTTAATTTTTTTCTTGCTACAATATCTATGTTTGTTAACTCTCTGAAACAGCCATGAAATAGTCTCATGGATGGACATCAACGGCAATCATGTTGCACAGCTCTGCTTGATGTTTTTTTCACCTGAATTTAAGGAGGTATGTGCTATTTGTTACGTTACTTTGGGCATATGACAATTGATTATCTATGGTACAAAGTATGTTTTTTCGCTACTAGATATTTGTTTTCTTTAAGTTGTTCCAAGTTAATGTTGTTAGCAGAACATCTTTTCAGCACAGGGAAAGTCTTATGACTACATTAGAAAATAACCAAACTGACAGCTTTTATTGCAGGAAATATTTTTGACTTCAAAACCCCATTGTTTCCCTTTATATCTTTTTTCTCCCTCAATTCCTTTTCATATTATTGATGGATTTCACCTTTGTTCTGTGATTTTCTTCAAAAATATTGTTTTGTGCCCTTTAAAAATCATTGTCTTTAGTTTACATGCATTTCTAAGGTGGAGTTTATTCTTGAAACATGATTGACAAGGATATGCAAAGGAAAAGAACACCGAGTATCATGCATGTTATATAATGTGTGAATAATCATGTATACTGTTGTACCGTAAGTTTTGGTTAGATAAATAACAATATATTAAGAAATGGAAATAGTGATTCTGAATGTAGATGTGCTCAGGATATGAGTAGTCAAGCACAAAGGCTAAGGTGTAAACATTTTGGAACTTCCCATGGTATCATAATAGGTGAAGGTTTATAATGTTGTTCTTTACAAAAGCAAACTTGCAGCAACATGTGTATTGCATAAGTGTAAGTAAAACAGTATATGAGTGCATCTTGTTTCTATTCAACTCATCTCCCTTTTATGCCCTAGTGAACCCACACTCGACATCATAGATCCTATCTCCAAATTCTGACATTTTGTTATGTGTGCAAGATGGCCATGCAAAAAGAATTAATAGATCTACGTTCCTTTTCTAATCGTGGGAAATATGTCCTATATATGGCATGCCTTAGATGAAGTTAATCGAACCATTTTGTACTAGGTCCTAACCACATTGAGCCAAATATCTCTGGCTGCACATTGAAGGCCTTGTGCCAGCCTGGTTTCAGTGTATAATTTTTGGGCGTCTACAAGTTTACCCTCAAGAGACGGCCCGATATCTCTGTCCATACACTATAGGTGAGTTCTTTATAAAGAGTCATGGCATGAAGCATTGCGCTTCTTTGCGATGCTACGCCGCTATGACATGGCTTAAAGCCGAGGCTTTACCCCACCTGGGTACCTCATCGTATTGTCATACTACTGTAGCATGAGGTCACAGGCCTCTTTGTAGTGCCAAACTACCCAGCATGAAGCCTTGCGCTTCCGTGCGGTGTTACGCCGCTATGACATGGCTCGCAAAGCCGAGGCTTTACCCTACCTGGTACCTCTTCGTGGTGTCATGCCACTGTAACATGAGGACATCGTCCTCTTTGTAGTGCTGTCTACTTCTCTTTATTACGATTATCATACAGCATTAGGCTATCTGCCTATTTGCGGTGCTACTCCGCTGTGACTTGGCTTGCAAAGCCGAGGCATTACTCCTACCTGGGAACCTCGTGGTGGAGTCACCCCACTGTAGCATGGAGTTACACTCCTTGTAGTACTGCGCTACCGTGCTTCCTGTAAAGCACTCCAGGCATTCACTCTGCCTGAGAACTCATTAAGGCATTTAAGCCAACCTTCCCACAGAAACCGTTTTTCGCAGAAAATAATAGTAGACAACAGTGGTTATAGGTCCGTAACCTCTCCATGTCCAATAGAACATGTACCCACCGTTCCTGATATTCTTCCGATTAGTGGTCCTCCCTTGAACCAAAAGCTAGATGCCTAGTAGATAAATCTTTGAACTAATAGCATAAAACTTTATGGTAGGAATACAATAATACAATATCAGAATGCCTTCAAGCCCATTTTACAAGTTGTGTCATCGACCAGCTGGCACTTGAGGCCCTTGGTGAACGGATCCACTAGGTTCTCCTGACTCCGAACATCAATCACTGCAATAACACCTCTCTTGATAAGATCGCGTACTGCTCTGTGCTTCAACCGCACCGTTCTCTTCTTCCCGTTGAAGAGTTCATTTGATGCCACTGCTGCTGCCGCCTGGTTGTCACAGTATATCGGTATTGCCGGTATCTGAGCCCCAACCATCGGAAGATCATACATGAGCTTTCGAAGCCACTCTGCTTCATCTGCAGCAGCATCCAATGCAAAGAATTCAGATTCCATGGAGGAGCGAGATAACATAGTCTGCTTCTTCGACTTCCATGATATAACAGCTTCGCCCATGGCGAATACGAATCCACCTGTGGAATACTCGCTCTCCATATCTGAACACCAGTTAGCATCACTGAAGCCTTCCACTACTGCCGGATCTTCGCTGTAGAAAAGTACATATGTCTGAGTTTTTTTGAGATATCTCATAACACGCTTCACAGCTTTCCAGTGCTCAACGCCTGGATTGCTAGTGAACCGACTCAGCATTTCCACTGCAAAAGCTATGTCAGGCCTTGTAGCAGTAGTAGCGTACATCAAGCTTCCGATGACGCTAGCGTACTCCAACTGCCTGACGCTTTCCCTCGAATTTGGCTCCAGCTTCTGATCACTCCGGTACGGTGTATCAATAAAAGGAAGATCTTGATACCCGTAGCGAGTGAGCATCTTCTCAATATAATGAGATTGTGACAGCGCTATTCCAGTGCCTGTCCGGATGATCTTGAGCCCCAAGATTACGTCGGCATCCCCCAAGTCCTTCATACTGAACTTGGTCGAGAGGAATTTCTTTGTCTCTGTGACGCAGCTTAAATCCGTACCTAGGATTAGCATGTCGTCCACGTAAAGACATACGATTACTCCTCTTCCATCAGCAAACTTCGTATAGACACACTTGTCTGTTTCACTGACCCTGTAGCCATTTGACCTTATCACCTTGTCAAACTTCTCATGCCACATTTTGGGAGCTTGTTTCAAACCATACAGAGACTTCATCAACTTGCAGACTTTGTCTTCCAGACCTCTGACGACAAAATCTTCTGGTTGTTGCATGTAGATCTCTTCGGTCAGCTCGCTATTAAGGAATACCGTTTTCACATCCATCTGATGTATCACCAGCTTGTGTATTGCTGCTAGAGCAATTAACAATCTGATGGTTGTCATCCGAGCTACTGGAGCATAAGTGTCAAAGTAGTCGATCCCCTGCTTCTGAGCGAACCCCTCTGGTCTTCATCGCCTCATCTAGGTAAGCGGATCTGCTTCCACATGATAGGTGACGAAGTCATCTCCGAAGTCTTTCGGCCTCCTCGTTCGCTTAGTTGACGGCTCAGCGAGTTCTGGTTCAGCTGGTGTCTCCTTGACGACAGCTTTATCTTGGACTACTGGTTCATTAAAGACTTATGTCTGCTTTGTACCCTCATCATTCTCCGGAAGATCCGCGAGAATAATATTCTTGTATTTTGCAAACTTGTCTTCAAAGTATATATTCAGCATCGCAAGATTCGATGATATGGTTTGACTCGATATCAAGGAATCTCGATATCAAGGAATCTCCGAGCATCACTCTTTTCGGCATACCCCAAGAAGATCGCCTTCGTAGTCCTTGTCCCCAGCTTCTGAATCTTCAGATCCGAGAGCTTCACATAAGCCAGATACCCCCACACTCGAATGACATTCAAGTTAGGTCTGACTTTGAACCAGAGTTCATGAGCAGTTATGTCGAAAGTTGCATATGGCACTCTGTTCAGAATGAACGTTGCCGTTAGTGCAGCTTCTCCCCAGTAACACTTTGGAAGACCCGCAGTCAACAGCATGGAGTTCATCATCTCTGTCAACGTTCTGTTCTTCCTTTCTGCTACTCCGTTGGATTAAGGAGAGTACGGAGCCGTTGTCTCATTGATGATTCCATGTTCTTTGCAGAATGATAAGAATTCATGAGACCGATACTCCCCGCCTCGATCACTCCTTAACCTCTTGAGTTGTTGTCCAGTTTGCCGCTCAGCCTCGGCCCTGAACTCCTTGAACTTCTCGAATGCTTCGTCTTTAGACTTGAGCAAGTAGACGAAAGCATACTTTGAGAAGTCATCGATGAAAGTAATGAAATACTTCATCCCGGCCTTTGTAGAGAATTGTTTGAAGTCACAGATACCTGAGTGAACCAACTCCAGAAGATCTGTGCTTCGATGGACCCTGTGAAAGGGTTTTCTTGTGATCTTCGTCTGAGCACATACTTCGTATTTCTCTACCTTACCCCCACACTTGGAGATAAGTCCTAGACTAGACATTTTGTTAATCCTTTTACAGTGAACATGTCCTAGCCTATTATGCCACAACTCAAGAGAATAATCAGAAAAAGTGATTGCATTTATGTCACCCCCATTTCCTGTATTTCGTATTAGTACTCGTAATTTGATTTTTGGCACTTATTTTATTTTCTCGACTTGCGGATTTTGGTTTCTCGTAATGGATTTTGGACCATGGCTTGGTTTTATTTTGTAGAGTTGGTTTGGTTGGTTTGGTTCATCATGAGTGGAACACCTTAGCCTATTCTTCACCTCCATGCCATCACAACCACCCTCATTAAAACCCACCAACTTCTTCTCTCTCCTCCATAACTCCATTAATTTCTTTCAACTTCTTCTTCTTCCTTCTTCCACACAACTCCCCAACCCATAGGCAAGTGCACCTTGCCATCAAATAAGCACCACTTTTTATTTGTCCATTGACTAGATTAGGCCATGGAGAACAACTTTAGAACTTGACATTTTGTGATTTGGAGCTTTCATTTTTCTAGATCTAGGTTTTAACCATTTTCAAAAATCCTTGGTTTTGATCTATTAAACTTTGATTTTTGCATGTTTTGATGCTTCCATGTGGAAGAGAATTCGATTTTTACTTAAGTTAGAACTTTGAAAATCTAGATTTGGTTTTGATTTGGCTAAGTTATGAAGATTTGAAGTTTTTGGTGTTCTTGAGGAGTTCATCTCAGCCTTGGTGAAGGCTCTCGGCCAGTGCTCTTTAGCACTTGACCGTTTGCGCACCCCGGCCTGTGCTCTTTAGCGCATGGCCGATTGCGCATAGGCTCAGCCAGTGCTTTGCGCTGCGCTGGATTGCGCTGGCGCAAGCTAGCCATGCGCAAGCCAGCCATGCGCTGCGCACTCGACCATTGCGCAGTCCATACTCTGCGCAGTCTACCCTTGCGCAATCCTCCCTTGCGCAATCCACCCTTGCGCAATCTAATTGATGCACAAGGCATCCCCTGTGCTCCTGTAACCCTGTACCCCTTGACCCCCTGCGCAGTCTACCCTTGCGCAAGGTAACCCTTGCGCAAGGCAACTCTTGCGCAGCTCTTCCATGCGCAGTACATACCCTGCGCAGCCCAACCCCTGATCCCCTTGCACAACCTACTTGTCTAGCATAACACGACAGTGACCCGTAGTGGTGCACTCCTGACATGACCAACCTGACATGATAGTGGCCCGTCATGGTGTGCTTCTGACAAGTACCGTGACATGATTTATCTTGATAACTTGATAGTGGCCCATGGCGGCGCACTCCTGACTTGACTTGTAACTTGTAACTTGACTCGTATAATCAACTTGACACCGTGGGTGTTCCTGCTTGCTTGCTTGTACAATCCACTTGTCTTGTCTTGCATCATGACTAGGACGTGACTTCCTGGGTACCACGGCCAGGGACTCGCGCTAAATTGGATTAGGCTAATGATTAGATCAAACTAGAACATGGAGAATTTCCAGTCACAGGCAATCTCGTTATCTGGGCGCTTTAATGGACTTGTAGCTTGCCGACGAGTAGAGCACATTTCCAGCACACTGTAATGTGTTGCACCCTCTAAGTCACCTAAGGGTACATTTGTCTCCCGGGCAATGTACCCACCTATAACTCTCAACCCGCGGAAGGATAACTGGATAGTCTGCAGGGCTTGGGACTGGGAGTTTCTCACTTGCATCTTGTTAGTAATTAAGGCTTGTGATAACCCTAGTTAGTTAAAGTAGTAAGCCGTAGTAATTGCTTGGCCGCTTGTGAATGCATGATGTCCAGCCTTGTCTAAGTCTTGTCTAGCTCCAGTACCTGCTATCTCCTGAGCATGTTTGTTTTCCTTATCTTAACGATAAATGGGTAGAGACAATGAGCTATTCAGACGAAGGGTTACAACCCCGGTCCTTGTCTGGTGTCACGACCCGATCCCAATTTCTTGGGTCGACTCGGATCATGCCCAGCCTGCACCGTTGTTGAGACGGCGGCAGTAAGCTGTATCCCATATGCAGGTACAATCAACAACATTTGAAACTATAATTGCCACAATATTTAATTAAACGATAATATAAACTTGTCCATTACAAAGCTTGTCCACAACTTTAACATAACATTTATTTTATTTAAAAGTTAAACTAAAACTCCAACTAAGCAGAAGTGTCATCATCAATCTCCTTGGACCTCGTCTGGAAGCACAGCAGGGTACAGCTCCGGGTCATAGTAACTACTGATCAGTAGCTCTGAGTCATCATTATGACCTATTGGGTGTGGAGGATCCAGTCAGGAAAGGAGCAAGTACAATTATGAAAATTAACAATTTGCATAATGAATAGAAACTTGCAATATTAAATAATTTTGAAACAATGATTTCCAACTATAAAACAATTGTGATTTGAGTAAGCAGTATCTATGACCGGTTTAGGATGATTCAATTGTATCCTATTGATACGGTCCGGCCTAACCCCGTGTGAAGAGGGGTAAGCTCGCACATTCATTAACTATTTGGCTTTGATCATAGATAACTACGCTACTCCCCATTATCCCGATGCAATGATTCAGTATATTACTCTAGGAGAGAGTACGTGTAACAGTTGTGTATTTAACATGCAAAAATTCTAATATTAATTAAACTGCAATTAACCACAACCGTTCTTGCCTTTGTTTTAGAATGACTGGATAGACGAGTCGGTACCGAGGAGGAACGTCAGGTGTAACTTCGAGTTCCTACAGTTGAGAACTCGACTTAGAATCTTTAATAACCAGGCTAAGTGCTAGTTGCAATCTCTAGTAGTAAGTCCTAGTCAGGTTTTAAGTTGTATTAATCTACAGCTAACGTTTACGTCGCAACTACATGCGTTTGATTAAGCCGGTTAATTGGATTATTTGGAAATAACAACGAGAATCAATTAACTTTGGAAAACTTTGTGTTTTTGTAATATATTTATAAAAATATAGTTTTCTTTTAATGATAAATCATGAACTAGTTATTTACTAATTTTTCATCCATTTAATTGATTCTTAATTAATTATAAAATTACGCTCTAACTACGATTTAAACGTCTAATCAAAACCACCCAAGATCACATCCACCCAGAAAAGAAAGTAAAAATCTACGCTACACAATACAAGGGCACAGCTAAACATCCTAGAGTGGACTTATGCCCTGTACAATTATTTTTACATCCAATAAGAGGAAATGATTTAATTACTAAATAAAATGCAGTAAAATAAATAACTATAATAAATAGCCTAAATATTAAATAAAATAATTTAAAATAAATGTTAAGAGTCTCAGACTCGGTCCATCATCAAAATCCAGCTAATACCACAACGCCCGGTCGGACCGGTGCGTTTGCATTTCGCTAGGGCCCACAGACCGGTACGGTCGTCGCCCGATAATCAGTTTTAAAATTCATTTTTCCGAAAACCGATTTTGAAATCAAATTAAATATAGTTTTATAAAAATTTGGGCAGCACTTCCTCTATTTCGGGACAAACCTAAAACTGGGAAATGCGCCACAGAAACCTGCAATTGTTCCAACCAATAATAATCCCAAAAATATAACCACCGAATTAACTTTCCAAACCACCAGAAATAATTTCCCAACCAACAGAACTTCCCGAAATACTCGGGAATCACGCAATCAAACCAACAACACACAAAATCCAGCAGACAAAAATCACAGAATATGCTAATGCAGCTAACCGAATTTCCCAAAGGGAAATCGGGGACCGATTCTCATCATAGACTCTACGGGAGGGACGAACTACTGTGATTAACAGGGATTACCAAATTTCCGTTGGCGGGGAGCTGCGGGAAAAGCTTGGGAAAACCGAAACAGCGTTCGGACAGCAGGTCGCGGAACCGGACAGCAAAGAACCTTGCAAATCCGGGCAGCAAAAGCTCCACGAAGCACGGGACAGTGGGATGAACCCCACAGAGCGCTGCCGAGATGGCGCTGCCGAGATCTGAACCGCCGGCGCGGGCACGGGCGGCGGGAAGACTCGCCGGGGAAAGGATCTGCCGCGGGGAGAAGTACGGCCGAGGGGGAAAAGGCCGGTCGGCTGCGCTAGGGCACGCCTCGCCGGAAGGGTGGGGGCGCGGACGGTGGCGCGGGGGCAACAGCACCTCGGGTCGCGGGTCGGCAGGGGGAGCTCCGCCGGAAGGGTCGGCCGCGGGGCTCGGGGAGCCGCGCGCAGGGAGGGCGGCGCTCGGCGCGAGGAAGAGCGCGGGGAAGCCGCACGGTCGGGGGGAGGAGCTCGCGTGGAGAGGGCCGCTGATGGCCGACGAACGGCGGGGAGCCGCGGATTTGGGGGTTAGGGCTCGGGCTCTTTCTCCAGAGAAGAAATGAAATTTGTGGAAATAAGAGAGAGATGAGAGAATTTATTTCTCTTTCTCCGTTGAGTGAACTCGTGAGAGAAAGAAGTGGGAAGTGGGGAATTAATAAAGGAAAGAGTGGGTTACGTGTGTGTGTGGGGAGTAATTAAAGGGGTGAGTAAATAGAGGGAGATGGAGAGTAGTGGTGGAGTAATTAAGGAGAAGGTGGTTAAATAAAGAGTGGTGGGGGTGTTGGGCTGTGCGTGAATAGTGAGGCGTTGGAGGAGAGGAAAAGGCAGCTTACCAATTCGTGAGGAGAAAAGGGGCAATTGGGTGCTGGTCCTATGGGACCAGCTGACTTAGTTTTCATTTATTATTGTTTCTTTTTTTTTTATTAAAGGAATAACCAAGTCAAAAACTAGGATTTTTAATAGAGAAGGAATTGGGCTCGGGCCTGGGTCTGGGTCCGAAAAACAAAAATTCATGTTATATTTACTTTCGAAATCCTTTTCCATCCAAAAATATTTAATAGTAATATTAACAATAATAATAATTTTGAAATACTAATAATATTATTATTTAATTATTAAATACAAATTATGGGTTTCACAATCTTTCCTTCTTAGAAAATTTCGTCCTCGAAATTAAAGGTAGGGTAGAAAAGACAAACAGGTACGGGTACTGCGCCCGTAACTCAGGTCCAACCATAAGAATTTCCAAGGTAGTCGTGGATGAGACGGTTTAGTGACAAGTTTTATTTATGATATTATCCACGCAGAAAAATACAAAAAGCGAACCAAAGTACACGAGGTTGATCAGACCATCATGCACCGGTCCTGATTAGACAATATATTAGTGGGTGCACCCAATAAAATACTGTCATGATCAAGCTTGATAAAGAGATAGCTTGCAAAACTAGGCTAACTTCGTCAGCATCAGTCAAGTTTAGAAAGAAAAGATAAGAAAATAGGAGTTTAAGTGATGGCTCAAATTCTGATCTTCTTCTTAACTCTGACTAGGCTTGCAACTGGTTTCTCTGGCTCTGAAAGGTTGAGTCCAATCTTCAGCTCTGAATTATCCAAAATGTGACTCGGATCCGAAATGTAACGTCTAAGCTGTGACGTAGAAGACGTTGCACATTCTCAAGATTAGCTGGTAGAGCTAACTGGTACGCTACTTCCAACGCGTCTTAAACTTCAAATGACCTGATGTACCTGGCCTCAATTTCCAGCTCCGTCGAAACTGATTGTTCCTCTGGTAGGAGAAACTTCACCAAATGCAATTTGGTCTTCCCAAGACCTGCCAAATTCCGAGACGCAAAATCTCAATACATCTTCAAGCGTCTGGATTGACCTCTCTGATTGCTCGTCCCGCTGTACTCCATGAATCCGGTAAATGTGCCTCTCGTACAATGCTGTCCACTTCTTAGTGGATAAACCAACTTTGAAAGTGTGCTGACTTAGTCAGTCGGTTTTCTATAATCCAATTGGTGCCCTTCCCTCCTTGGGAACAAGACAATCCTTACTCAAAGTTCATTGTCATATGCTTCTACTTCCACTCCGAATTGTCCAGCGGCTCCAACAAACTTGTTGTTCTCTTGCTAAATTCCTCATGTTGACAAAATCCCATACCTGGAATTGTCCTTCTTTATTGCATAACACCAATCAATGGAGGCATATTCCGATCCATCTTATTATCTCCTGAATATATGGAATACTGCGACTGGTGCATTTCTTTCATCAACTCGTTCCTCCGTTTGTCAGCCGATACATAAGGTCTCGTACCATTCTTCAGAGTTCCAATGCTGATCAATTTAGAAACCCTCGAGTGTTCCTGCCAACACTTGATCTCTAAACTTGCAAAGTGCCTCGTTTTGAAACTACGTTCTCTTGATTTTTGTCCCTCAGCCTTGAACTTCATCAATACTGAATTAGTATCCAGCTCCGTCCTTCTATCTCCAGGTAGTATAACCTCCAGTCCAAACTTTTCGATGCAGGTCGATGTCGAAAACCTTCATCTGCTTCAACCATCTTCTTAGTCTAACATTCAGCCCTTCCTGAGTGAAGACATATTTCAGACTTTGGTAGTCCGTACATATTTTCACTCCTTTTCCATAAAATTATGCTTCCATAGCTTCAAAGTAAAGATAATTGCAGCAATTCAAATTAGGTGTGGGATGATTCTTCTCATGAGTCTGTAGTTGCCTACATGTGTAAGCAATTACTTTCCCATGTTGTTGAAGAACGCAGCCCAGTCCTTTTCCAGAGGCATTACTGTAAATTGAGAAACCACCGGTTCCTGCGGGTAGCGCAAGGATTGGTGTAGTGGTAAGTCTCTTCTTTAGCTCCTCAATGCCGCCTGGCAATCTTTCGTCCAGATGAACTCTTCATTCTTCCAAGTGAGCTTCATCATCGGCTCAACAATCTTGGCGAATTCCTTCACGAACTTTTGATAGTAGCTAGCCAAGTTCAAGAAACTCCCGAATTGAACTTGGGGTATACCACTTTTCAACAGCAGCTATCTTCCATCGAAATTTCTTCTCTTGACAATATGGCCAAAAATCCACCTTGTCAAAGAAAATCCACGTTCAGATAACTTACCATAAAACTTCTTTTTCTTCAAAGTTTCCAGAACTTTCCTCAGATATTCTTCATGCTCTTCTTCAGTCTTCGAATATATCAGAATGTTATCTATGGAGAAGATAAACTGATTCAAATACTCATAAAAATCTCTGTTCATGAGATTCAGGAACACAGCAGAAGCATTTGTCAGTCCAATGTCATGACCAAAACTACCCATACTTGGTGTTTGAACACCGTCTTGGAAATGTCCTCTTTCCTGACTTTGATTTGATGGAAGTCAAATCTTAAGTCAAACTTCGAAACACCCTAACTCCACACAACCAGATCAAACAGATCCTCGATCCAGACAGAAAGTACTTGTTCTTTAGTGTCTGGTAATCGATGCACATCCGTTGTTCCATCCTTCCTGGGCACAAACAAGATAGGTGTTCCCTAAGGTGAAGTTCCACCCTGAATAAATCCTAGAGCCTTCATTGATCTAGTCCTTCATCTTCTTGGCCACCTTCGGGTTGACTCTGTAACATCCTTTAGATTTAGGTAAGAGCCGGGGACTAGGTCAGGGGTGAATCCTATGTCTAGATCTGGGATAATCCGGGAAGACTATCAGGGAAAACATCTGCCATAAAGGTGTAACTAAGAATTTCTTATTCATGTGGAGAATTATAGCAAAACTCTTATGATTGATCTAAGGACATCTTATTACAACTTCCAAAAAGATAATGCTATTCAGCAGTCCTAGGTACTATTCTTCATGGTTCTGGCTCCTGCATGAGCAGTCTCTAACTGCTTCATCTTCTATGAACCTCGAGTATGCATCATGCCTTATTGTAAGAGGCAGGGTCTGCTGGATAGGAAGAGGGTCCCTAGGTTGTGGCCTAACAGATGTTGCTGGGATATGAGCTCTGGTTTGATGGAAAGATAAGGGACAGTCCTTTACCCGATGTTCAGCAGATCCACATGCCAAACATTATCCCAAACTCTTGCGGCAACTATCGACCTGATGACCAGGCCTATTGCAATAGTTACAAGCCCATAGCTTCTTACGACAAGGCTGCCAAAAAGAAGAGTACTTGATGGGACCCCAAATATCTTCTAGATTCAAGGGTATCCTTCCTAGGACAAAAGTTCTGCTCTAACTTGGTTGGGATAACTAAGGCTACATCATGACGTTCTTCATGTCTTCTCTCGTGATATTCATCTGTTCCTGCTGGGCTTCATCTTGAGCTTTCTGGAACTCCAGGATTTCTTGAAATAGGACAACCATTTGGAAGATGATTGCTGGTACTGGTGGAGCAACAAAAATGAATACTCCACCAAGGAAATGCAATTCAGTTTGAGATGAGGTAGGAATCGCCAGTGTAGGAAAAACTTCACTGGATGCACTATGAGGACGGTCAAACAGCCGCGAGGGAAAAGACCCTGGGCTTGGTTGAGGAGATGGGGTATGATCCGAAGATGACACCTCATCGCCAGCAGGATTTGGGTCAACGGTCATTCTCTGGATGGTTTAGGATGCAAACATAAGCAAGGTATCCTACCAGTCTATAATCAAACAAAAATATTTATTTATAATATATTTCGGTCCTATGTTGTGACAAATTGATGTTCTAGTGTTCTAATTATTTCTAGGTATGTTTTCCTAAGTTGTTGTTCAGACCTGCATGGGCCACCACTAAAAACATGTCACGACCCGATCCCAATTTCTTGGGTCGACTCGGATCATGCCCAGTCTGCACCGTTGTTGAGACGGCGGCAGTAAGCTGTATCCCATATGCAGGTACAATCAACAACATTTGAAACTATAATTGCCACAACATTTAATTAAACGATAATATAAACTTGTCCATTACAAAGCTTGTCCACAACTTTAACATAACATTTATTTTATTTAAAAGTTAAACTAAAACTCCAACTAAGCAGAAGTGTCATCATCAATCTCCATGGACCTCGTCTGGGAGCACAGCAGGGTACAGCTCCGGGTCATAGTAACTACTGATCAGTAGCTCTGAGTCATCAATAGGACTTATTGGGTGTGGGGGATCCAGTCAGGAAAGGAGCAAGTACAATTATGAAAATTAACAATTTGCATAATGAATAGAAACTTGCAATATTAAATAATTTTGAAACAATGATTTCCAACTATAAAACAATTGTGATTTGAGTAAGCAGTATCTATGACCGGTTTAGGATGATTCAATTGTATCCTATTGATACGGTCCGGCCTAACCCCGTGTGAAGAGGGGTAAGCTCGCACATTCATTAACTATTTGGCTTTGATCATAGATAACTACGCTACTCCCCATTATCCCGATGCAATGATTCAGTATATTACTCTAGGAGAGAGTACGTGTAACAGTTGTGTATTTAACATGCAAAATTTCTAATATTAATTAAACTGCAATTAACCACAACCGTACTTGCCTTTGTTTTAGAATGACTGGATAGACGAGTCGGTACCGAGGAGGAACGTCAGGTGTAACTTTGAGTTCCTACAGTTGAGAACTCGACTTAGAATCTTTAATAACCAGGCTAAGTGCTAGTTGCAATCTCTAGTAGTAAGTCCTAGTCAGATTTTAAATTGTATTAATCTACAGCTAACGTTTACGTCGCAACTACATGCGTTTGATTAAGCCGGTTAATTGGATTATTTGGAAATAACAACGAGAATCAATTAACTTTGGAAAACTTTGTGTTTTTGTAATATATTTATAAAAATATAGTTTTCTTTTAATGATAAATCATGAACTAGTTATTTACTAATTTTTCATCCATTTAATTGATTCTTAATTAATTATAAAATTACGCTCTAACTACGATTTAAACGTCTAATCAAAACCACCCAAGATCACATCCACCCAGAAAAGAAAGTAAAAATCTACGCTACACAATACAAGGACACAGCTAAACATCCTAGAGTGGACTTATGCCCTGTACAATTATTTTTACATCCAATAAGAGGAAATGATTTAATTACTAAATAAAATGCAGTAAAATAAATAACTATAATAAATAGCCTAAATATTAAATAAAATAATTTAAAATAAATGTTAAGAGTCTCAGACTCGGTCCATCATCAAAATCCAGCTAATACCACAACGCCCGGTCGGACCGGTGCGTTTGCATTTCGCTAGGGCCCACAGACCGGTACGGTCGTCGCCCGATAATCAGTTTTAAAATTCATTTTTCCGAAAACCGATTTTGAAATCAAATTAAACATAGTTTTATAAAAATTTGGGCAGCACTTCCTCTATTTCGGGACAAACCCAAAACTGGGAAATGCGCCACAGAAACCTGCAATTGTTCCAACCAATAATAATCCCAAAAATATAACCACCGAATTAACTTTCCAAACCACCAAAAATAATTTCCCAACCAACAGAACTTCCCGAAATACCCGGGAATCACGCAATCAAACCAACAACACACAAAACCCAGCAGACAAAAATCACAGAATATGCTAACGCAGCTAACCGAATTTCCCAAAGGGAAATCGGGGACCGATTCTCATCATAGACTCTACGGGAGGGACGAACTACTGTGATTAACAGGGATTACCAAATTTCCGTTGGCGGGGAGCCGCGGGAAAAGCTTGGGAAAACCGAAATAGCGTTCGGACAGCAGGTCGCGGAACCGGACAGCAAAGAACCTTACGAATCCGGGCAGCAAAAGCTCCACGAAGCACGGGACAGTGGGATGAACCCCACAGAGCGCTGCCGAGATCTGAACCGCCGGCGCGGGCACGGGCGGCGGGAAGACTCGCCGGGGAAAGGATCTGCCGCGGGGAGAAGTACGGCCGAGGGGGAAAAGGCCGGTCGGCTGCGCTAGGGCACGCCTCGCCGGAAGGGTGGGGGCACGGACGGTGGCGCGGGGGCAACAACACCTCGGGTCGCAGGTCGGCCGGGGGAGCTCCGCCGGAAGGGTCGGCCGCGGGGCTCGGGGAGCCGCGCGCAGGGAGGGCGGCGCTCGGCGCGAGGAAGAGCGCGGGGAAGCCGCGCGGTCGGGGGGAGGAGCTCGCGCGGAGAGGGCCGCTGATTGCCGGCGAACGGCGGGGAGCTGCGGATTTGGGGGTTAGGGCTCGGGCTCTTTCTCCAGAGAAGAAATAAAATTTGTGGAAATAAGAGAGAGATGAGAGAATTTATTTCTCTTTCTCCGTTGAGTGAACTCGTGAGAGAGAGAAGTGGGAAGTGGGGAATTAATAAAGGAAAGAGTGGGTTACGTGTGTGTGGGAGGAGTAATTAAAGGGGTGAGTAAATAGAGGGAGATGGAGAGTAGTGGTGGAGTAATTAAGGAGAAGGTGGTTAAATAAAGAGTGGTGGGGGTGTTGGGCTGTGCGTGAATAGTGAGGCGTTGGAGGAGAGGAAAAGGCAGCTTACCAATTCGTGAGAAGAAAAGGGGCAATTGGGTGCTGGTCCTACGGGACCAGCTGACTTAGTTTTCATTTATTATTGTTTCTTTTTTTTTTTATTAAAGGAATAACCAAGTCAAAAATCAGGATTTTTAATAGAGAAGGAATTGGGCTCGGGCCTGGGTCTGGGTTCGAAAAACAAAAATTCATGTTATATTTACTTTCGAAATCCTTTTCCATCCAAAAATATTTAATAGTAATATTAACAATAATAATAATTTTGAAATACTAATAATATCATTATTTAATTATTAAATACAAATTATGGGTTTCACAATCTTTCCTCCTTAGAAAATTTTGTCCTCGAAATTAAAGGTAGGGTAGAAAAGACAAACAGATACGGGTACTGCGTCCGTAACTCAGGTCCAACCATAAGAATTTCCAAGGCAGTCGTGGATGAGACGGTTTAGTGACAAGTTTTATTTATGATATTATCCACGCAGAAAAATACAAAAAGCGAACCAAAGTACACGAGGTTGATCAGACCATCATGCACCGGTCCTGATTAGACAATATATTAGTGGGTGCACCCAATAAAATACTGTCATGATCAAGCTTGATAAAGAGATAGCTTGCAAAACTAGGCTAACTTCGTCAGCATCAGTCAAGTTTAGAACGAAAAGATAAGAAAATAGGAGTTTAAGTGATGGCTCAAATTCTGATCTTCTTCTTAACTCTGACTAGGCTTGCAACTGGTTTCTCTGGCTCTGAAAGGTTGAGTCCAATCTTCAGCTCTGAATTATCCAAAATGTAACTCGGATCCGAAATGTAACGTCTGAGCTGTGACGTAGAAGACGTTGCACATTCTCAAGATTAGCTGGCAGAGCTAACTGGTACGCTACTTCCAACGCGTCTTAAACTTCAAATGACCTGATGTACCTGGCCTCAATTTCCAGCTTCGTCGAAACTGATTGTTCCTCTGGTAGGAGAAACTTCACCAAATGCAATTTGGTCTTCCCAAGACCTGCCAAATTTTGAGACGCAAAATCTCAATACATCTTCAAGCGTCTGGATTGACCTCTCTGATTGCTCGTCCCGCTGTACTCCATGAATCCGGTAAATGTGCCTCTCGTACAATGCTGCCCACTTCTTAGTGGATAAACCAATTTTGAAAGTGTGCTGACTTAGTCAGTCGGTTTTCTATAATCCAATTGGTGCCCTTCCCTCCTTGGGAACAAGGCAATCCTTACTCAAAGTTCATTGTCATATGCTTCTACTTCCACTCCGAATTGTCCAGCGGCTCCAACAAACTTGTTGTTCTCTTGCTAAATTCCTTATGTTGACAAAATCTCATACCTGGAATTGTCCTTCTTTATTCCATAACACCAATCAATGGAGGCATATTCCGATCCATCTTATTATCTCCTGAATATATGGAATACTGCGACTGGTGCATTTCTTTCATCAACTCGTTCCTCCGTTTGTCAGCCGATACACAAGGTCTCGTACCATTCTTCAGAGTTCCAATGCTGATCAATTTAGAAACCCTCGAGTGTTCCTGCCAACACTTGATCTCTAAACTTGTAAAGTGCCTCGTTTTGAAACTACATTCTCTTGATTTTTGTCCCTCAGCCTTGAACTTCACCAATACTGAATTAGCATCCAGCTCCGTCCTTCTATCTCCAGGTAGTATAACCTCCAGTCCAAACTTCTCGATGCAGGTCGATGTCGAAAACCTTCATCTGCTTCAACCATCTTCTTAGTCTAACATTCAGCCCTTCCTGAGTGAAGACATATTTCAGACTTTGGTAGTCCGTACATATTTTCACTCCCTTTTCATAAAATCATGCTTCCATAGCTTCAAAGTAAAGATAATTGTAGCAATTCAAATTAGGTGTGGGATGATTCTTCTCATGAGTCTGTAGTTGCCTACATGTGTAAGCAATTACTTTCCCATGTTGTTGAAGAACGCAGCCCAGTCCTTTTCCAGAGGCATTACTGTAAATTGAGAAACCACCGGTTCCTGCGGGTAGCGCAAGGATTGGTGTAGTGGTAAGTCTCTTCTTTAGTTCCTCAATGCCGCCTGGCAATCTTTCGTCCAGATGAACTCTTCATTCTTCCAAGTGAGCTTCGTCATCGGCTCAACAATCTTGGCAAATTCCTTCACGAACTTCTGATAGTAGCTAGCCAAGTTCAAGAAACTCCCGAATTGAACTTGGGATATACCACTTTTCAACAGCAGCTATCTTCCATCGAAATTTCTTCTCTTGACAATATGGCCAAAAATCCACCTTGTCAAAGAAAATCCACGTTCAGATAACTTACCATAAAACTTCTTTTTCTTCAAAGTTTCCAGAACTTTCCTCAGATATTCTTCATGCTCTTCTTCAGTCTTCGAATATATCAGAATGTTATCTATGGAGAAGATAAACTGATTCAAATACTCATAAAAATCTCTGTTCATGAGATTCAGGAACACAGCAGAAGTATTTGTCAGTCCAACGTCATGACCAAAACTACCCATACTTGGTGTTTGAACACCGTCTTGGAAATGTCCTCTTTCCTGACTTTGATTTGATAGAAGTCAAATCTTAAGTCAAACTTCGAAACACCCTAACTCCACATAACCAGATCAAACAGATCCTCGATCCAGACAGAAAGTACTTGTTCTTTAGTGTCTGGTAATCGATGCACATCCGTTGTTCCATCCTTCCTGGGCACAAACAAGATAGGTGTTCCCTAAGGTGAAGTTCCACCCTGAATAAATCCTAGAGCCTTCATTGATCTAGTCCTTCATCTTCTTGGCCACCTTCGGGTTGACTCTGTAACATCCTTTAGATTTAGGTAAGAGCCGGGGACTAGGTCAGGGGTGAATCCTATGTCTAGATCTGGGATAATCCGAAAAGACTATCAGGGAAAATATCTGCCATAAAGGTGTAACTCTGTTAATTGCTGGAGATTGAGACAATAGGCTTGACCTTAAGAGACTGCTGGCTTGTAGTAAACCCTCATATCTAGACAGCCATGACCGTATAGTTGAGATGTATTCTATTTCAATATACGTAGCTGGCTATGTTCGCCCCCGCTCTCCAGTATTCTGATTCTGGGACGTGACACGGTTTAAGTGGTGGCCCATGCAGGTCTTGTCAATCAAGAAATGTGAGGGTTTACCGAATAGATGTCTCAATCAATATTCGCCCTTGATCTCTGCTCGTATCTTCAAATCCCTGAGATTTTTGACCTGATCACATGCTTGCATCATTGATCTGTCCTGGTCCTTTCCTTACTGTTCCCTATGTCGTCTTCTTCAGCGGCATTGCTCCCGGACATGCCAACCAGCCAGAGGAAGCTCAACAAGCACCCCAGCGCCAGGAAGATCAAGCTCAGCACTCTGGAGTAGCCTCCCGAGTTATGCTTTCCGGAGGCTCAGAACCTCCAGTTCAGGCAGCTCCGCCCGTTCAACCAGCTAGACAGGATGAGGGACCTTTGGTAGGGCTTATCAGAGAACTGCTTGCATCCCAAGATCGTCGAGGCGACGCCTTGCACCAGGAAGTTCATGATGCACTAACCCGAGGAGGTCCCCAAGGGAATCAGGCGGCCAACAGTTTCAAGCGCTTGAACCCTCCCTTCTTTGACGGCAGTGAAGATGCGATTGCTGCGGACGCTTGGCTTCAGGATACCGAGGTGGTTCTAGAAGCAGCTAGAACACCTGAAAATAAGAAGGTGGCGGTGGTACGCCTGCAGTTGTTAGACTTGGCTCGCGATTGGTGGGCAGCTCAGGCCATGGGGTTAGCGGCACCAGTCACTTGGACGACGTTCAGAGAGAGGTTCCAACCAAAGTACTTCGATGCGGTGGCACGGTACGACCTGCAGACCAGATTCACCAACTTGAAGCAAGGAGGCAGGACGGTCGATGGCTATGCGACCAAGTTTTCTAGGCTGAGTAGGTTCGCCCCCACCTTGGTGGCAACCGAGTTCGATAGGGCTCAGCGATTCCAGCAAGGGCTGCATTTAGAGATATTATTGGCTGTCGAGCAGTTCGAGCACCAGACGTTCGATGCAGTATTGAAGGCAGCAAGGAGGCATGAGTATACCTTCCGGAGAATTGTGGACAGGACCGGAGGCAGGAAGCGGTCCCACAGTCAGATGCACCAATCATCAGCTCCAGCCCCGACAGCTAGGGGATTGACCATTGGAACTCCGAGGCGGGCGGCCTCAGTGACGTCGGTTCAGCATTCAACCCCGACGTACCCGCAGCAGCAGAAGCAGAAGCAGTCTTCCACGGTGGGATGTTCTCATTGCGGGAAGCCGGGCCATGTAGTGGCAGAGTGTCGTAGGGCACAGGGGTTGTGCCTGGCTTGTGGAGGAGCAGACCACCAGATAGGGACCTGCCCGAATAGGGGAGGTCCATCATCATCCAACCTTTCTAGTTCTTCGATGAGAGGACCAGCCCCAGTTCCAGTCCAGCAGCAGCAGCAACAGCAGTACCCGAGGCCATTGGCGCCCCAGGCCCAGGCCTTCCAGCAGCAGTTCACCCAGGCTCCAGCACAGAGTCGGCAGAGGGGTTTCCAGCAGAGGGGACCCGCAGCTAGAGGTCAGGCTATGATGGTGACCATAGAAGAAGAAGTTGCACCAGGTGAGGTAGTGGCAGGTACTATTCTCGTCAACACCTTTCCAGCATCTGTATTATTTGATTCTGGTGCATCGCATTCATTCATGTCTGCACGATTCGCGACACGGATATGATTGGAGCCCGAGTCATTATCAGTGAGGCTCAATATACTTACTGGTAATGGTCTTGTGGGAGTAGATCGAGTGTTTTCCTCGTGTCGGATCGTAGTTAGCGGTAGAGAGTTCCCCGCTAGGCTCATAGAGTTTCCTATGGCAGACTATGATGTAGTCCTAGGCATGGATTGGTTGAGGAACCATTATGCTAGGATATACTGCCATGTTGGCAGAGTTGTCTTTAGTATTCCCGGAGAGCCAGAGTTTTCATTTTCCAGAGGCACAGTAGAGCCATCTCCTCCAGTATTGCGGATGGCAGTAGCAGCAGTGCAGTTGTCCCGGATAGTTGAAGAGTTTCCAGATGTCTTTCCAAAGGAACTTCCAGGGATGCCGCCAGAGCGGGAGATTGAGTTCACCATTGACTTGATTCCCGGGACAGCACCAGTATCAGAGCGAGTCTACAGAATGGCGCCTTCAGAGTTGGAGATTTTGTACAAGATGATTGAAGAACTTAGAACCAAGGGATTCATTCGTGCTAGTGGATCGTCTTGGGGAGCCCCGATACTTCTTATGAAAAAGAAGGATGGTACGTCCAGGCTATGTGTTGATTATCATACCTTGAACTCAGTGACAATCAAGAACAGATACCCTCTTCCAAGGATAGATGACTTGTTTGATCAACTCAAAGGGGCTTCAGTTTTCTCGAAGATAGACTTGCGGTCAGGATACCACCAGATCAGAGTCAGAGAGCAGGACATCCCGAAGATGGCGTTCAGATCTAGATACGGGCATTGGGAGTTTCTAGTTATGCCCTTTGGAGCGACCAATGCGCCGGCAGTGTTCATGGACCTCATGAACCGTATTTTCATGCCTTACTTGGATCAGTTTGTGATAGTGTTCCTTGATGACATCCTGGTCTACAGCAAGAGTGAAGCAGAGCACGAGCAGCATCTCAGAGTTGTCCTCCAGATTCTCAGAGAGCACCAGTTGTACGCCAAGTTCAGTAAATGCGAGTTCTGGCTCGATCGCATTTCTTACTTGGGTCACATCATTACCAGAGGAGGAGTGGAAGTGGATCCCCAGAAGATTGTGGCTATCGAGGCATGGCCAGTACCCAGCTCAGTGGCAGAAGTTCGTAGCTTTCTTGGATTGGCCGGCTACTACCGGCGGTTCGTCTCTGATTTTGTAAGGATTTCAGCGCCGATGACCCAGCTGACCTGCAAGGATGTGTCGTTCGTTTGGACAGCAGAATGTCAGGAATCATTTGAGAAGTTGAAGCGAGGTTTGATAACGGCTCCCATTCTCACACTTCCAGATGGGACCGGAGGATTCACAGTTTATTGCGACGCTTCAGGCAGAGGATTGGGATGTGTTTTGATGCAGCATGGGAAGGTAATTGCTTATGCGTCACGCCAACTCCATGATCATGAGAAGAATTACCCGACCCACGACTTGGAGCTAACAGCAGTAGTGTTTGTACTTAAGTTGTGGAGGCACTACTTGTACGGAGACAGAGTAGAGATATTTACTGATCATAAGAGCCTGAAGTATATTTTCACCCAGAAGGACCTTAATATACGGCAGAGAAGATGGCTCGAACTACTTGTGGACTATGATGTGGACTTGCAGTATCACCCAGGGAAGGCCAACGTGGTAGCAGATGCGTTGAGCAGGAGAGCCGGAGTTTACCTTCTAACAGCGTAACCAGAGATATTGGCAGATCTTCAGAAGATGGGAATTGAAGTGATTCTTCCTTCCAATGTGGCCTTGATGGCCAGCCTACAGATTCAGTCCAGCATAGTTGAGAGGATCCGGATAGCACAGTTAACAGATTCCAAGATTCAGCGGCTCAGAGCAGAGTGCGAGGCAGGGAGAAGGCCAGAGTTATGTATTCATGAGGATGGTACGCTTCGACACGGCATGCGTCTTTGTGTACCCAGTAGAGATATCAGACAGGAAGTCATGGCAGAGGCTCACAGTTCGCAGTATTCCATCCACCCAGGCAGCACGAAGATGTACCGAGATATTCGTCAACACTTTTGGTGAAATGGTATGAAGAGGGAGATAGCCCGGTATGTCTCTCGATGTTTGGTTTGCCAACAGGTCAAGGCTGAACATCAGAGGCCAGCTGGACTTCTTCAACCCTTGCCGATCCCAGAATAGAAATGGGAACACATAATCATGGATTTCGTGACTGGATTACCCAGATCTCCGGCCGACAGAGATGCTATTTGGGTCATTGTGCACAGGCTTACCAAGGTGGCACACTTCCTTCCATTCAGAGTTGGACAGTCGACGGCGCAGCTAGCAGAAATGTATCTCAGGCAGATCGTCCGACTTCACGGAGTGCCAGTCAGCATAGTATCAGACAGGGATACGAGATTCACATCGCACTTTTGGCGCAGTCTTCATCAAAGTTTGGGAACTCGTCTCAAGTTCAGCTCAGCGTATCATCCGCAGACAGATGGGCAGTCAGAGCGTACTATACAAACTCTTGAAGATATGTTGCGGTCGTGTACCCTTGACTTCGGTGGTTCGTGGGAGGATCACCTGCACCTGGTGGAATTCTCGTACAACAATAGTTTTCAGGCCAGTATCCAGATGGCACCCTTCGAGGCTCTGTATGGCAGGAAGTGCAGATCCCCGTTAGCATGGGACGATGTCGGAGAGAGGCAGATGCTCGGTCCAGAACTGATTTCTCAGACGGTTGAAGTGGTCAGGAAAGTCAGAGATCACCTCCGAGTTGCTCAGGATCGCCAGCGCCATTGGGCCGATGCTCATCGGTGTCCCTTAGAATTTGTCGTCGGCGACCATGTATTCTTTAGGATCTCGCCTACCCGCGGCGTCATTCGTTTTGGCGTGCGGGGAAAGCTTAGTCCTAGGTATATAGGACCGTTCGATATTCTAGAGCGAGTAGGCGATGTGTCCTATTATCTCGCTCTTCCGCCGTCGCTAAGTGAGGTACATGATGTATTCTATGTATCCCAATTAAGACGGTACATCCCGGACCCGAGCCATATCCTAGATCATTCGGAATTAGTTGTTGGTACCAACCTTTCGTATGAGAAGAGGCCCGTGTCTATATTGGACCGGAGAGAAAAGACGCTCAAGAACAAGACTATTAACTTAGTCCGTGTTGCTTGGGGTCATCACTCTCTAGGTGAGTCAACGTGGGAGCGTGAGGACGACATCCGATCGCGATATCCCTACCTGTTTGACTCGTGAGGTATAATGTCTTTCTTATACCTTACGCTTTCCCTTCCTTGCTTGCATTGTATGATTGTATGATTGAACTGCTTAGTGTATCTTGTCTGTGCTTAGTATAGCTTGTCGTGTCAATCTCTAGCTCCTTGATTAAATTCCGAGGACGGAATTCTTTGAAGGTGGGTAGAGTTGTCACCCCCATTTCCTGTATTTCGTATTAGTACTCGTAATTTGATTTTTGGCACGTATTTTATTTTCTCGACTTGCGGATTTTGGTTTCTCGTAATGGGTTTTGGACCATGGCTTGGTTTTATTTTATGGAGTTGGTTTGGTTGGTTTGGTTCATCATGAGTGGAATACCTTAGCCTATTCTCCACCTCCATTCCATCACAACCACCCTCATTAAAACCCACCAACTTCTTCTCTCTCCTCCATAACTCCATTAATTTCTTTTAACTTCTTCTTCTTCCTTCTTCCACACAACTCCCCAACCCATAGGCAAGTGCACCTTGCCATCAAATAAGTACCACTTTTTATTTGTCCATTAACTAGATTAGGCCATGGAGAACAACTTTAGAACTTGACATTTTGTGATTTGGAGCTTTCATTTTTCTAGATCTAGGTTTTAACCATTTTCGAAAATCTTTGGTTTTGATCTATTAAACTTCGATTTTTGCATGTTTTGATGCTTCCATGTGGAAGAGAATTCGATTTTTACTCAAGTTAGAACTTTGAAATCTAGATTTGGTTTTGATTTGGCTAAGTTATGAAGATTTAAAGTTTTTGGTGTTCTTGAGGAGTTCATCTCAGCCTTGGTGAAGGCTCTCGGCCAGTGCTCTTTAGCACTTGACCGTTTGCGCACCCCGGCCTGTGCTCTTTAGCGCATGGCCGATTGCGCATAGGCTCAGCCAGTGCTTTGTGCTGCGCTGGATTGCGCTGGCGCAAGCTAGCCATGCGCAAGCCAGCCATGCGCAAAGTAACCCCTGCGCACTCGACCATTGCGCAGTCCATACTCTGCGCAGTCTACCCTTGCGCAATCCTCCCTTGCGCAATCCACCCTTACGCAATCTAATTGATGCACAAGGCATCCCCTGTGCTCCTGTAACCCTGTACCCCTTGACCCCCTGCGCAGTCTACCCTTGCGCAAGGTAACCCTTGCGCAAGGCAACTCTTGCGCAGCTCTTCCATGCGCAGTACATACCCTGCGCAGCCCAACCCCTGACCCCCTTGCACAACCTACTTGTCTATGATGAAATGTTTATTTCCTTAAGCTTGGCTCTTCTACAGTCCTATATATATTGGTATTTATTTAGATATTTTACGCCCATTTTATATCCTTACGCCTTTTGTCATGAACTGATTTTACTTAATATGTTTGGAATGACTATTGTACATGGCTTGGTATGGCAAAGAACTATCATAACACGACAGTGACCCGTAGTGGTGCACTCCTGACATGACCAATCTGACATGATAGTGGCCCGTCATGGTGCGCTCCTGACAAGTACCCTGACATGATTTATCCTGATAACTTGATAGTGGCCCGTGGCGGCGCACTCCTGACTTGACTTGTAACTTGTAACTTGTAACTTGACTCGTATAATCAACTTGACACCGTGGGTGTTCCTGCTTGCTTGCTTGTACAATCTACTTGTCTTGTCTTGCATCATGACTAGGACGTGACTTCCTGGGTACCACGGCCAGGGACTCGCGCTAAATTGGATTAGGCTAATGATTAGATCAAACTAGAATATGGAGAATTCCCAATCACAGGCAATCTCGTTATCTGGACGCTTTAATGGACTTGTAGCTTGTCGACGAGTAGAGCACATTTCCAGCACACTGTCATGTGTTGCACCCTCTAAGTCACCTAAGGGTACATTTGTCTCCCGGGCAATGTACCCACCTATAACTCTCAACCCGCGGAAGGATAACTGGATAGTCTGCAGGGCTTGGGACTGGGAGTTTCTCACTTGCACTACACCAAAATGGACGATTTGCGACAGTTAAAGTTGTCTAACAATGACATACAAAAGCTGTCATTTTAATTTCGACGGATTAAAAATGATGTTTGACATCAAAATCCATTCTACCAAAACAGTAAATTTAGATTTGATAGACTAAAACTGTTCTTTAACATTAAAGTTCCGTTGAAAATTTAGGTTTCCTTCTCTATCAAAAATTTTGGCTCCCAATTTTTATCAAAATCCCGCGCCCATCCACTGGAACCCTTTTCTCAAACCCCCAAAACCCTGACCCCTTCTCAATTCCTCTCTCTTCGCTTCTACCACCACCCTCACCCTCACCCCGTAGCCGTTACGCGACATGCATCTGCCAACCGACGCCATCACCACTGCCACACCACCATCTCGAGGCCGACCTCTTTCTCCATCAAGCCGCCTCCACTAGATAGGATTCCACTTCTCCTCCTCCTTCGACTTAAAAAATTAGGTTTAGGGTTTTGATTTAGGTGTTCTTCCTCTCGATGGCGCTGTACTCATTCTCTACAGTCGGTAAGCACACACACGCTCTTTCTCCCTCCCTCATTATGTCTTGGTATTTGGTTCTATTTGCCTTCAATTTCGTTAGAATAATGATATTTACCAATTCCCTTTGTCCAAAAATAATACCTTCTTTCCCCCAAAAAATGTTAGTCATGGGTGGGAAAATTTTGTCTAAATGATCAATTTTATGGACCCGTAACGTCAAATATAATAGATTTAATAAAAAAATAGGGGTTCAACCAATCCCATCGAGCCCTTTATGTTGGAGGGACACATGTGTGACATGGTACAGTATGAACAATCGTCATAGACACGGATTCAACACCATTTTTTTGTGCGACATAGCCTATTTTGGGAGTATTGGTGCGACAAGGCCTGTTGTTTCTATTATATGTTATTGTTTCTATTATATGTAGGAGACCTATGTTTTTTGGGAGAGTAAGAACTTATTCAGTTGCTTTGAACTTTTAATATGATTATTACGAACTTTAATATTTTCATTTACATATACTGAAACACTTCATTTACATTTACAAGAGCCAATATTGAATGAATTGTTAGATTATTAACTATTGGGTGAGTGGCCTTCTATGTGCTCAGGATCATTTAGTACCAACTGTGATATTTACAAGTAGACAATATTGTTGCTACGTGAAAAATGTAATAATTTATATTAAAAAGGTCTAGGCTATGTGGGACACTCCAAAATGGAGTGAACAAAATAAAGCAATTTTCTTCAGTTGCAGCCTGGGCACTCCAAAATATAGAAGAGGCATAACAGTGCAACTGGTAGACCAGTAAGGGCTTCTTGTTTTTCCTCATTTACTTAATTATTGTTTTTGACTTTTATATGATATGGACTTGTCTCTGTGGAAGACTGTTCGGTTGAAGCTTTTTTTTGCTTTCAGGTGTTTAAGTTTGGAGTAGAGAAGGAAATCAAATTCAGAGTATCAGAACTCCAAATATGAGTATCATAACTCCATAGTGTCAGGGTGCTCTCTCCATGCTCTATTTTTTTACGTATATCTTCCGAGGTTTATTTTTAGCATTTTAAGCTAGGCCTAGAAGATGCAAAGGTTAATACGTAGGATCTTTTGAATTTGAAGTTGATGTTGTTGAGATGTTTGGTACATGATACTACATGATAATATGGCAGTTTGTTCCATGTGTATACAACACACCTCACACACAAACACACACATCGCCACCCCAGTTTAGCGAGCATCATGCCTCTTAATTCATCCTAAAATATATATATCTGGTTAGATCAACAGAACTTTGTCACGTGAGTTTTGCGGATTCCTGTTTCCATTTCCATATAATAGCTATAGGGCTATAACAGTCATTTATGAATAAAAAGAAACATTAGTTATATTTGTCGTGTTTGGTAAAAAACTCATTTCACAACGCATGACTGATCCCCACTTACTTGATATGTTGATTATTAATGCAACTGATGCATTGCTAACTTTGACAGGTGATTTGCCAAATTTCACCTTAAAGATATTTGCTTTCCAATACAATTTACTTTTGGATGGAAATCGAATACTAGAAAAAACAAACATACCTATTTATCTTGCATTTTTGTATTAGCATATGTTGTTTCCATAGTAGTGTAATTGTTGTGTTTTACTTCGTTTGTCTACTAAATTAACATATATTGTGATGATGCTGGATTCTAGTATGAAAGACAGAAGTCTTATGAGTATATTTAGATATCTTGGTTTGATGATGTTGTGAATTTGTTATAAACCAATACAGTAGTTTAACATATCTATTTCATCTTTTTGTTCGATATTTTGATTTTACAGTATTTTAACTACTATGCTAAAATTACAGGCCTATGTAGATTTCATTCATGATATAATGGCCTATTTTAACTTACTGTTGTCAGGTTCTTAACATGTTAATGATCAAGATTGATCAGATTCTTGTTTCCTGTTTCAAGAAATTAATTGAACTTTAAACTTTATTTGTCATACTTTGATTTGAGCTTTTAATTAATTCTATCTTAACATATTCGTAGATGCATCTGCGGGTATGCATACAGTACATCTGCCCCAAAGTTATTATATATCGCAAGGGCTATGAGCTGAGTAGCCTTCAGGTTCGCAAACTCTTATACTCATCATAGCTATGATATGTTTTGAATATCTAAGGACGTGTTGGGTGGGTCTTGGGAGAGTATGTCTGATACTTAGTAACATTGCAATTTCCCTTTGTTGTCAGTATACATGTTCCAGCTTTCTGCATTTCTTCCTTTTGATTTGTTGCCTTTGATACATTTTATTACATGCATTATTGTATGTACTTGTATATGATGCTACACATGTGCGCTTGTTCGTGCGTGCGTGCACACATGGTAAATCCTAGTATTTGTAATGAAACACATTGTAAAATAACCGATAATTAATGTGCACGAAACATCATTCTATAGAGAATCTATCTAACAGGAAACTAGGTTACCATCCTCATAGGAGAAGGTTAGTTAACCCCTTCTCTTTCATTACATTGTGTATCATGCTCATCTGGTTGCAAACATCTAAAACATGAGAGAAAGACACTATAACTAGATTGGTCAATTAACCTTGTTCTATAACAAGGGGTTGCCTACTTATTTGACAGTCATGGTATAGCTGAGGCTGCTTGAGATTGGTAATTTGAAAGGAATATATCTTGGTGCATAGAGTTACTTATACCGTTGGAGATATGAAAATAACCAAATTCAGTCCTAGGCTTCTAGCATTTCCTTTTCCAATGGCAGATATCTTGGTGAATACATAGAGACAGATAGTGCAAGAGGTCATCTTCAAGTTAAAATGTAGTATTATAATTCTAATGCTTTGTTGCTGCTAATTCCTCAGGTGGTTTTTATTTTATATCTCTTATCAGCTTTAGGAAGATCTGCTTATGTGCTACAGTTACTTATACTAGTATATTTCACCCTCTTTGTTTTGTCATGGTATCCCTTTAGTTCTGCTTGTGCTCAAACATCTGCATTAGCATGAGCATAATGGCAAATGATATGCTCGTGTGTCTTTCCATGAGCATGTGTGAAACGACAATATTTATCTTGTTTTCTTTATCATCGTGTCATGTTTTTTGTGCAGTCATAAATGGACCATTCAAAGAACTAATTGCAATATATCTTTGAACAAGATTGCATCCATATTTTGATAATGCCAATCAAATAACTTTGTTCTACTCTTTTTTTTTCCTTCCAATAGAATTAGTGGTTGAACTACTCAAATTATTCATGACTGTCAATGATACATGACTTCTGTTCTCGTGCCTAAATCATCATTTTTGGGTATGAATATTTCAATATCTTCTTTTTACTCCCGACCATTACTAATATACATAATATAGTGTCAGAATCAAACTTTTATACTTATAATGTGTATACATACTTAACATAGTGTATACTTAATATAGCATCGGAATCATACTTGGGAAGCTACCATGTCCAAAATTTAAACCTGTAAAATACTACATTGGAATAATTGGAATATTTTTCACTGAGTGGTTTGAATACATATGCACAGAAGGATAACCTTTCTCATACAAGTCTACTCAAAGTCGAAGTGTATTCAAACTGAGACCAAATTATTTTCTCAATCGGTCGCATTGGATCGGTATCGGCCGATACTACAAAATATGATTTTGGGTCCCATGTATCTTAATATCTTTAGGTATTGTTTTGCGGATGGTTAAAAAATTACTTCTACCATAGAAAACTCTAATATATCTTCTTGGTATTCTGGCCTTGGGAACGACACCTCGTTTATTCATTATATTGTCTCTGTTCTTGGAGGAGGAGGACGCTAAAGCTGTAATTATGATATCTGTAATAGAGGTTACTCAGGTACCTGGGTAATTATGGCTAAGAGAGCTACCATGCCATTACTATCTACTATCCCAATAGGGACGTGCGGTAATATTTTCCTTTTGAAATTACAGTCACCCGAGGTCGAGGAGGTGTCAAAACAAATCAAGACAAAGCTGATGGAAGTTGACGGATTTGATAATTTCTACCAGGTGTTATGTTTAGAAGAATGTGGGATCAAAAAGAGGTTACATGTTCACAAGCGATAAACCGCAGTGTTTATTGATCTTACAAAAACTGGGATCCCAAATATCATGTTAAGAGATCTTTATTTTTTTGCAATGCCTTCACAAAAGTATCTCGTAGAATACTTGTTTTTCTTTTCTTTTCTGTTGTAGTCAATATCATTATATTATTTGCCAGTATAAATTTTATATAACCTGAATTACACCCCAAAGGTATTCACTTAGTATATCATTGTATGATATTTTAGCTTATGTAATGTTTCACTGATACAAGAGAGGAATGTTTTGCATTGGAAGCAAGAAAGTACTTAAAAAGTAATTTTCATATAAATGGTTCATCTGGCACAGAAGGGCAAGATTTTGCTTTGGAAGTACGAAAATACTTCAAATCTAAGTTATCATACAACTTACTTCCATGAACTTTGATTATGTCATTGAAGTCCAGAATTAAGATAAATTTTCATTTGGAAATAGTTCTCCCTGATCTTAATCTTGTACAAACCACAGTGGTCTTTGCGATGCTGAAGCATCTGAATTCAATAGTTATATTTTGAAATATTGCTTTTCCTTTTCTTTTTTGGGTTTACTGAAAAGCTGATAAATGGTATTTCACACTATAAGTTTTGACTGCTGTTCGTTCAAATTTAAAATTTTATCCCTTTATTAGATGCCCTATTTGGTTCTCCTAAGGAGCATTCTTGTAACTTGTCTTGTATCAGTGCCTAACCTTTATGTCTAACATCTCCAATTTCCATACATGAATCACAGTTACGATGGAGATGTAGAAGGCTTACGGTTGCATTGTGTGTCATATAGCGGACCAGATTGGAGCTAAGAATTCCTTTTGCCAGAGTGGGCTTTTCTGTGACAATCTCACTCAATATATTTATATCCAGCTATTATCTCCTGATGCCAATTGAAAGGAGTTGGACCATAGGTTCTTCGTTCTTGCACTCATATATGGTGTTGCAGTAAGCTGGATGGATCGAGATAGTACCTTTGGTTTCCAATGCTGCAGATGCCATGCCCTTCAAAATCATCATACAATGCCAATGCATCTGATTTAATCACTGTTTGCTTGTAGAATAGCTATGTACCAGCTACCAAGTAGGATTGATAAAATACGTTATGGACAATTGTAATGTAATCGACATTTTCCAGCTGCTGTTGCTGCTGGGTTATATGTATACTTGACAGTCGAGTTATTTCTGTCATTATCTTATTTTCATATGCCATAATCATTAAGTTTCTTTTGTTGATGTTTGTTGATGTTTATATAAAATTCTATTTATGTCACTTCTGATACCATCTCTTGGATGACCTTGTTGTGATGTGCCATAAGGGTTTCATATTTTCTTTTAGTGAATTAGCGCTGTGACTGACCTTTTTGTACAGAGCTTTTAGATGTATTTTAGTTTTATATAGAGGATGAACATGCTTATATAACTTTGATATGGATGAATTGAGGTTTTTTTTAAATTTGGTTTCCAGAAAAACGACAGATCTTAACTGTTGAAATGAAAAAAATAATGGCCAACCAATTCACAGATTATTTGATAGTTTTGATCTGTTGTTTTTATTTGACAGACAATTACTGTCATTTTTTTCACTAGGAAACAACATTCCAAAACTGTCGTTTATATTTTGGGACGCGCTATTAACGACGGATGCTCCGACGGATCAAAAATGTCGTTTATCGTAATTTACGACGGTTTTGGTCTGTCAAAAAATGTCTGTTTTGGTGTAGTGTTGCATCTTGTTAGTAATTAAGGCTTGTGATAACCCTAGTTAGTTAAAGTAGTAAGCCGTAGTAATTGCTTGGCCGCTTGTGAATGCATGATGTCCAGCCTTGTCTAAGTCTTGTCTAGCTCCAGTACCTGCTATCTCCTGAGCATGTTTGTTTTTCTTATCTTAACGATAAATGGGTAGAGACAATGAGCTATTCAGGCGAAGGGTTACAACCCCGGTCCTTGTCTGGTTTAAGGATTGTAACCTGGCTCCCGGAATGGTTCCACGTCCCTAGTCGTTTATAGCTCTGTGTACTTTTATTACTTGTACTTTACTTTTATTCTTTATGTTCTGATATGCTGGCTTTTGTTCTTATTTGTGGCCTCCTTGTGGCACTTACTCTTTCTGGGGTTTGACCCAGCTGGTTTTGTGTGGCCAGATTTTGGAGCAGCTCCCGAGGATCTACCAAGCTTCAAGCCCAATGGTGAACACTAGATGGAACCCGGGCTACGAGTGGGTTTTCCCTTTTTGTTTCACCCACTTATATGTAAATTTATTCTTTTGAGGCGTTTAGCCGACGAGCACCTGTTAGCTCGATGCACATTTATTTACTGTCTGCCTACGGGCTGTAAACATGATTAACAAATCCTAGGGTTGATCATGTAGGACCGAACTCTTGCTAGTCCTATCATTGTACGACTAGCTTCATGATCATCCGATATGTAATATTTGGGACGCCTTATATATATATATTTGATGCTCTAACATCTTGTAACTCTGTTAATTGCTGGAGATTGAGACAATAGGCTTGACCTTAAGAGACTGCTGGCTTGTAGTAAACCCTCATATCTAGACAGCCATGACCGTATAGTTGAGATGTATTCTATTTCAATATACGTAGCTGGCTATGTCCGCCCCCGCTCTCCAGTATTCTGGTTCTGGGGCGTGACAATTTATATTATCATGCTGGGTTACAACAAGCTGAATCTTGTACATTCCTTCAGTTTGGAAAGCTTTCCCGAAGAATGTACCCTTCTTGGACATCACCAACTGGCCATCATTGATGTCCATCCTCAAGCCTGCGTTGCAGAGCAGACTTCCAGAGATCATGTTCTTAGCAATTACTGGAACATGCTTTACACCTTGAAGCATCAGAGTGTTCCCCGATGTGAGTTTCAGCTCCACCGTCCTGATCCCCAGTACTTCAGCTTGTGCTTGGTTTGCCATTATGACCTTCTCTGAAGCTGGCTCATAAGAGACGAACCAGTCTTTGTCTGAACAGACATGGCAGGTCGCACCAGTGTCTATCCACCAGTCCAAGTCAGCTCCCACAGTTGCAACCTGTGCTATCATGGCAACTAGATTAGTAATCATAGAAACCTTACTAGGCTCACCTTGTTCTTTGGGCTTGGACTTGCATTCGGATTTATAGTGGCCCTTCTTGCCACAATTGAAGCAAGTCACATGGGACTTGGACTTCTGCTGCTTGAAAGCAGGACCCTTCACTTTTAGATTCGTGAAGTCCTTCTTTTTGCGATGAGAAGCAGCCTGCTTCCCCTGGTACTCTCTGGTTTGGACCAGATTTGCCTTCGCCAGTTGTTTGGACAGAGTATCCATCTTCTGTTGAGAGCGCATCTCGTCCTCAACATGGATCTCTTGCAAGAAATCTTCCAAGCTAATTTCTATCTTCTTTCGATGCATCCTTGCATAGAAGTTGCTCCATTCTGTAGAAAGTTTTGCGACGATCCCTCCAACGACGAACTTGTCGACGAGGGGCATGTTCTCATCTTCTAGTTTCTGACGCAACTTCAGAAACTCCTTCACTTGGGGCAGCATCGCCTTCTCGTCTTCGAAGGTCCACTTGTGGTATTTTTCTACCATGAAGATCTTGGACCGGTTCTCGTCATCTTCATAGAGCTTTCCCAAGGAGTCCCATATCTCTTTGGCAGATGTCTTCTTGGAGTAGGACTCTGCCAGAGAGTCTTCCATGGAATTGAGTATCAGTAGTTTGCATATACTGTTTTCTCTCTTCCACTTCGCTTGCTTGGTCGTAGCAGCGGCCACAGCCGCAGCAGATCCAGTGGTTGGAACGATCGGTTCTTCTTCTGACAGCACGTGATCAACATTCACGAGTTGAAGATTTAAAGTGACATTTCGTCTCCATATCTGGAAGTGTTCGCCATCGAATTTTTCCAACTTGTTAAAGCCGGTATCGATGAGCGAAGCACGAGAATTATCCATCTTCTCAATAAAGCTTTGAGTTTGTTAGTGCCGAGGAACAATTTTCGATAGAAAATTCTGAAACTGAAACAATTGTACACACAACGTTTCAAATGCAGCACCTTAAAGAAGATGTGCAACAGAGATCCTGGAGGATTCTGAATTACGAGGATCTAAAAAGATTCTACGTAATACACAAAAAATCTAAAGAGACTTTGTGCAAGCAACTATCGGCAGTAGAGCTTCTAAAAAGAAGTTACTGTAAAAGGCAACAGCAGCGATGACATGCGAGAATGAGATGCTGGGGTGAATGAACCACCGTTGCTCAAAGCTTTATTCGTCCCACACGAGCACGAACAGCTTCCAGGAACCAGCAAGTTCACGAAGAACTTCTGGAACGCTCGTAAGTCAATATTTGAGACTTGAACGGGCTTCCTGGACTTAACAGACTCCCTCAACTCTCTTCTTGGTGCTTCTTTCAAAGGAGGCCAAGGGGCTCTATTTATAGAGTGGAGTTGAGACTTCACCTCTTCTCCTATCCGATGTGGGACTAAAATACCAATACTCAAAAATAGAGTTTGATATTTTAGATCATCCCACAATCAGCATAGAAGTGTGCCAGTCCACGCCTACCCCTCCGAACACTCTCGTGCATGCACGAGACATCCTGGAGTCCGTGTTCGAGTTCGAGTCCGCACAACAAAAATTAACTTGCATCCTTGTTGGATTTAATCCTTTTTCCTTCTAGGAAAATACTTCCACATGGCACAAACTTGTGCCCCACTACACCTCATGTGCACACCTCAACACAAGCAATGCATTATATTGAGATACTCACCATTTGGTGTAGCCGATGTGGGACTATCTTTTCTAGTCCAAAGGCAAAAAATACCAACATCCTCGACGTGTCGTTGATGCTCCCGCACTTGGAGTACGCATCCAAGAGAGCTCTGTCGAGCTGCAGGCCGTCGAGGGACGATCGGATCGCGTAGCCATGACACTGTCGGACTAGATGTAGGGGAGAGGGGGAGAGACGGGTTGGATTCTGTTGAAAAGTGAAAGGAAGGAATAATTTTGCCATTTTTAAAATTTTGGGTATCAAATTGAAAATATTAAATAGTTGATGGTATCGAATTGTCGAGTAAAAAAGTTTATGATATCAAGTTAAAAAACAGAACTAGTTGAAGGTATCAAGTTACAATTAAGCCTATTTTTAATAAGACAAACTCTATATCTCGTGCAACACATTGGTTCTTCTATTTCTATATTTATACAAAAGAAATGTACTTAAAAATCGTGACACACATGGCCTTTTACTATTTATATATTTATTTAAAAAAATTACTTAAACATCCCTCCCCTCCAAACAGTATCCACACCGATTTTTTTACTTGAGCAAATTGAGTTTAGGGTAGGGGTGAGTATTCGTTTTATTCGGTTCCAACCGAACCGAATAACCGAAAATCGAATTCGATCGAAACCGAATAAGCAAAATCGAAATCGAACCGAATTTGTCAATAACCGAACCGAACCGAACCGAATTAAATCGGTTCGATTTTCGGTTTATTCGATTTTTTTATTTTTTTTAATTTTTTTAATATATATAATAACTATATATATATATATATATATATATATATATATATATATATATATATATATATATATACATATATATATATATATATATATATATATATATATATATATACTCAAAATCGAAATCGAAACCGAATAAAAAATTTTAGTATTTTCAAAACCGAACCGATATTTTTCAAAACCGAACCGAATATCGTATTCGATTCGGTTTTCGGTTCAAAATCGAATAATGCTCACCCCTAGTTTAGGGGCTGTTTGGATAACGGTTACTTTTTAAAAGTGTGAAAGTAATATTTGCAGTATGTCGAGTTGCAGTACACTTGCAACAAGTGACACTTTTCAAAATGTGTTTGGATAGAGTACTTTTTGTCTCTTAGAGCATCATTAGTAAGGCCCATCCCATTTTCTAGATTCTAGATTTAGAATGTAGGAGCTCATTTTGTAGAATAATAAGTCTCATCCCTAGTCCCAATTTCTACAATTTCGGTCCCAACCCATCCATGGGTGCTAAGGGTTGGGCCTCCCAATTTTTAGATTCTAGATTGTAGAAACTCGTTTTGTAGAATAGTAAGTTCCAATTTGGAGCCCAACTTTCTAGATTCTAAACTTTATATTATTTTTTTCCTACATTATTTTTTGATCACACAATTTTTGGGACCGGAGCTCACTTTATCATTTCCTACTATTCTCATACAAACCCAACCCATTCTACATTTACCTTTTTTTTAAAATTTTGGGCTCCAAATTGCATTGGAGAGTCCCAACTAATGATGCTCTTACAAGTGACCAGAAATGAATCCGGCCCACGGGTCGGATCAAAACCGACACTCTTTTTTAACCCCCATTTTATTTCCATGATCTCAACCATCTCCTCCTCCTCCTCTCGCTCTTCTACTGAAGGAATTTGTCCTCCTCCGCTCCAGTGCTGTGCAGCAATGGCGGCTACGCTTCGGAATCTGAAGATAAAGACGAACACGTGCAAGCGGGTGCTGAAGGAGCTCCACTGCTACGAGAAGGAGGTCGAGATAGAGGCCGCCAAGACCGCCGACATGAAGGACAAGGGAGCCGATCCCTACGATCTCAAGCAACAGGTCTGTTCCCATCGGAAAAAAAAAAAAAAAAAAAAACCTAGATCCATCAAAATTCCTAGATCTCTCGTTCGTCTAGGGTTTCAATTTCTGTCATCTTTTTCTTCCATTTTATTTAGGGCTTTCTTGTTTGCGATCATGTAAAGATGAAATAATGCAACTCGTGCCATAGTTAAATTCGTATGGATCCGGGGAAGAAAGCTCCCGGCGAGCAGCAATGGCGATTATTGCATGGGTCTGGATTGGTACTATAGATGTTGTAAACATTAGTAGCTGACAGCCAGATTAAAACATCGTCGAATCTCGAATGAGTTATTATATAATTAACAAAACCTTTTGATCAAGTCTAATATTGTTACTTTCACTTGTCCGTGACAATTTGGCTTGGTTTGTAGACCAAATGTTGTTTACTATGTGGGTATAATTAGCAGTTGTTGATGTATGGAGTATAGAGATTGGTGGGTTTAGCAATGTTAGAGCATCCACATTGGAAACACTCCAAACCATACTCCAATTATTAAGTTTGGAGTGTCTCCTTGTTATTGACACACAATGGTACACTCCAATAAATACTCCAAATTAACTTCCTCTTTTCCGTCCATCTTTTTCCTCCTTATTTTTCTTTCATATTTGGTAAATTTTTCCCTTCAAACTTTTTCTTCTTTATATTTGTTCCCTTTTTTTCTACTCGGAATGGTACCAGTCCAAATAAAATTCCCTCCGGCCTTTGCATGCGTTCCATGTTGTTGTTCTAATCAATATACTATTGACGACGACGATAATGGGTTAGTTCAACAAAATTAGATTCCTATTTTCTTCTTCCATGGCTAGCATACTCAATTGTTTCTTCCAAACCATTGTTTTCTTTAAACACCCTTTCAACCTGTACATAATTTTTATACTTTCATTGTAGATCTTTCAGTTTGGCATGTTGAAATGAGATTCATGGAAAAATATGAATCGAAAAGAACAAGAGGGAAAAGGAAAGAGAGAGATGGCTGTGTTCTTGGTGGCTTGGGAAAGGAAAGAGAGATGGCTGAGAAAAAAAATGAATCGGAGAGAACAAGAGTAAAGAGGGGGCATGCAGTTGGTTTCGGTGGGCCTATGGTTTATTGTAGCGGAGCTACGAGACGCTTCAAATTTGGAGTATCTTCTGACTTTCTACTACTTTTCAAGTGTGAACAAGTGTCCACTGCATCCTTCAAGTACTATAAATTTTAGCTAAAGTCCAAATGTAGCACTTGAAATCTTTTCCACTGTGGATGCTCTTACAACTAATGTGAAGTTGATGGTTGCTTACCATCGTCGGAAAAGACCTTTTTAGAGTATGCTAGGAGATTGAGTTCCTGTGGCCATCCGGAACCAGACTTCAAAGCCGTTTCTGACATTCTAAGGACCATGTGCAAATACTAAAAAATGGGCCTTTTCTGCCACTATTAAAATGTAGATTTCATATTGGTAATATATACAAAGGTAGGTTAAGGGCCTGTTTGGTTACGTTTCTAAGATTAATTTTTTGAGTTTAAACATCAATTTTTCGAAAAACTGTCTGGCAGTTCAAACTTGGAAATCGTTTTCCAAACATTTTTTTTGAAGATGTGTTTAAAGTTTAAACTCACTCCTCAGGAAACAGCCCAAACCTGTTTTCTCAAACCTCTTTTCCAAAAATTGCGGGCCCCACACCCCCCAAAACCCCAAATCTCTCTCCTTATTTTTTCTTCCTCTAAGAGAAAAGCTTCGTTCTCCAGATGCAGAGCTGTCATGGACGCGGTTGGCGGAGCTTGGTGGCGGCGTCGATGGAAGACCGCGGTGTGGCAGCGGGTGGCGGCGGGACGGTCGCAAAGATCCTGCGGCGAGGAGATCCGCAGTGTCGGCAACTGGATTTGAGCGATTAGGGGCCCTAGCGACGCCAGTCATGGTAGAGGATGTTCGAGGTGTCGTCGTCTTCGACCAACCCATCAACGACCTGCCCTTCGTCGACAGCCCGACTCCCTTTGAGTGGAGGATCCAGATCTGAGCGGAGGGCGATGCCATGGCCGAGCTCGTAGCTCGAGCTCCGGCGAAGGGGCTAGGGTTAGGGTCGGGTCTCCCGGCTTCTCGGGGAGAAGAGAAGGAAATGAAAGCAGCAACAGAAACGACGGTGACCGCCTTCGTGCCTGACGACGTGCTGCTGCATTGCCTGGAGGACACGCCGGCGAGCAGGACCCTCGTGGTAGGAGGACGCGACTGAAGACGACGACCTCGACACAAACTCGGCGGAGGAATACGTAGGGTAGTGTCTGTGTCGGACACGAATCGAGTTGAGGACATATTTGTTGGACACAGGGACACATGGATATATTTGTTTGGGACACATAACGGACAAAGCTTAAAAAAATAGAAAAACATTTACCAGACAAATTTTTAACTTTATTTTCCAGCGAACTATTTTTTAGATGAAAGTAACAAAATGCAAACTCAGTCTATACTTAGAAAAACAACTTTATAAACTAGAAAACTGTTTTCAGGAAGAAGAAAAAATTCAGAAAACATATCCAAACGGACGCTAAAGTTTTGGGGGCCTTTTGGTTTTTGGGGGCCAGTGCGATCGCACTCCCTCAGAAATGGCCCTGCTGGGCGTCTTGGTTTATGGAATGTATAGTCTAGGGAAGAGGGGGTGTTCCGAGCTTGAATGGGCATTTCACGTTGAATAGTTAAAGCATTCTTTGTGGTCCAGAGTGAATATCACAGCTTAATCAATTTACAGTCATCTAAGGAAACATATATAAAAATTAAAAATCCATTTTTTTCATCATTTAAGTCTACAAAAACCAAGTTAAAGGTTTTTAAATTTTAACTTCTAAATTAAGACGTTATGTTTAGTTGTTAGCAACTTCACTGTTCTGTTTACATAGCATTCTGATAGTACCAACTACCAAGTGTTACATGGATAGACATTTGTTGGTACAATCTAGATTTAGCATTTTCTTTTTCATTTTCATTTTGACGTGTCAACAAAATAGAACTTGTGACAGCATCATGACTTGAAGTGTCCTGTCTCAAGTCTGTGCCTCTTTTACATGTTTTTGCAGGACTGTGTGATACTTCAATGTTAAAAGTGGATAAGACTTCTATTGATAGAATCTTGTTTATGCCATTTAAGACCTACTGATTCGTATTGTGAAATGTGAACAACATGAACATTTGGACTATTACATTTGTGTGATTTTTAGTTCACGAAATATTGATATTTCAGCTATTCGTAATAATATAACATGCTTTTGCCAATGACTATGCTGTGTAGGACCAATTATGATTATGATGCAATAAAATCAAACTACTTTGAGCATAAACTATAAATAACAAACTTACAGCACATTACTGTGTAGGACCAATAATGATTATGATGCTGTGCAAGACCTCGTCACTTCTCGTTTGATCGATAATGAAATTGTTTCTTTGTTGTTTTGCTGCTATGTGGGCCTTTTTCTTCATTGTGGCTGTGTCCTTCATCAGATTATCTCTTGTGGAGGATATTTATAGTTTATGCTAGTCCATGAATGTGTTTAGTCCACATCAATTTATCTCAGTCCCATCTTTAATCCTGTTCGTAAAATTTTTACTGGTCACTTGTAATGCTATGCCATGTTTGCACCTTTAACTAAAGTAACGAACCGGGATGAAATTGCCAAAAGAAATGTCAAGTATCCAATGTTTTCCACTTAATATTCAGCACTGTGTTGTAAGTTTGTTATTTTCGTAACTTTTTTGAAGATTTTATATTTTATTTTTCATAACATGATTTAAAAAAGAAAAGCCAAAAAATAGTTAGAATATGTGAATGTGGATGATATGGGAAATTAGATGAATGGTGCAAACTTGGAACACTTTTTGATGCTTATGACCATCCTAATGTTGAGCAGTTGTTTCCATCTCGATGTGGGCGGAGATGAGACATGTCTGTCAATTGAAAATGTTTGATCTCACCCATGACTGCTGCTAGCAGTCAGCAAAACGCTGCAGTTCTCCAAGCAAGATTGGTAGTTTACCAGAGTCGGGCCATGACTAGGTGTAGATGATGCCAGAATGATATCCTTTACCTTATACTAAATTGGTATGACATGGAACAAACACCTGGTTTCTTGTGCATATTTCTCAACAAGTGGCACTAACAATACTGCTTTATCAGATCCAGGAGGATCGTGGATGTAGATGAGAACATCCACACCTTCCTGGAGCTAACATTTGAGAGCAGAGATTTGGAATGAAGTCAGTACCTAGTTTGCAACACCATAGTCAACTGAACCTTCCCCACTATATCAGCTGTTTTTCTCGGCTAGAGAATCCAGTCAACGGGGGTAGTTGGCTGGTTTGGCGAGGTCAGCTCTTTTGAGTTGTTTTTTCTATTAGGTCTATTTGTAGAAGGAATATGTGGCCCCTAATCCTCTAACTTTAAACACTCTCTTGGGCCATGAAAAGTTTCCTCCTCACTGTACAGAAAACAACAACAACAACGACAAAGCCTTCATCCCAAATTTTTGGGGTCAGCTATTTGAATCTTTTTCTTCCTCCATTCAGCCCTGTTAAGGGCCACGTCCTCTATAACATTAGTATAAACCATATCCTTCTTTAGAGCCTCAATCCGAGTTTGTTTAGGCCTACCCTTAGTTCTAGAAGTTCCTTCAACTAATAGTCTAATATTTCATTTCTCCTTCTAACCAGTGCATATGTTGTCTCTGTTCCACTTCTTCCCAATTGTATACATGATTGTAAATCCTATGTTTGGTGAGGAAGTGCGATCTGAAACTCCCCTGTGGAGCTCTGCCCTTGAATTAAATATGTTTCTATGTGATTGTTCTCATTGATTTTTTCTGTTAAACCCTTAAAATCAGCATCTTATCTTTTGGACAGGAAATTCTCCCATCATTTCCTTGGATTAGGGGGTTACCATCTGATGGATAGGACCATCGATGTGGCAGACAATGGATTTTATGGTTCGTTTGGACAGGAGAATTAAAATGCAAATAAGAGGGTTTGGATGACTGAGGAGCATAAAATGCGGCTATCCGAGTGTGGAAAAAAATACGAATGGGCAGGGGCGGATCCAGAAACATAGACTGAATTAGGGTGGGCTGGTGTTGGCTAATTCCTAAAAAAAAATAAAAATAAAAAATCGTATGGAAAAAAGAGGGATTTATTTTGGGGGGGTGGGCTAGCCCACCCCAATGGAAGCCTGGATCCGCCCCTGCGATTGTCCACAAAATTATTTTGGGCATGCACCTGACTTCCTATATATGTTTCTAGAGAAGAAGCTATTGTATTGGTCTCGATGTAATTCAAAGGCGGCATTTCTACCATTATTTAGATTGTCAAGCCATGCGCTGATATGTCGTATGACATGATTAATTGGTGATGTTTTATCTTACTGATAAGAAGTTCACTGCCAAGTGTTAGCCATTAATATCATCATATAGTTTATGTCTGAAGATAATTGAAGTGGTTTTAACAGGAGAACGTGCTGGGTGAGTCAAGGATGATGATCCCTGATTGTCGCAAAAGGTTGGAAGCTTCACTTGCTGACTTGAAAGCAACTCTGGTATGTATCAGTATGACTCCTACATAAACTAAGAGTACTGTTAATTTATTTTCAAAGCTGAGCATTTAACAGTGCGGCACTGTGGCAGGCTGAGATTAAGGAATCCGGACAGGAAGGCGTGGAGATAAAGGAAGCTGAAAGCACAATTGCAGATGTTGAGGCTCTATCTGCAACTACGGAAGATTAGTAACCCAATGAACTGAAGCTTTGAGGAGATTGGTTCGTTGTTGATGTGTGGTTTTGCTTGGTCTGATTATCAAATTGAAAGATTGTTATTAGCCGTGATGGCTTATCAGTTTCCTGCTTAGCTCTCTTTGCATGTATTGATCAAAAAGTGTGAAACTTCTGGAAATTCTCCCAAACTTTGCAGTATGTTTTGTGCAATGTGGTCAAAATGATTTATGTAAGTCCGGTTGGCAGGAAGTTGTAATCCCAGTTTTCCTAATTTCCGTATTATACTACGGTATTGTACACTATTGTATCGTAGTGATTCATCCGTGTACATTGGTATCACCCATGATCTAGATTGGCCCAACCTATGGCCTAGAAGTATCAGGGACTGATAACACAGGGGTTCTGTTTCTGCCATACTTGTTCTATTCAACAATCTATGGCTTGTTTGACCGAACGATCGTGTCCCTAATTGTTTTCGGAGGGGTATGAAGAAGGGTTTGAGTGTATGTTGGTGGGGATACGATCTTTGGGAACTTTTAGGACACTTTGAAGCCATATAAGAGTAGAGTTAGGGTTCCCTGTATAGTCACTTCTTGTCCTCCTCTGCACCTCTTTTTCCATTTCTTTTCTTCTTGTGTTGATAAAGGAGGAGCACAAGGATGCTTGGAGGCTAGGAGATCCACTGGGAGGAGTTTGGCCTAAGAGTTGATTTGCTCCTTTGAGATAAGTACCCACTTTTCTAAACCTATATCAATATGTATATTAATGAATCAGTTTGCATGACAACAATTTGCGTGTGATTGTATTTGATTCTATTTTACAATATTTTGCGATAAGACAACTCAATAATCAAGTTTATCCCTTTTTGTTCTTCTTGTATTCATCTTCCACTATATAATGGGCTTCAAAACGGCTCAAAAGTGAGCCGTCTAAACCGTCATTATATCACGGTCCATTTTATTTTAAACAAATAAATTATGTAAAAAAATTGTAAACATGGAGAATCGAACTCAACCAAACAAGAAAAATACCTTGCACCTTAACCATATGAGCTAGAAGAGACATTTAACTATAATTGGATAATATTCTTATTATACGTTATTATATGTGCAAAACAAATACATTTACTAGTTTGTTATAACTAGGTTTACCATGAACATGTGGGAATTAGTCTTGGGGTGTTGTAAATGGTGTAGTTTGTTTTGAGATCTATTAGCTCAACACCCGGAGAATGAGATGAATAGGTATGAAGCTCTCTCTCTTGTTAGATAGACTAATTTCATATATCTCCATATATCCCTATAAGCCATCCCAACCTCTCTTTATATAGGGAGAGAGAGGTTGGGAGTTACAAAGTGAAAAGTCACTTGGGAGTTACAAAGTGAAAAGTCACTTGGGAGTTACAAAGTGAAGAGTCACCATGATGAGTTACAACACTCCCCCTTGGCTCTTCACAAACTCAGCTTGTAAACACCTCTAAGCTTCTTCGTCTGTCTGTAGCTTGCAGATTCAAATTTGACCACCTACTTGTGCCTCGTCAAAACCTTGTCAAAGAAAACCCAGTGGAAAAAACTTTGGTCGAAGGACAAAAGAGTACACACAGGTCAGTATGATGGGGGTAAACTAACCATTGCAAAGGTGCCTCGTCAAAATCTTGTTAGGAAAAAACCCAGTGGAAAAAAATCGCTGATCGAAGGACAAAAGAGTACACAATGGTTTAGAAGTATACAATTGGATACTCCCCCTGATCATAATAATCCTTAGTGAATAAGGGATTTGAACTGTGTCTCGTTAAAAAAAAAAAAAAACCTTGGCAAGGAAAACCCAATGGGAAAAAAACTTGGTCTAAGGGAAAAAGAGTACACAAGCATACATCAGGATGCTCCCCTTTTCACTCGCACTCGACAGGGCGCGGGATATACGCACAACAGGGCGTTTGGAGGCGCTCGTTGGGGCGCTCCCCCTCACATGCACACAACAGGGTGCAGAAAACATGTTTCACTTAGGCTAGCTCTGAAAGTTTCCTACGTCCAATCGCTCTGACATGTTTCTGGAACGAGTGTTTCGACAGTGACTTGGTGGACAAGTCTGCACGGTTATTCTCCGATCCAATGTGTTGGACTTCAATCTTCTGATGCGCTTGTTGTTCATGTGTAAAGAACAACTTGGGCGATATGTGCTTGGTATCATCCCCTTTGATGTAACCATGTTTCGCTTGATCAATAACAGCGGTATTGTCCTCATAGACGACAACAGGTTCATCTGGGTCATATGGAAGATCATATGTACTTCGAATATGGCCAATAACAGCTCGAAGCCATACACACTCTCTAGTCACCTCATAGAGCGCGAGTAGCTCAGAGTGGTTCGTTGAAGTAGCCACTAAGGTCTGTTTGCGAGACCTCCAAGAAATTGCCGTGTTCCAATGGTAAAGACATAACCAGATTGGGAATTACGCCCCTTGTGCGGATCAGATAAGTATCCCGCATCGACGTAGCCAACAAGGGTCGCGTTGCTTCGAGTGCCAAGAGCGTTGGACTCACTCAAAAACCGCGTAGGGATAGAATAAGCCCAAGTCCGTAGTACCCTTAAGGTAGCGAAAAATGTCTTTTATGCCATTTCAATTGCGGCGTGTTGGCGCGGTGCTGTGTCGAGCTAGACAATTGTAAAACCCCTAAATTTCTACTAATATTTTTTATTATTATTAAATTTGGTACCGATTTAAAATTTTGTATTGTACGTCGCGTAGTCGTATTGTACGTCGCGCACGACGTTTTATTTTTCGTAATTGCTCGACGAGTGCGAATATGTGCGAGCGTACATATTTTAGAAAAATATTTTGTTCTATTTTTTTAGTTTCAATAATAGATATAATAATTAGTTTTGCTATCATTTCTAAGCTTGTTATTTTTACGTCATTAATAATAAATAATAATTTTTGTATACTAGAAAAGCATAATTAGGTAAAGAATATTTGTGCATACATATATTTCGTAATTATTTATTAGTCTATTTAAATAAAAATATAATTTTCGAAATTTATTTATAATGATATTTTATTATTCAAAAAGGATATTTATAAATATTTATTATTTTCGAAATTATTATTATTAGTATTTTGGAAAATGTATTTCAAAATTTTTGTGTCAATTTAAATCTTGATTTGAATTTATGAATTTATTTAAAAGTTAAATATTTGAAATTTGATTTATTCTATTTGATTTTTAACTAAAAATTTAATTGGATTTAAATTGGATTTGGATTGGATTGGATTTGGATTGGATTTGGATTTGAATTTGGATTTAAATTTATTATTAGCTAATTATCTAATTGGGTTTAAACTACTCCTAATTCTTATCCAATTGGGAATTCCCACATCCTATAAATAGGCAGGTACTCCTCCAAATTTCACACATCCTCCAAATTTCCACCCATCGTGCATAGTGTCCGTGTAGTGTTTCCCCTCCCACATCTTATTTCAATATTTACATATACATGAACCTTTCCCGTGTCGACAATCCCGACACAATCAATTCCTAAACCTAACCTAGACTCGGCCACTGTCCACCACCCTACACGTCAACTACATCTCGCCGTAGTCGTTGCCTCCACCACGCCCAGTCATCTTGTTAGATTATAAGATAATATTTGCAATGTAAATATGGCCCATACCCATAAGCCCAAAGGTAGACACTATATATATTGTAACAAACCCTAGCAATGAATACAAGGCATTATTATTTTCCACATGGTATCAGAGCCTCCCAAACAAAACCCTAGCCACCATCTCCCGAAAAACCCTAATCTGCTCCCGCGCCGACTGCGCCCGCGCCGACCGCGCCCAGTACAGATCCGATCCGACGCCGACCGGAAGAAGCCGACCGAAAGCTTCTCAGCCGATTTACTGCAGCCGCTCATCTCCTTGGGATCATCGACGCCGACAGAAAGTTTTCTCATCAGCTGTGTCAAAGGCACGCAAGCAGAGCAAGCAGATTTCTTTCAAAAAGAAATCTCAGCTTGATCCCAATGCTTTGATCCCAATGCTCCTTTAAGTGCCATGCTTCAGCCGTGCCTTGGGATAATTTGTTCAGCCGTGCCTTTCCCAATGCTCCTTTAAGTGCTCGTTTAAGTGCACCAGATTTTAGAAATCTCAGATTTTGTTTTTTTTCGGTTTTATTGCTTTTAGGTTTTATTGCTTTTAGGTTGTCCTTATGTACTTCTCTCTCAACACAAGCCTTCTGTGAAGAGATCAAAAAAAAAAGAGAGAAAAGAAAAGAAAAAAAAACAAAACAAAAAGAATATATATATATATATATATATATATATATATATATATATATATATCTTTCGTAGATTCGTCGGAGTTGTACATATTTTTTGTACACCCGACATCCACTCGCCCCTACGCACCAGATCCGGCGCCCCTGATCGCGGCTGATTCGCCGCCGACCCCGTTCTTCAGCGACCGATTCGTCGGAGTTGTACAAAATCTTTGTACACCCGACATCCGCGATGGCAGATGATGCTGCGTCCAACTACTCCGTCGCGACTGGCGGTGGCAGTGCACATAACCCAAATTATCCTAATCCGAAGGATCCATATTTTTTGAGTTCTGCTGATCAACCAGGAAATATCATTACTCCTATTATTTTCCGTGGACCAAACTATGCTGAGTGGTCTCGGTCGATACGTCTCTCCCTGATCTCTAGGCGAAAGATCACTTTTCTGGAGGGTACTGAAGAAACCTGTTAATGATGCTAGCAAATTGCTTGATTGGAGATGCGTGCAAGCGCTATTGGTTCAATGGGTTCTTAATACCATTGATCCGTCTCTGAAGAAATCTTTGCCGTACTTTGAGGAGGTTTATCCATTATGGAACTTGTTGGCGAAAAGATTTGTTGTTAGCAACGGCACTCGGAAGCAACAAATTAAGGTGGCTTGGCCGAGTGCAAACAAACGACATCGATGTCTGTGAAAACCTATTTTGGAAATTTGCAGTCTTTGTGGGATGAACAAGCTGCTTATTTTCCATTGCCTACTTGTACCTGTGGTGAACTTGCTGCCAAGCTACAGGCTATGAGGGATGAAGACCACTTTCAGGACTTCATGTATGGGTTGAATGCTGAGTTGTATGGTCATACCCGATCTAATCTTCTGGCTCAGGATCCTCAGCCAAGTTTAGATCGGGCATACCAGGCAGTCCGTGAGGAGGAGAGGATATGCGAAAGTCTCAGACAATCCGCTACTGAGGAGGTGATGGCGCTGGCTATCAAGTCTTCACCTCGTATTTCTACTACTTCTAATAGTAGAACCTCAGATTCCAGGGACAAATCAGGTATGGTCTGTACTCATGCAAGAAAATAGGCCATGATGTTGCAACTTGCTTTGCCAAAATTGGCTATCCAGAGTGGTGGAGACTCGTCCTCGGCGTGAGGGCGGACGTGGTGGTGGTGGCAGAGGCTCGGCACCACCACAGAGACTGATGGGGGACATGGTGCTGGTGTGGCGCAGGGGTTGTTCATCATGTCGTCGCTGCTGGTCATGGTGGCACAGGGGTTGTTCATCATGTCGCGCTGCTGGTCATGGTTCCCTGCTGGTCTTGTTGGGCGTTCGGCGGATATGATTCCTTCACCACTCTCAGGTGAACAATGGCAGAAACTGATGAGCTTGCGGGTAACCCTGGTTCTTCAAACTCTGATCGTCTGATGGGTAAGAATTCTTCTGTCCCTTGGATATTCGATACTGGGGCTACTCTTCATGCGACAGGCTCTCGTGACTGTTTAGTTGATTGTTTTGAGGGGCCCTGTCTGTCCTGTGATTTTGCCTGATGGGAGCACTATTGAGGCGTGTTTGAGAGGCAAAGTATTTTTGACTGCTTCGTTGGTGTTGACGGATGTTCTTTATGTTCCGACATTGACTTGCAATTTGATCTCTGTCTCCCAATTGATTGGTGCCAGAAATTGTGATATGATTTACTTGATTGTGTTTTGTTCAGGACCGAAGTACGAGGATGGTGATTGGAGCAGTGTGAACAAAGGGGTGGACTTTACTTCTTGGGGGAGGTTCCGCTTCTTTGGCTTCGGTGATCCTGGCATGCAAAGAGATGATTCTGAGGTTTGGCATAGTAGACTGGGCATCCCTCAGATAAAGTAATGCAGACTTTACTTCTCTCTGGTATAGTGGTTTTCTCATACGGCTTGTGATATTTGTCATCAAGCTAAACAGACTCGTGATGCCTTTCCTGATAGTAGTCGTGCTTTGAGATGCTTTGAACTTATACACTGTGATCTGTGGGGACCATTGTCACGACCCGCTACCCAAATTATTGGGCCAGGCCGAGTCATGCCCAGCCTACGTTGAGATAAAACGTAGTAAGCTGTTCTAAAGACAACAGGATAAGACTAAATGTACTAACGTTCTATAAGTGAAGAAGAATCAAATGCTCCAAACACAAGTCATCGTATATAGTAAACGTCCAAGTACAAGTAAACTGAAATGTAAAACTGGATACATGTCAGTTACAAAATGATGTAGTCTAATACATGTCTACTCTCAAAGTCTAAGTAAACAAAAGACAACTAGGCGAGGTTCCCGCAGGAACATCCTCGTAAAGCAGAGCCGGGTCCTCGACAGTAACTCCATAGTATGAGTCGCAGAGTAACTCCTTCTCAGTAGGTCACCTACAACATTACCTGTCAGGACGGGAGCAAGTACTAAATCTAGCAAACTAGCATATGAAACATGAAATGAACATGAGAGGAATAACTGGAAAGCATGGCATCACTCAATCTATCATGGCAAGGACACACGTGTCAGAGACAGATGTATATGTAATGTTTAAAACTGTAGCAAGTACGTGATCGGTTAATAGATGTACATGTGCTGGAGGGCACATAATGAAATGTACATACGTACAAGTTAACAAGCATAAGTGTACATCCGTACAGACATGCAGGGTAATGGCCTGCGGAAAGGTAGCATATAGAATGCGACCGAGCTCGCTACTTGTAGGGGGGTCGTGATCACGTACATACTATCAGTTTCCCCATAACCCATATTCTAATCATGTGAGAGATATATCAAGACTGTTCTAAGCATGGTAGTAACGAAAGTACAACATGTAAAGATCTAACTTGCAAGGATCAGCATTTAACATGGTGGGGTTTTGCAGTTCATTATGTGACAATATGTAAAGTTCGTAGAAAGTACTTGCCTCTAGCAAAG
>JANAVB010035820.1:20119498-20178279 GCA_029216955.1 Iris pallida | reverse complement strand
GATGGCTCTCCATGATCCTCCGAAGTCCAGCAGCAGTCCTCAGCATATCCTCCAGTGTGTATCGTCCTCTCGGACTGCCCATCTGTCTGCGGGTGGTACGCCGTACTGAACTTGAGCCTACTGCCCACTCCTCCTGCAAGCTCCTCCATAGTGGATGAATCTACTGTCTCTGTCTGACACGATGCTCCGGCACTCCGTGTAGGAAACTATCTGCTGCATGTATAGCTCCGCCAACTTCTCGGTGGAAGCCCCCTTGAAGGGTATGAGTGCGCACACTTCGTCAGCCTGTCTACGATGACCCAGATGGCATCCTTTCCTTGGGAACGAGGAAGCCCTGAAACGAAGTCCATCGTAATATGTTTCCACTTCCACTCGGGAATGGGTAACGGCTGCAACAAACCAGCTGGCCTCTGGCGCTCCGCCTTGACCTGCTGGCAAAAACTAGGCAAGATGAAACGTGATACATCCCTCTCATCCCGTGCCACCAAAGATGTTCCCGCAAGTCACGGTACATCTTGTTAGCACCAGGGTGAATAGAATATCTCGATCGGTGCGCCTCCTGCAAACTGTCTCTACTAGCTCTCCTTCGGCACGCACAATCGCTGCCATGCCTCAGGGATCCATCCTCTGCTATAGTGAAGTCATCCAGCAATCCAGCTAATGCCTGGGGTCGAAGTCTGCGAAGCTCTCATCTGTAGACTGTGCCTCCCGGATCTGCTCCATCAAACCTGACTGAATGTCAAGCGCCATCATCTGTATCACACTATCCTGGCCGAACTAGCTCAATACCGAGCTTCTCCAGATCCTCCCGCAAATGCCCGATCAATCATCAGTACCATGCCATCGGATGCCTGCTCAGCGCATCCGCCACCAATTTGCCTTTCCGGGGTGATACTGTAATCGATGAGAAGTCCTTCATCAACTCCAACCATCGTCTTTGCCTCAGTTCAGCTCTTTCTGCGTGAACTATACTTCAAGCTTTGTGGTCAGTAAAGATTTCCACACGCTCTCCATATAAGTAATATTTCCATAACTTGAGTGCAAAGATCACCGCAGCTAACTCGAGGTCATGGGTAGGATAATTCCTCTCATGAGTCCGCAACTGCCTAGATGCATAAGCAATACTTTCCCATGCTGCTGTAGACACATCCTAGCCCCTTCCCAGAAGCATCACTGTATATGGTGAAACCTCCAACCTGAAGATAAGTCAGAACTGGAGCGGTCGTCAGCCTCCTCTTCAGCTCCTAAATGCGCTGGCAGTCCTCTGACCAAATGTACTCTGCGCCTTCCGCGTCAGCTTCGTCATGGGTTCAGCTATCCTAGCAAAGTCCTGGACGAACTTTCTGTAATAGCCTGCTAAACCCAGAAAGCTCCTGATCTTGAAACTGACGTCGGAGCCTTCCACGTCTCAACTGCAGCAATCTTCCTGGGATCCACCGAGATTCCATCTCCAGTGACTACATGGCCGAGAAACTCCACTCGATCTAAAAGAACTCGCACTTCGGTAATTGGCAAACAATCTCTCCTGCCTCAGAATCCCCAAACTATCCGCAAGTGCTCTGCATGCTCCTCCGGCGTCTTCGAGTATATCAGGATGTCGTCGATAAACACCACGACGAACTTATCCAGATACTGGTGAAATGTCCTATTCATCAAGTTATAAAGACAGTCGGCGCATTTGTGAGACCAAATGGCATCACCAGAAACTGCCCGTTACTTCGTGTTGAACGCGTCTTTGGATGTGCTGGCCTAACCTTCACCTGGTGGTACCCGGATCTCAAGTCTATCCTGGAAAAACACCTTCGCCCCGCTCAACTGGTCGAACAAATCATCTATCCTGGGCAAGGATATTTGTTCTTGATGGTGATGGCATTCAAGGCCCGATAGTCAATACACACCGGACTGTACCATCCTTCTTAGGCACAAAGAGCTGGTGCTCCCCATGGAGAAGCACTGGATCGAATGAAAACCCTTTTTCAACAGGTCATCAATCTGCTCTTTCATCTCTATGGCCTCCTTGGGATTCACTCTATAGTAAGCCCGGGACTGGTGATGAACCCGGCACTAAATCTATAGTGAACTCTACATCTCTGTCAGGCGGAAGTCCTGGAAGATCCTTGGGAATACATCCATAAACTCCCTAATGATAGGGTGTGGCGGTGCTGCATCCCCGACTGTAGCACAACAGTTCGGCTCTAGGCTGATCTCCGGCCCTGCCTTCCTGACACTGAATGGTGCTGTGCCTGGGGGACTGAACAATACTACCCTCATGGCAATCTATAGAGCATGGGCATAGCTAAGCCAGTCCATCCCAATATGATATCATAACCGGGGAGTGGCATCACAAGAATCGCCCCTCGAACTCTCTCCCGGCTATCATAATAGAGCATCTATAGCTAGCTCTAATAGGCACTGGTCCTCCTCCCGTCATTACTCTGCTAATCTCCCAGTAGGTGTAGATACTAAGTGATGTTCTTGCATAAACTCTAATGATAGGAAGCTATGAGATGCACCAGAATCAAACAAACATAGAGCTAGAAAAGTATGCAAATAAACATGACCTGTAATGACGTCAGCTAAGTAATCGGGCATGAAACCTGCTCCGGCTCCGGCTAAGGTCTAGGTAGCTATAGACCTTCCCCTGAGGTCCCTTCTGCTGCTGCAGATGCTGCCCAAACCTCTGCTGCTGCGTCAGAAGTGGTCCTCTAGGCGCTATGGGCAGTCCCGAATCTGATGGGTGGCAGACCCACAAGCTAAGCACTGCTTCAACCTCTTCCTGCAATGGAGTGCGTGCCCTGGTCTTTCGCAAGAAAGAAAATATAGCTCCCCTCTGTTGCTGCTGCTGACGAGGTCCCGGGGCTCGAAACTGGCGGGGTCTGATGGTGTGGTGTAGGGGAGGGACGGTAGGTCTGCTGGGGTGGCGTCGGCGCTCTCTGCTGGAAAGCCTGACGCTTGGACGGTCCCTCATGATGTACAGAAGCCGGCCTCTTGTATGACAGAAGGCGCTCCTCGATGCTTCGGGCTAACTCTAGGCTCTGGTAGTAGTCAGTCGTACCGTTCGCCACTATAAGATGCCAATGTCTGGAACTAGACCATGGCAAAACCTACGGTCATCTCCTCTGGATCAGCAACCAGACTAGGAGCAAAACGGCTCAGGTGACTAAAACTCTCCTGCATAGTCATCAACAGAACGGTTCCCCTGCTGGATGTTCTGGAATCGTAGCTCCATGGCTACTCTAGCAGTGGTCGAGAAGAATTTTCTTGAACTGGGTCTTGAACTGGTCCCAGGTGGCTCTATCTCTCGCGAACAACGGCTCATTCTTGAACCAGACTCCGGCTAAGTCTATCAGCAGAAATCCGTGCCTCGACCTGAAGGTCATCCGGCATCTAACTCCCAGAAGCTTCCTCTACAGAATCTAGCCAGTCATCAGCTACTCTATGCCCTCAGTCCCTGAGAAACTCCTTGGAATTCAGACCCATGAAGTCCTTGACCGTCTCGCTCTCTGCTGCGGCTCTACATATGGTGGGACCACGGGACGTCCCTCAGAACGCTCCATGCTCTGGCGGGTAGTAGGGTAGCTGCTCCTGATGGATTGTTAGTAACCCCTGGATCAGTGTGAGCAGCTGGGTCCCGTCGAGTGTGACGGAAGTCTGGGTGGGTATAGTGATAGGGGGTGGTGGAAGTATCGGGGCCTGCTGGGACTGGGATGTGGAAGGAGGTATCTGGGTCTGTGGATCTGTGGAGTGGGGGAATGTGGTAGGTGGAGGTGTATCAGTCAACTGGTCAGCTGACTGGATATGAAGGGCCCCATCTCGGGGGTAACATACTGGGATGAACGAGTAAGCACCATCTAAATTACATAAAAAGATATAAGGACTTGTTTAAAGTAAGAAATCATATGCAAGAAAATCTATTATAATAGCAACATGTGATGTATTTCCTATGTTGCAATCCTAGCATTCCTCTAAGTGTTCGAAGCGTCTTTCCTAATATGTCTAATTACCTTAAGTTCCTAATTGCAGGCATGCTTGATACAATAACGTAACCAAACAGTTTAGTCAGGACCTGCTGGGCCACCACTAAAAACATGTCACGACCCGCTACCCAAATTGTTGGGCCAGGCCGAGTCATGCCCAGCCTACGTTGAGATAAAACGTAGTAAGCTGTTCTAAAGACAACAAGATAAGACTAAATGTACTAACAGTTCTATAAGTGAAGAAGAATCATAAATGCTCCAAACACAAAGTCATGTATATAGTAAACGTCCAAGTACAAGTAAACTGAAATGTAAAACTGGATACATGTCCAGTTACAAAATGATGTAGTCTAATACATGTTACTCTCAAAGTCTAAGTAAACAAAAGACAACTAGGCGAGGTTCCCCACAGGAACATCCTCGTAAAGCAGAGCCGGGTCCTCGACAGTAACTCCATAGTATGAGTCGCAGAGTAACTCCTCAATAAGGACCTACAACGTTATCCTGTCAGGACGGGAGCAAGTACTAAATCTAGCAAACTAGCATAGGAAACATGGAAATGAACATGAGAGGAATAACTGGAAGCATGGCATCACTCATATATCATGGCAAGGACACACGTGTCATAGAGACAGATGTATATGTAATGTTTAAAACTGTAGCAAGTACGTGATCGGTCAATAGATGTACAATGTACTGGAGGACACATAATGAAATGTACATACGTACAAGTTAACAAGCATAAGTGTACATCCGTACAGAAATGCGGGGTAATGGCTTGCGGCAAGGCATGCATATAGAATGCGACCGCTCGCTACTGTAGGGGGGTCGTGATCACGTACAATATATCAGTTTCCCCATAACCCATATTCTAATCATGTGAGAGATACATCAGACTGTTCTAAGAATGGTAGAAAAAGTACAACATGTAAAGATCTAACTTGCTACCCCAAGGATCAGCATTTAACATGGTAGGGTTTGCAGTTCATTTATGTGACAATATGTAAAGTTAGTAGAAAGTACTTGCCTCTAGCAAAGCAAAACAAAACAAGCTGCGATAATAGTGCTATGGATGTCCAGTAACTCGTCGATGTAGAAGTAAATACAACAACTTAGTTTTACACTAAGCCAAAACACTAGGACACTAATTGGTGAAACACGACTTGTGATTGGGCACCTAGCCAAAATAATGACTTGGCATAGGAGACCAATGTGGGGGTGACACACTATGTTAACTAACTTTCTAGGCTCTTTACACTAGTGAGGGATGAGGTTTAACACGGCTAAAACTCAAAAATAGCACAAAAGCTACAAGTCGTAATTAAACAACAATTAAATCAAAAGACCATTGTGTTCTAACAATTTTAGAGATAGGCAAAAAGCCTAGTTTTTCTTAAAGTAAAGTACCAAGGTGATCCTTGTTAATCATAGAAATTTATTATAATTTTTCTGGAATTTATTAACCAGTACAAATATTTTATAAATATCAGTTTTCCTAAGTATACAGAAAATGAGTTTTGGTTTCATATGCCAAACTAGTGGCAAAACAGTAAATTAAATACTACAAAAATTATACTAAATTAGCTAACTTAACATAGTATCTAAAAACTATTTTTCCATAATTTTAGCAATACTTTAAGTATTTTTAGAAAATCAAAAACAGCAATACACACAATAATTAATTATCTGCATATTTTGTCCATGTATATAATTTGAACCAAAGTTCAAATACAGGACCCAAGGCCATGAATCAAGTCCAATATGACTTGTACAGGTCTTGAATGTGTGAAAACACATTTGAGCCCAAATACCCATGCTAGGCTTGGACACCAAATGGTTGCAGTAAATTAAATACAATAAAAATACAATTTGGTAATAGTCAAAATAAATATTATTATTTTAATAAGGTAAAGTTTTACATAGTAACTATAAAAGTATGAACATTATTTTATATAAATAATTTACACTAAGCTAAGTAAAATACATGTAGGAAATAATATATATATATATATATATATATATATATATATATATATATATATATATATCTATATATATATATATATATATATATATATATATAGGGATATTTATATTATAGGAAAATGCTCATAATATATTATATATATATATATATATATAATATATATATATATATATATATAATATAATATATATACAAAATGATGTATACATATATAATAGTTATATAATAATATATATATATATACACAAGGAAATATATATACATAAAATAATAAAGTATAAAGGATGAAGTATATATATATATATATATATATCTATATATATAATATATATATATATTATATATATATAAAAAGAAAACAGCAAGTATATAATACTTAAATATAGTATATATAGTAAACATATATATATATACACAATAAATGTATATACATATATATATAAAATATATATATAAAAGAAAAAGAAAAAGAAAAAGGAAAAGAAAAGGGAAAGGAAACAGAAAGGCTCGAACCCGAGCCAACAGAGGCGGGGGGGGGGGGGGGGGGGGGGGGGGGGTTTAGGCTCTGTCGGGCTGGCCAGGGGGTCAGCCCGTGGGTCGTGTTAGGGATAGGGTTTTAGTGAATTTTATTTAGGTTTTGATTAACATAAACATTAAAAAAAAATAAACACGATCCTGTGTCCGGACAGTTAGGGACACAGGTATTTACGTGTCTGGGCTAGCACGACACGCACGAGTCGATTCACCCGTGTCCAGACCTATAGCTAGGTTCTCCGTGTCCTGGCGAACGTCGTGCGTGAGTTCGAGACACGCACGACACGAACTCAGGTCTGTTACCTGCGTGTCCGACTTCTCGAAGAAGTTTCGAAGGCGGAGGCGGCGGCTTGGGGCGTCGTGGCGGTGGCGGAGTGGTGGCGCTGGGGTCGGCTCGTCGAGGCGAGTCGAACGGTGGTGGTGGCGACTGGCGACGATGGACGGTGGGGCGGCGCTAGGGTACGCCGGAGTTAGGGTTTAGAACCTAGGGTTTTCGCCGGAGATGAAGGGCTACGGTGGTCGTGGTGGTGGGTAGAGCTAGGGTTTTGACTGGGGGAGAGAGAGGAGTGTTTTATAGGGAAAGAGGGCGGTTGATAAGTCGGTCGGGCAGCCGGAAATGGCGGGGGCTGCCCGTCGGCGTGGCGGTCGTCGGTCGGGGGGGGGGGTAGGTTTAGGATTAGCGTTTAGGTCCCTGTAGTTTAGGTAATTGCAAATAGGTCCCTAGCAGAGTCTAAATGCAAAATAGAATTTGCATAACCCATCCCGCACTGTTTATATGCAAAAAGAAATTTGCACATAACAATTGGAAAATTGTAAACCAATATATAACAATTCTAATAATTACAAAATGATATTAAAACATTTAAATAAATTGCAAAGTGATATTTTTAATATATAAAACTCATTAAAAATCATTTAAAAATTCTAGAAAAATTCCTAAAAATCCTAATAATTATTTTAAGGCTATAAATGACATTAAAAATTAATTAGCACTAATTAAAAATAAATTTGAAAATCAGGGGCTTACAACCATATCGTGTTCCATCATCTAATAGGGCATAATATTTTTTGACTTTGGTGGATGATTTTTCTAGAGCTGTTTGGGTTATTTTGTTGACAGATAAGTCTGCTGTTTATTCTATGTTTCTTAAATTCATTACTATGGTGAAGCGTCAGTTTGGGGCTGATATACGTCGTGTGCGAAGTGACAATGGCACTGAATTTAATTGTTTACGAGATTATTTTTCATCTCAAGGTATATTGTTCCAAACATCCTGTGTTGGGACCCCTCAACAGAATGGAAGGGTGGAAAGAAAACATCGACATATTTTAAATGTCGTCAGGGCATTGCGATTTCAGGGTTCTCTTTCCGTAGATTTTTGGGGGGAATGTGTTCTGGCTGCATGTTATTTGATAAATAGAACCCCTTCTAGTATCTTGCATTTTAAGTCTCCTTATGAAGTTTTATATGGCTCGGCTCCTTCGTATGATCATCTACGTATTTTTGGTTGTTTGTGCTATGCGTATGATTTGAAATCCCGACATGATAAATTTGCTAGCAGGAGCAGAAAATGTATCTTTGTTGGGTATCCACTTGATAAAAAGGGATGGAAACTGTATGATTTGGAGACTCGTGAATTTTTTGTGTCCCGTGATGTTACTTTTTATGAAAAAGAATTTTCTGGGTGTGACTCTGCTAGCGAGATGTCTTCTGCGACACGTCATACATCTGTCGAAGTGCCAGGAGACGATATAGAGGCTTTTGGGATGGTGCCGACTACGGTTGCTGAGGCCGGAGTGGTTGCTGGCGGCTCGGCACCGAGTAGCCAGGATGCACAAGTAGATGCAGAAGTATTGACAGGAGAGTCCGCTGGGGGTGATGCAGATACTACTAATAATACAGGGGATATAGTGTTGCCAGAGGTGCCCGACGAGGTAGTATTAGGGAGAGGAATGCGGAAGAAATCACAGCCAGTACGATTGCAGGATTTTGTGACAAATGCTGTTCGAAGTAAAAGTCCCCCCTTCACCACAGTTCATCTGTTCCCGTCACTGTAGGGTGTAAAAATTATGACACGCTGACATGAGACTCAGTCAAAGCCATACACTCAAAGCCATACGCTCAAGGCCATACGCTCAGTCAAGTCCATACGCTCATCTAAAGGCCGTACGCTCAGTGAATATTTTATTATTTTCTGAGATGACAGCACAGCATGTATTTAATAAAGGATGAATCTGACACTTCATCTTTCGTGCAAAGACAGCTGTCCAATGAAGACTAGCCGTCGTATAGGTTTTCGAAGAGTCGGTTTTGTCTTTTACGAGGACAGCTCAGCATCTCTCATAAATGTAAAAGCCATTATTACTGTCAGTTTTGACAGTCTGTCAGCCATCATATCCGCAGTCACGACGCTCGAGAAGATTTTGTCAGTTATTGAAAGATATGGCGTATCAAAGAAGATTGATGATGGCCACGTGTCTACTTATTCAAACATACGACTCCTTCCCAATTAAGTGAGCGTATGGATCTCATACGACTCCTTCCAATTAAGTGAGCGTATGGATCTCATACAACTCCTTCCAATTAAGTGAGCGTATGGATCTCATACGACTCCTTCCAACTAAGTGAGCGTATGGACCCCATACGACTCCTTCCCAACCAAGTGAGCGTATGGATTCCATACGACTCCTTGTCAAGTGAGCGTATAATTTCCATACGACTCCCTGTCAATAATGTGAGCGTATCAGCTTTATATGGTTCTACGCTGTCCAAGTCAGCGTATGCAAGACATGTGCCTTCAAAAGCTAGCGTATGACTCTTCTTCTAAGGCAGCGTATCACAGCAGTTGTGTCCAGAATGATTTTCAACGTGCAGTTAACACACGTTCTCACGTGTCCTGCACTCAGTTATCCACTTCTTCAGAAGTTATGCAACGTGGCATTCATGCCATCAATCTCTCCTGAATATACTCCACTACTTTCAACCGCACGCTAATGTGTCTCCATCAGAATTTGCCACACGTCCCTGCAGTTATGCACACGTCAAGTAACTACCTGAGCGTATGCTTAAGGACAGTTATCCTGAACTCTATAAAAGAGAGTTTCTTCATCTTCATCAGACACTACAGTCAATTTCAGAGAGAACAGAGAGATTGCCCAGTTGCTGTCCAAGTTCTTCAAAGTTCGAGTTTTCTTTATCGTATCGTCCAAGGGATAAAGTAATCGTCTTCTAGATTAGATTTCTAAAGTTGTAATTTTCTCAGATACAAAATAAATAAAGTGAATTTATTTATGGAAAACAAAATGGCAACTCTGCTGGGGAAAGCTGTCTCCTCCAACGAGATAGCAACAACTCAATGCGATACTTCGTCGATCGGCTCGACGAGAAGACGATGGTCGTACAATTTGACCAATCTGCTTACGAAGAAATGCTCAAGGCGAAGGAGGGCCGAACTGCTTCCTCCGCTCTTCCTGCTGCCAAGAAGAAGGGACACTCTGTCTATGTCCCTAAGTCTTCTTCAACAGCCCGAGACGCTTCTGTCACTTCTCACGCTGACAAGAACACGTCTTCAACTTCAACTAAGCACACTTCGGCTTCTCTGAACACGGCAACAGTGGCTTCTCCTAGTCACGCTGACAAAGTTGGTTCTTTAACCAAGTCAGCGTGTACAAGGAAAACCATCTCTGGACATGTCAAAGTCCCTTCTCCCTCTACTCTTACGACAGCAGTCGGCTCTTTAGCCATTGATGACTCTGTGCGTATGGCATTCAAAGGGCAGCGTACGGCAAATGCAGCATACAAAAGCCAACATCAGGCAGCGTACGCTAAGCCAAAGCCAGCGTATGCTAATAAAAAGGCAGCGTATGACCAGAAGTCCAAACTGAAGTCAGCGTATGTTAACAGATACAGTCCTTTAACTGTTTCTCAAAAGCAGGCTGGGGGTTCTCTTCCACAGAACATACAAATGATTCCCCCTCAACTTGCACATCTTGTGCCAACCAAGGAGAAAGACTCTTTAGTCAACTCCTCTACTCCTAAGGTCTTTACCTCTGGAGTTAATTTGACTAGTACTCTTACTAGATCAAACAAAGGAAAACGCCTTTTGGCTAATTCCTCCAAAGATGGATTATTACCGACTCCCAGTCGGAATAATACTCATCTTCCTTCTCTCGAAATTTCTCGATCTGAGGAAGGCAAATTACAAGTATCCAAGACTGATATCAAAGTCAGATCTCCTATGGATCTTCGTAACAAGCTTAATCAGAATCGTCTCGATTCCACTGAGACAAGTATATTAGACCCTGATGCAGAATATGCCAAGAACTATGTGGCTCAAATTAATCAGTCTTTATACACTCAAGAACCGAGAAGACAGAAGAACGAAAGACAAGTTTCTACACAGCAACTATCTTCAAGTACTTCCCAATCTGTTCCTACATATCTCCGGGAGTATTTGCAAAATAAACGGAGAATTGACACTCCATCAGGCTATGATATTGCTCATATTTGCCATGAAAAGTATGGTTGCAACTTCCAACCTCGAGTTGTAATTAAATGTTGTTGTTCACCAAAAAGACAATCTGTTTTCGAACGGATTCAGTATGAACCAATATTGGATGAAGATGAACCTCTTTATGCTTCTGTCAATATGACCTCCAGAAATATTGGGGGTAGCATACGGTCTGATGCTATATCAGACTCTGAAGATGGTGTTTATCTCGACACCCGATCCAGGACCGGAGCCTTGGCCAGGATCTCTTCTTCTTCTCATCCAAGTGGTAATCCGGAGATCACAGAGGACTTCCTTGGAGAATCCAACTTTCCAGTATTGACTCCCGTAAGTAGCCCCGGGAAAGATATTGATTCACACAGTGATGATTCAGAACAGACTGTTTCATCATCTATTCCTCGAATGATTACTACTTACATGGCAGAGGGCAATCATGAACCTTCAACTAGCACCGAAGCTCATGAACAAAGGATTTCTTCCTTAGAACAACAGTTGCGAGCTATGGCAGATACATTGAATGCTATGCACACTCTTATGCAAGCTCAGCATCAAACTCAGCAAGTCCAACATACAGCTCCTCCAGTTGTATTAAATACTCCTATTGTTCCAAACCCGAAACCCTCTACTATTCCGGGGGTACAATCTAATGTTCCGGTACAACCCACTCCAAGTCAGTCTGGAGCTGGAGGTGGTACATATGCTGCAGTCCCTCCTCCCAATTACACTCAACAAGTTACAACTCCCCAATCTTCTGAAATTGTTACTAAAGAGTTAAGGAATCTCCGAACTCAATTCGAGGCATTCAAACAGAAGGATGGCTTACAAAGGTTAGGTATCAAGCAACCTTACCCGATAGAATGGAAGCAAGTATCATATCCTCCTAAATACAAGCCTCCGACTATCTCTTTCTTTGATGGGACAACTTCTCCAAGTCAGTTCATTAATCACTTTGAGGTAATGACTGATCAACTGCAACCAAGTGACGCCCTCCTTACTCGGGTGTTTGTTGGGTGTCTCAAAGGAACGGCTTATGAATGGTATAGAAGTTTCCCTGATGGGTGCATTACTTCATTTGCCGGTTTCAAGCAAATGTTTCTTGAACGGTTCTATGAAGGGCTCAATGACATGACCATGTCAGCCCTCATAAGAATTAAACAGAAAAATAACGAAACCACCGAGGACTTCTTTAAAAGATTCAGAAGAGAAGCCCTCAAAATGCCTCTCGGAACTCCCGATGCTGTTACTATCGACACTTGCAAGTCGAATCTCTTACCAATTATCAGCATGTAGACAGGGTCCACTCAGTTCCAAGATTGGCCTTCTTTCATTGTCAGTGCCAAGGCTGCTGAAGTCAGTGCTGAGACCTTCAAAGGTCTGGGGGTACAAATGGCTCCCAAGGAATCAAATCAGAGTGCTAGCAATAGTACTCGACCCAATAATCGCAAAGGAAAAGAAGCTCTTGAAGTCAATCTCCAAAGTAGTAGTCAAGAGGTAAAAACAACTCAAGCTACCCCAGCTCCAACAAATCAACAACAGAGACCTCCTCGGCCGAAGGAAGAATATTCTTTTGACGATGACGATGTTCAGGGTATCTTTGAATGCTTGCTCAAAGGTAATAAGATTCAATTGCCAGAAATTAAAAAGCCTGATGAAGCCAATAAGACAGATCATCCAAAATATTGTCCATATCATAGAATGCTGGGTCATACAATCCGGTCTTGCTATGTATTAAAAGGGAAGATTCAAGAGATGATTAAATTAGGAGCTGTGACACTAACACCCAAAGACAAAACAGTCACAGCAAATGTAATTTTAATGCAGTTCGGTGACTTCCCTCCTTTAATGGTGGAAAGTGGGATTGTTCCTATCCCCAAAGCAACTCTTGAAGTTGTGAACATCCCACCAGCACAGAATGAAGAACTTGTTCCTGTCACAACTAAGAAGGAAGAGATCATGTGGATTCACCCAGATTTAATGACGGAGTTTGAAACGTCTTCCTCTTCTCCTCGGAAGATTCTCTCATCTAAAAAGAAGCTCGGGAAGACTAAGTCACGCAATGTGACTTCTAGTTTCACACCCGATTTTTATCTAAACTTTACTTTCATCTTGGCAGGAAATTCACTCCCTACGGAGATAAAATCTGTACCTCAATTTGAAGATAGGTACAAGCCTATTTTTCATCTATACAGTTCACAATCTCGTGAATTGATGGCGAAGATGGGTTATGATCTAGCCACTGCTCCTGGTTTGAACTCAGGAAAAGGACTCCGAGCACCTTTAGCAATCACTATGAGGCATAATCAATCTCGTGTTGGCCTTGGTTTCTGGAATGAAGCTCTCATCAAACATAAAAGAACCAAGAGCAAGATAAAGAATTACAACATGGTTTCCATAGACCCTGAACCAGAATCTGAAGTTGAAGTTCATGCTGGAACTCGGTCAGAAAAAATATATCTGAAAGATTATGCTGAAATTCCTGAAGAAACTTCTGATGTCCCTCCGGTTACAGCTCCAACACCAGTCTCTACTGAAGAGCCTTTAAATGTTCCTGTTGAGACAGTTCCTTCTAAACCAACAGCAGCTGACAAAGGCAAACAACAAGTCCGCTTCGACAAACCATTGAAGAAGTCATCTCCTACAGGACTTGAAAAGCCTTATAATTTTGATATATTGGCTCAACTAGCCAATACCCCAGCTAAATTATCAATCTTCGAGCTCTTACGCCTCTCTAAAGAGACTCGAGAAACTCTAAGTGAAGTACTGCTGCAAGCAGAAACCTGCCTAACTCTTCTCAAGGAGTTGGAAACAGAATCTGTTTCTCATTGCCATAATGTATTGGAATTTATTCCAAACATTACCTTTACGCAAGACGATATGCTGCTAGAGGATAATCGACATGACCGTCCTTTATATCATACAGGATATATTGATTCTATGAAGGTGGATCGTCTCCTGATTGATCCAGGATCCGCTCTCAGTATTATGCCAAAAGCTATACTAGATGCACTGAAGATACCTGTGCATAGTCTTTCCAGCACTATCACTACCATCTTGGGATTCAATCAAGGAAAAAGTGAACCTTTGGGCAAGATTTGCCTCAAATTTCAAATAGGCGATCTTCGTACTAAAGTTACTTTTTACATCATCGACAATCATGGTTGCTCATACAATGCTCTATTGGGGAGACCATTCTTGCATGAACATAATGTCGTTCCTTCGACTCTTCATCAGTGCTTCAAATATGTTGATGATAATGGAGAAGTTCAGAAGGAGGTTGCAGATCTCTATCCATTCAAAGGAGTTGAAGCTTACTTCAATGACGCTCGCATGTACAAAGATGAATACTCAAAAGTCTTACAAGCTATGGATAATGATGATGAGATAGCAAAAGTTGGCACTTTTGTTATTCCTGTAAAAGGGCGTGTTACTCCTCCGCAGTCTGTTAAATCATCTGAAGAAGGCTCACTGATAATTCCTGTCAGTGGACGTACTACTTCATCACCTGCCCAGGCTCCACAAGGCTCACTGATAATTCCTGTCAGTGGACGTACTACTGTGTTGTCTTCCCAAGCTCCACAAAGTTCACTGATAATTCCTGTCAGTGGACGTACCACTCTCCCTCCACCTTCTCAGGCTAGACCAGATACTCTAGTCATTCCAGTCAGTGGACGTACTACTTATCCACGATCTTCTTCAAGGGAGCTCACCTCTTCTGAGCCTTTTGTTATCGATCTTAATCGAAACAAAACTTCTGATCGCTCTTCCTCTTCCCCTTTTGTCATTAATTTGACTAAGTCTGATAAGGCTCAGCCTTCTGTTGTAAATACAGTATCTAATATTAATGAAGCATCTCCTTTGCAGTATATTGATGTCTGTAATCATGTACAAAGTTATTTACAATTGCTAGATAGCTTAGAGTCACTAACTATAGGGGTTGTTCAAACTCTTCATACAGACGTATCATTGGAATCCATACAAAAATCATACTTTGTGGTCCCTGCTAGAAAGAAGGAAGAAAATCCAATCTTCTTTTATAAAGGACCCCAGAATCCTCCTAACTTGGAAGAAGATGACACAAACGACGATACTGGAAGGTTACAACTGCGTCGCTACAGTCAGCAATCTAAAAATATCATCAAGAATATGGGTTATGACTTTAGAACCAGTCTCAATAATGGAAAAGGAAGAAGAATGCCTGTTCGAATTCCTCCATTAAAATACGGAAGGACAAAATGTGGTTTAGGTTACATTGCTCCTACCTCCTTTATCAACATCGTCCATAAAGATTCAAAATCCGATGAAGACGAACGATCTGAGTCTTCTGATTCCCTCTCTTGGGATTCTGACACGAGTATTGGCGATCTCCATTGCTCTATTTTATCCATCAATATGGTCTCCGTTGGTGGCCCGCAAGAAAATGATGAAGATGAGGATGATTTTGAAATATTACCCGAATCGGAACAATGGGCTCAAAGATTAGATAATCAATGGGAATTCAGGTTCGAGCAGAGGGAACCTCCTACTGAAGATAAACTGATCCAAATTGATGTTGGTGAAGAAGGGTCTCCTAAACTAATATTTATCAGTGAAAGTCTTTCAGAAACAGATAAGCAAGACATGATTAAACTTATTCATGATTATATCGATGTTTTTGCCTGGAGTTATGAGGATATGCCAGGATTAGATCCAAAGATTGTAATGCACAAACTCAATATCATGCCAAATGCTAGACCAGTCAAACAACAACAGCGACGATTTCGTCCGGACATCATGGATGCAATTGAAGTTGAAGTCAACAAGCTTATGGCTTCTGGATTTATTCGAGAGGAACAACATCCTGAATGGGTGGCTAACATCGTTCATGTCCTTAAAAAGACTGGCAAGATCCGAGTCTGTATAGATTTTCGCGATCTCAATGCAGCTTGTCCTAAAGACGAGTTTCCTCTTCCAATTACAGATGTCATGATCGACAATACATGTGGTTTCGAACGAATGTCATTCATGGATGGGTATTCGGGATACAACCAGATCAAAATGTTTTCAGATGATGAAAAACACACTTCCTTCAGAACGTCGATCGGTACATACTGTTATACAGTGATGCCGTTTGGTCTCAAGAATGCAGGGGCAACATATCAGCGAGCAATGAGCACTATATTTTGCGAACATCTTCGAAAAATAGTCGAATGCTATGTTGATGATATTGCAGTCAAAAGTCGACGAAAGGAGGATCATATCCAAGATTTGAAGACTATCTTTGATTTAATGCGTCAGCATCAACTTAAAATGAACCCTACTAAGTCCTTCCTGGGCGTCTCTAGTGGTAAATTTCTCGGCTTCGTCATTACCGCTAAAGGTATACACGTGGATCCCGAGAAGATCAAAGCCATTCAAGAGATGCGTCCTCCACGCACCTTAAAAGAGCTACGAGGATTCCAAGGAAGAATTGCTTATATCAGGAGATTCATTTCCAACTTATCAGGACGCTGCAGACCATTCAACAAACTTCTGAAGAAAGGTGTATCTTTCGTTTGGAACGAAAAATATCAAAAAGCATTTGACGATATTAAACAGTATCTCATGAACCCTCCAGTTTTGGTACCTCCCGTCTCGGGAATACCATTCCTTCTATATGTTCGAGCTATGGATCATTCTCTTGGCGCATTACTTGCCTAAAAAAATAAAGATGGCCATGAACAGGCTATTTATTATCTCAGTCGTACAATGACAGGTGCTGAACCGCGTTATTCTCCAATCGAGAAAGAATGCTTAGCATTAATGTTTGCTGTTCAGAAAACGCGACATTATATTATCGGTCAAACGATTCACGTCATTTCTAGAGTGAATCCCATCAGGATTATGATGAAGAAACCTGGTATTCTCAACTCCAGACTAGCTAATTGGGGAATCTTGTTAGCTCAATACGATATGCATTATATTCCTCAGAAGTCAGTTAAAGGACAGGCTCTTGCTGATTTTCTAGCAGCTCATGCGATTCCAGAAGATTCTAAATTATATGATGAGATTCCTGATGAAGTCTTGGATTCAAATCTGATTTCTGAAGAAATTCCTACCTGGCGTCTATTCTTTGATGGAGCATCTAGAATAGGTCCTAACGGCGATATTGTCGCTGGAGTTGGGATTGTTCTTGTATCCCCAGAAGGATTAACTATTCAGAGGGCTTATTCTCTGGATCAATCATGTTCAAACAATGTAGTCGAATACAATGTATTACTCATCGGCCTTCAACTTGCTAAACATCTAGATATTCAATATTTAGAAGTTTATGGAGACTCCAAGCTTATCATCAATCAGATCAGAGGAACATATGAAGTTCGTCATCAGGATTTGATACCTTATCATCGAACAGCACTCTCTATAGCCTCATCTTTTGAAGGTTTCTTTATTGAACATGTTCGACGAGCCTATAATACAGAAGCTGATACTTTAGCTAATCTTGCTGCTGTATTAGCTATACCAATCAGACGTCAGCAAGTGATAGTGGTTTATAATCGAGAACTATTCTGTGTTGAGAATAATTTGGCTTTGGCTTTTCCTCACAAATCAGACAAAGATTCTCTCAACCTTGATGCTGGATTAAAGTTTGACAAAATGTCCTCGTCTTCTTCTGATTCTACTATAGAATATGTCTTTTCTAATGAAACAGAAGCCATAACTGAAGACTGGAGACGCCCGTTTCTAGACTTTGTTTTGTATGATATACTTCCTGATAATCCGAGTGAAGCAGCGTCTATCCGGCGTCGATCTCTCAGATTCTATTATAATCATACGACGAAGACATTATATCGTCGGTCTTACAACGGTCTTCTCCTCCGATGCATTGCTGGTGAAGAAGCACAACAGATAATCCGTGAAGCACATGATGGTGTTTGCGGAGCTTATCAACCAGGTCCTAAACTTCAAGATCGTATCCGACGTATGGGTTATTATTGGCCCACGATGGTGGCTGACGCCATTCAATATGCTCGAAAATGTAAAGCCTGTCAAATTTATGCAGACTTTATCCATCAACCGTCAGAGTTCTTACACCCAGCAGCGGCATCATGGCCCTTTGAAGCTTGGGGCATGGACGTCATTGGTCCTATCAACCCACCATCATCAAGAGGACATCGGTTTATTCTAGCAATAACCGATTACTTTTCCAAATGGGCTGAAGCAATCCCGTTATCTGAAGTTAAAACTTCTAGTATTATCAACTTCGTCAAACATCATGTTATCTATCGATTTGGTGTTCCTCGGCGTATTATCCATGATAATGGACCGCAGTTCGTCAGTCAGAAATTTACTCGATTCTGCGACGATCATCGGATTAATAATTTAGCTTCTACAGCATATAATCCAGCAGCTAATGGATTGGCAGAAGCTTTCAATAAAACAATCATCAGACTCTTGAAAAAGTTCGTTTCTTCCAACAAACGCAACTGGAGCGAGAAGCTCGGTGAATGTTTATGGGCCTACCGCACCACAGTTCGCAATGCGACCGGATGTACGCCTTTCTCTTTGGTATATGGGTGTGAAGCTGTTCTTCCCCTAGAGATTCAGATTCCTTCTCTGAGAATTGCAATCTCCAATGAACTTACAACAGAAAATAATGATCGTCTTCGACTCCAAGAATTGGAAGCTCTAGATGAAAAACGATTGTATGCTCAACAAAATATTGAGCTTTATCAGGCCCGAATCTCAAAAGCTTTTAACCGGAAAGTCAAAGTCAGAGCATATCAGAAGGGAGAACTGGTCCTTACTGTCAGACGTCCTATGACCATGACACATATGAGCAAAGGCAAATTTGATGCGAAATGGGAAGGCCCATTCGTAGTAAACAAAGTCTTCTCTAACGGAGCATACCAGCTTGCCTCTATGGATGGGAAAGTCATGATGATGCCTATCAATGGCAAATTCTTAAATAAATATTATGTATAATATTTTCATCGTTCCCCAGCAAATATAAAATTCTTCTCTACAAAAGTTATCTCGATATCGTTATCCCCAGAGGAAACCGATATTCTACCATGTATCATTTTCCCAGAGAATTTGATATCTTGTCTTATTAGTTCCCCAGTGGACTTAATAAAGATCTTGTATAGAAAATCATGTCCATATTACCTCTGAATTTTCTATATATATTCTATTCTATTGAAATATGTCATGTATTATTTACCTCTGAACATGTTTTCTACAAAAATATCATCCACAAAATTGAAATCAAGCCAAGATATTCATTTCAATCAAAATCAGAATAATGATTACAAATGGGTATCAAAACTTCAAATATATGATAAATATAAAAGATCTATTTAGGAGGAGTAATGATCTCCTGAATACGAACGATTACATTATTCATCTTTTCATCATGAGCTTTCTTGATTCGCTCTGCTATTTCTGCTCCAATCATCCGTTGGTCATATTCTACAATAATAGAGCTACGGCGATTGGTCTCTTCAATCTGATTAGTTTGCATCAATTCTCGCTCCTGCTGTAAATCTTGACAGCGTTCAGTTGCAGATTTACGATCAGTAGCAATCTCTGATTGTTCTTTTTCTACCGAGGCAATTTGCTCCTGAATACGAGCTAGCTCTTCCCTCAACTTTCTAAGCTCTTCAGCTTTTGACGCTTTATCTTTCTCTAGGCGTTCCATATTCTGACGAGTACTTATTATTTCTTCGTCTTTCGCCATTAACTCTTTGGAAGACTGAGCGAGGAATTCTGTCAGAGCAATGTGCTGAGCTTGAGCTTCATTCTCCAATTGAGCAATCTCAGCTGCAGTCAGGGAATTTATATCCTCCTTTTTTATCTCCCAATATTTATGGATGTTTGCTTCTAAATCATTCAGGAGATGTTCAAAAAAGACACACTGGGTCCCGTAACCAGCCTGTCTCAAAGCTGAAAGTGGAAAACTAGTCGCTTCTCGAAGACTCAAAAAGGGCATAGTCTCATCCTTCATAAGTCGTCTTGAGAATGTATCCAGATACGAATAAATAATATCTGAATACATCCCCATGATCTTTGCTATCCCTGTATCAAAACCGGGAGTCGCTGCAATAGTAGGGGAAGGAGCAGGAGGAGCCTCTATTCTTGAAGCTGAAGTTAGTGCTTTTGGAGAACTCGGCAAATGTGAACTCCCCTCACCCACATCAGTTTGAACAAGTGGGGCTTGAGTAAAACTCATAGCCGGTGCAGTTCCTACAGCTGTTGGAATCAAAGAAGCATGATCAAAACCAAAAGACAATAAAGCAGAGACAAGACAAAACTTTGATGAATAAAATATTACCTGGAGCTGGTTCATATTCAGTTTCCTTCGGATCATTCAGACCGGCTCGTAGTCTGTTCAGAGTACTTTCTGACACGGGATTTATTTTACTGCTTCCCGCCCCAGAAGTACTCGGAACTTGAACTTCTATATGCCTCTCCGGCTCTGGTGTCAACCCTGAGTGTTGACCAATGGTCTTCAGTGCATCAATTGGTGTTTTAGACGGTGATTCATCGTCTATCTCCATGTCTTCTTCTCCAGAAGAATGAGACGACGGTTCATAGTCAACTTGTTCGCTCTCTGAAGCTTCAGCAATTGGATTGAGAGAAGTGGCTTCCTTCACTGATTCTCCCGAAATTAGTAAGTCATTAGCCGTTTCAGTCTGATGCTCGGCCTCTACCGCAGGCTGACTAATTTCCTGCGCATCATCGGCCATTTATGGAACTGAGCCTATATCAGAAGGCATGGAAGACTCAGCAGGTTCAGGAATCTCTCCTTCAACAGGTTCTGTCTTTACAAAAAAATCAAATGCAGCTTGTTTTTCTGAAGCCAATCGCATAGCACGATCGGTAGGACTCTCTGCATCCAGACAAATTACGGATTTAGTTTTTGAAACTATCACTTTCCTTCCTATTCTTTTAATTAATGGAACAGTAGGATAATTGTCTATTGGATCACTACCTGCTTCATCAACATCTCTGACTCGATTAGACACAGGAGAATTCCCTGGAATAGTAATTCCTCCGCGACTTCGAGTCTCTGCTCGAGTAGCTCTTTTTGCAGCAGGACCAGCAGCACTTTTACCCCGCTTCCTCTTCGGGGTATTATCAGCAGATATACTTTCTTCAGCACTCCCGATGGGTACATGCAATGGTTGATGAAGGTCATCAGAGAAGAAAGTCTCCAAAACATCATCATCAACTTCATCAGTGGCCAGAGGATCTTCTTTGTCATGACAATCTCTAGGCAAGGCTGATTTGGTTGTTTTCTTTTCAACATGAATAAAGCTTCTGCCTAAGATGATAAATTTTTCATCAAAAGTATTAGCTGATACATAGAATCTGGCATAGGACGCCAATATTCTAGCTCCTCTCCGATAGCTGACCGGATCTGGCATGGAAAAGGTAGCCCCTGTACCTTTGGCAATGTAATATAGCCAAGCTCTGGCACCATCAATCAACCCTCCTTGATAACCAAAACACGTCGTTGCATTGCCTACATGCAACTGATCGTAACCAAATTGCCGAGCAAATCTGCTCGGGAGATATGGCTCTAGATAAGTGATGTTGTCACGGCGGCAGATTAAATGAGATGGCCTGATTCTCTTTAGCCATTCATGTTGGACATCATCCAACTCATTAGCACCAACGCCGTCAATCAATCTCCCAGGCATGGTCTCATAACCAGCAGGTGGAGGAACACAAGTGAAGCTCCATAGTTCTCCCCTGTTTAATATAGTTCTGCAATCGGTCAAAGTGTCATATCTCCATTTCGGTATGTGCTTGTACCTTTCCAGAAAGGTATCATCTGGTCTAGCCATCCCAGCACTCATGAGAGATTCAAAATGCAGAAGCAGCCATCCAAATAAATATGTAAAGGGTATTTCTACCCGAGGAAAGGATGTAAGGCTCTTCCTTGCCAATTCGAACATTCTGTCTGTGTATGCCCTTAATCCAGCATTCAGACGACAGGTCACTGCTGTCAGTAAATCTATTTTATACCCAAAAACCAGACGGACTGCTGCGAAGACAACTCCTCTGTGCATCCTGTCTGCTGAACAGGTGCCAGGTACTACAAACTTTCTTAGCCAGAGAGAGATAAAATCGGCCAGATGACCTTCAGCAGATAATTCTCGGCCACCCTGCTTAATATAGGTCTCTAACCTATCACCGGCTTTGTAGGTGTCTATATCTTCTTCGACGATAATGTCGTCATGATTTGTCTCCCGGATTAATCTGTTAATCTCGGCTTGACTCAAGGGTTTAAATTCACCGACATACTGCTCAGATTTTTTCTTCTTTTGAACTTCATCAGTACGGTCTTGAAATAAATAGGCCATCCATTTGGAAGAATAACAGTTGGAGTCTCTTTCTCCACCTTGTCCTTTATAAAATGCCTTACAAATACTGTAATGGCACATCAATTCTTCAAATACATAAAGAATCAGTGGGTTGGCTTCAAAATCTTATTCATTTCATCAACAAAAGGGATATATTCTTCATATGGTAAATCTGCTGTTGGTAGCTGAGAAATATATGCCATTTCATGAAGGGCGAATCCCATCTCGCCCCTTGGGGTCATGAAGGTGCCGGTACGATAGTTATATCTCTCCGCTAACGCCAAGAACAGATCCGGGTTTGGCTTAAAACCATAAGCAGTACACTTAATGGCATCATATAGGCCTATCGCCTTTAACTGTGTACCAAAGTTCTGCAGAATCCATCTCACAAGAGCAGTCCATCTAGTATTTTCCGGGTTCACCAGACCGGTAAGTCTCATAGACTGTTTTGGGTATATGGCATTTTTCAGTTGAGCAAATTCGTTTGCAAAAATTGGGACTCTGACTGGCTTCAGCAGTGCCGAGTCCTCAGGAGGGATGGTGGCAGGTAGCAGTCCTCGCAGAGATGTGACATGTGGTTCAGTACCACTGCGGAATCTTCCTTGACGATATCCGATCCACCCAGCCTTTGCTTGTCGGGATGGAGTGATATCCTACTTCATCTGTCTTTGTTGACCCGAGTGGAATAAACGAGCTATATTGATGCTTTTTGTTAAACCAGTCAAATATATTGGCTGATTTACATCACCATCCCTATAGTAACAGTATGATACTTTGTCCAGAGCAGGCTGGGAGTTCATGTCAATAGCATCTCCAAAAAGGAATGCTGGCTTCAAGTGGGTAACACCATCCACACTCTGTAACGGCAGTCCACTCATCAAATTCAGCAAAGTATCATCTTCCTGATTTGTCAAAAGAGCTATTCTTGTAGAAGGTCCATCGAATTGGGGAAAACAAACATGTGATAGGTCACTTCTATAGTTATTTCCTACACTTCCTTCAAATTCTGCCTCCTGAGCTAGAATATCCACTGCAAATGAAGAATAAAGTATTAGAAATCTTCAACATCAAGAGAGGATAAAGTTTAACATACGTTCAGTTTTTACTAAGCGTACAGCTCAACATACGCTCAGTTTTACTAAGCGTACAGCTCAACATACGCTCAGTTTTACTAAGCGTATAGCTCAACTTACGCTCAATTTTTACTAAGCGTATGGCAGACTCAAGGTTCAGCATACGCTCAGTTTTCTTTAAGCGTATGGCAGACTCAAGGTTCAGTATATGCTCAGTTTATCTTAAGTGAATGATTTTAAAAGTTCAGTTTATGATCAGTTTGAGCGTATCAGCGTATGGTTGACAAGATGATCATCAAAAATTACGCTAACACAGGAGTTAGCGTATCTCAATGAGACAAATTGCCATAGCATATTCTTTTAAGATAGCGTATTTTGATATCTCTATCAAAAATACGCGTATCTTACAGATATACGCTCCAAACATATTTTTCGTAAAAACGAAAAACATGGAATACGGCTAAACCCTAAAGAGGGAAGCGTATTTGCTGACGTATTGACCCTAAAGAGGGATACGTTTTCTGAGTTTTGTTCTAACCAGAGCCCTAAAAAGGGAATAGTTATTTGTTCATCATCTTCGTCCTCACCATAGAGAGGTTTCAATGGCCGTTCACTGTGTGAAATACGCTGACTGGCCGTCTTCTTGGTGGTGGCAGTGTCGATGGCAGGATGAGACGACTCCTCAGGGGCTTTCCCCTTTACTTTCGCAGAAGCATCAGCTTTGGGCGCCATTAATGGAGGTTGAGTTAAAGACGAAGAAGGGGAAGAAGGATTTCGAGTTTCTGAAAGCACTTTTCTCTCTCGAAAGCAAAAGCTGTGGTAAAGAAATAAAATAGGTTTTGGAAGACCTATTTATAGAAGAAAGGAAGAAGTTCAAACGACGGATATTCTTTAAACAAAATCTCTAAAGATTTGCACTGATATTGAGGAAGATAACAAACTCATGCCAGCGTGTCAGGACTTATTCTCACTTTAAAGTTCAAAGTAATTTCGAACTTTTGAAATTCATAAAGTTCGAAAACTTTGAAGAGGGTCTTGTAGGGTGTGAAAATTATGACACGCTGACATGAGACTCAGTCAAAGCCATACGCTCAAAGCCATACGCTCAGTCCAAGCCATACGCTCAAGGCCATACGCTCGGTCAAGGCCATACGCTCATCTAAAGGCCGTACGCTCAGTGAATATTTTATTATTTTCTGAGATGACAGCACAGCATGTATTTAATAAAGGATGAATCTGACACTTAGTCTTTCGTGCAAAGACAGCTGTCCAATGAAGACTAGCCGTCGTATAGGTTTTCGAAGAGTCGATTTTGTCTTTTACGAGGACAGCTCAGCATCTCTCATAAATGTAAAAGCCATCATTACTGTCAGTTTTGACAGTCTGTCAGCCATCATATCCGCAGTCACGACGCTCGAGAAGATTTTGTCAGTTATTGGAAGATATGACGTATCAAAGAAGATTGATGATGGCCACGTGTCTACTTATTCAAACATACGACTCCTTCCCAATTAAGTGAGCGTATGGATCTCATACGACTCCTTCCAATTAAGTGAGCGTATGGATCTCATACGACTCCTTCCAATTAAGTGAGCGTATGGATCTCATACGACTCCTTCCAACTAAGTGAGCGTATGGACCCCATACGACTCCTTCCCAACCAAGTGAGCGTATGGACCCCATACGACTCCTTTCCAACCAAGTGAGCGTATGGATTCCATACGACTCCTTGTCAAGTGAGCGTATAATTTCCATACGACTCCCTGTCAATAATGTGAGCGTATCAGCTTTATATGGTTTTACGCTGTCCAAGTCAGCGTATGCAAGACATGTGCCTTCAAAAGCTAGCGTATGACTCTTCTTCTAAGGCAGCGTATCACAGCAGTTGTGTCCAGAATGATTTTCAACGTGCAGTTAACACACGTTCTCATGTGTCCTGCACTCAGTTATCCACTTCTTCAGAAGTTATGCAACGTGGCATTCATGCCATCAATCTCTCCTGAATATACTTCATTACTTTCAACCGCACGCTAATGTGTCTCCATCAGAATTTGCCACGCGTCTCTGCAGTTATGCACACGTCAAGTAACTACCTAAGCGTATGCTTAAGGACAGTTATCCTGAACTCTATAAAAGAGAGTTTCTTCATCTTCATCAGACACTACAGTCAATTTCAGAGAGAACAGAGAGATTGCCCAGTTGCTGTCCAAGTTCTTCAAAGTTCGAGTTTTCTTTATCGCATCGTCCAAGGGATAAAGTAATCGTCTTCTAGATTAGATTCCTACAGTTGTAATTTTCTCAGATACAAAATAAATAAAGTAAATTTATTTATGGAAAACAGTCACTTCCTCAGGTACTTCGTATCCTCTAACACAATTTCTAAGTTATGACATATTTACTGCTGGACACAGAGATTTTCTTGCAGCTATCACTGCAGGTGTTGAGCCTACTTCATATCGTCAGGCCTCGCGAGATTCGGGCTGGCGTGCAGCTATGCAAACTGAAATACAGGCTCTAGAAAATAATGGGACATGGAGTCTTGTCGATTTGCCTCCTGGGAAGAAAGCATTGGGAAGTAGATGGGTGTACAAAATAAAGTACAAATCTGACGGAAGTGTTGAGCGCTTAAAGGCACGGCTGGTTGTGTTCGGTAATCATCAGGTTGAGGGGATCGATTATTCAGAGACATTTGTCCCAGTAGCTAAGATGCCTACAGTTCGGGCGTTCTTGGCTGTTACAGCTGTGAGAGGCTGGACTTTGCACCAGATGGATGTGCACAAAGCTTTTCTTCATGGAGATCTGACAGAAGAAGTGTATATGAAGTTGCCGCCAGGTTTTTCGCATAGTGAACCCAACAAAGTGTGTCGCCTGCGTAAGTCTCTATATGGATTGAAACAGGCACCGCGTTGTTGGTTCGCTAAGCTTACTGCTTCTCTGATATCCTATGGATTTATTCAATCACATTCGGATTATTCCCTTTTCTCTTTCTTTAAAGGGAAGGTAGAGTTGCATGTTTTGATCTATGTGGATGATATGATTGTGTCTGGTAATGACACAGGTGCTTTAGATGCTTTCAAAAAGTATCTTAGTTCTTGTTTTCACATGAAGGACCTTGGTGTGTTGAAGTACTTTCTTGGCATAGAGGTGGTTCGGAATGCGGAAGGAATTTTCTTGTGTCAAAGGAAGTATGCTTTGGACATCATTTCAGAATACGGTCTGATGGGGTCTCGTCCTGCCGGTTTTCCCATGGAGCCCAATCACAAGCTGGCAGAATCGACTAGTCCAAGGATGGCGGATGCAGAGACTTATAGGAGGCTGGTTGGGAGGTTGATTTATCTATCATTTACTCGCCCTGACTTGGCCTATGCTGTGCATATCTTGTCTCAATTCTTACAAGAGCCTCGGCAAGATCATTGGCATGCTGCTTTGAGAGTTGTCAGATATCTCAAAAATGCACCAGGACAGGGTATTCTTTTGAAAGCTGATTGTGATCTCCGTCTTTCTGGTTGGTGTGATTCCGACTGGGCCAGTTGTCCTTTGACTCGCCGCTCTGTTACAGGTTGGTTGGTGTTTCTGGGGGGGTCTCCTATTTCTTGGAAGACCAAGAAGCAATCAACTGTTTTTCGATCTTCCGCTGAAGCTGAATACCGATCTCTTGCTGCGCTCGTTTGTGAGTTGAAATGGTTGAAGGAGTTATTGGTGTGTTTGGGCGTTCACCAGGAGTCTGCTATGTCAGTGTATTGTGACAGTCAGTCAGCCCTGCACCTGGCTCAGAACCCGGTATTTCATGAGCGCAGTAAGCATATTGAGGTGGATTTACATTTTGTTCGCGATGCTATTAGAGATGGCACCGTAATAGCCTCGCATGTTCCTACTTCTTCTCAACTGGCTGACATCTTCACCAAGCCCCTTGGAAAGCAAGTGTTCGATTCTTTTCTTCCCAAGTTGGGCATTTGTGACTTACAAGCTCCAACTTGAGGGGGGTGTTAGATTATAAGATAATATTTGCAATGTAAATATGGCCCATACCCATAAGCCCAAATGTAGACACTATATATATTGTAACAAACCCTAGCAATGAATACAAGGCATTATTATTTCCTACACATCTCTTTCGCCACCACCATGTCCGCAACCACCGCTGCCACAACCATCACTGTCATCATCCGTCCCCGGCCAACCCGTCTTCCCCGGCCATCCACAGACTCACCACCACGCTCGCCAACTCCACGCCAAACACCCAACCAACCAGCCACGACCAAGGCCGCACCACCGCCCACAAGCCCCATCATCACCGCCACCACCCTGCCATCGTCGGCGTTCCGACAGCCCCCGCCAAACCATCAATACCACCACCGACAACAAATAACCATCACCACCGTAGCCCCACCAGAAACCCTACCGCCACCACCACCATCATCATCACCACGACCACCGCGGCAGCCCAAACCACCACCACCGTCAGCAACAGAGAAAACCCCAAAATAAATAAACCCTAACCTAACCACTCACCTCTGCCGGCCAGATCGCCCGTCGCGGTGTGCCCAACGCCGCCCGTGTCCGTCGCTGACCCCACAAGTGCCGCCCGACGTCGCCCGTCCCACATCGACCTCACCGTTGGCCGCGGGTCAGCGCGTGTCTCCGCAAGCTGCAACCGTCGGCCAAGCCCAGCGCGTTCCCCGCCGACCGAGCGGTGCCCGCCCCTCCGGCGATCCTCCACCGAAACCCCTGACCACCGACTACGTCCTCGGCCGGAACCCCGCTCTCCGCCTGCGCCCTCTCCGCGAGCGCCCTCCTCCGCAGTTTCGTGCCGCCGTCGCCGTCCCAGCGCCCGACCTAACCCGCCTGAGAACCGCCGCCCCTTGCCGCGCCTAGAGCCCGACTCCCGCTCCTCTCCACCACCGCGTAGACGCCACAGGTCCTCCGCCTCGTGCCTCGCCGCACGCGGGCATCCCCTCCGCCGCAGCCTCCCTCTTTCCAGTGCCGTCCTTAAATCGGCGCCGGAAACACGCCTCCGCCGCGTGTCTTCCTAGCGGCGCCCATACCAGACGCCATCCTCCGCCGTAGCCGGAGGAGCTCCGGCCTCCGCAACCGCCACCCGGTAACCCTGCTCTCTCCGCCCCTTTCTCTATCACTTTCTCTCTCTCTCCTTACTTCCTCTTTATTTTTTTTTCTTTTGAGCTTCTGTTTGTTTCTGAAGAGGACACATGTGCTGTGTTCCTTATTTTATTTATATTTTATGTGTGTTTTGTTTTACTTATTTAATTACTTAAGATTATAAATATTGGGTAAGAATATATAAATGCTATGTATTTAATCAATATAAATTTCTGTTAAATACAACTAGTATTATCTTCATTACTATTGTATATATGTAGTAGATGACTATTTTATGAGCCAATATATATTGCATAATATTTCTATTTTATCTATTTAAAATAAGTATATATAATTGACAAAACTTACAGTTGTCCTAAAAAGATTTTCTAAATTACTAGTATATTTTCAATATATATAGCTTTGTATTTAAATATCCTATTTTTACCATTAGAGTTTTTAGAAATATTTTGGACTAATATATAGTTTCCAAATGAGAAAACAAATTTCTAAAATAAAAGAAAAACTATTCTAACTAATAAAATATAGTTCTCAAAATACTATAAATAATTTCCTAAACTCTTATTATCGTTATTATTATTTATCATTTGGTTGGGCTTGGCCCCTCATTAATGGATTTTGGGCTAAGTCTAATTTCAATAATTATATCTTTGGCTTGTATATATAAAAACAATGGATTTTATTATTTATGTTATTTATAATATTATTTCCTAATTATAGTATTTTATTAATTTATTAGTATTCTAAATATAAGTTTTGACTTAGAAATATATATAAATTATTTTGAGCTCGGGCCTATAATTATTATTCCTTTCATTGTGGATGAGATTTAGTTGTATTGGATTACTACATTTACAGCTTATGTATACATACGAGGTCCATGTATTTCGTATGTATACAGCTGGCATGTCTACGTACTTGGTCCTACGTATTTTGGGACTGGGGCGTTACATATTTTTGTGGTGGCCCATGCAGGTCAGTTTATCACTTAGGTTACTTTACCGTACCGATGTGAGCCTGCAACATAGGATTAGAGTCTAGGATCTCATCCACCCACTTGACATCCATTCTTGACTTCAAATTTTGAACTCTCGTTCGACTTCCTTGATTTGCATCTTGCTTGACTCCTTCTACCGTAAATTCTTAGTCTCGTGCTTAGTGACAGCTAGGAAGATGACTACACTTGTATATGCTCATAGGTCAAACTCATGGCTAGAAGGGTTACGTTGACAATTAGTAGGCATTGAGGTTTTAATGGAGTTATAAAGGCAATGTTGTGCCCTAAAAGTATGACCTTGATGATTAGTAAATTTTAAGTTGGGTAGAAGCAACAAGGATTGTTTTGATACTACAAAAGGAATTCTAGAATCATTATACAATTGAAAAAAAAAGGGATCACGATTTGGATTTTGAAGGTCTTGAAAAATATTTATGATTCATTGGGTTATAGTTATACAGCTTGGAAAGAATATAGATTTAGTTTAAAAAGGATTTAAATTTTGCCGAGTAGGATGGATAACAATTTGATAATTTTAAGTTTTAAAATTTAGATGTGCGATTACGATTAATGAGTTTGCAAAAATTTTGAGTGAAATGGTTGAAGTAATGATAGTAATAATTTTTGGTTAAAATATTTTGATACCGAATCAAATTGAGGAATTATGAATTATTAAATTATTGTATGGATTAAAATTGTGGAACCAATTATAATTTAGACTTGGATTAATATCGATTTAAATTGTGACACCAGAAAGAGTTATTTAGATTTTATTATGATTTTGTTGCGACTAGATAAGATGGAAAGTTTTTGTCATAATATAATGTGGGAAATGATAAAGGTTATCTTGGGGATTGATTAAAGAAATTCAAATCTCAAATCTATAGAATATATTTGGCAGTTTAGAAGGATAGATATTGTATGAGATTATTTGAGAACTATCTTGACCACTGTCCCGTCACACAACTAGTTTAACCCTTGTAAGTTATATAGAATAATCATGACCAAACAAGACCCTTGTCTTTGTGAACCAAACAAATCGGTTCATTTATAGTCAACCAAGCTAACTGTATAAGCTCACACTTTGAGCGAGACTTAGATTTTAAAAGAACGTGGATTACTTAAATTTCTTCGTCATTATCACACTTACTTATTTCGACCATCTTATCAATTTAGCCTTAGTTTTGCAAGCTTTATTTTTGGGCTTGATCATGACATATTGGGTCGCACCCACGAACATATTGTCTAATCAGAACCGGTGCATTATGGTCTGATCAACATATTGCACTTTGGTTCGCTTTTATCTATCGTTCTACGTGGATGGGGACATAGCTAAACTTGCCCTCTAGAGTCTCCTCCACGATTGCCTTGACAATTCCTTTGAAATTATTTCGATCGTCTTTGAATCACGTATTCGTATTCGATAACGCGCCCTTCGAACTCTATATTGCTTTCGCCTTCACCTATTTTAGGAGGACGAACGCGTTATACTAGAACTTCCTCTAGCCTTTCTATCGATAATAACCATTTTCACTCGATGTTGCTACTCGTCCTTTTCTCGGCCCTATCAAAACCCTCTAATCGCTTAATTTAAGTGAATCTTTTTCGTTCTATTAATCGTGACCCTCATTCATTACCCGTGACCATACCGTATTATTTTTCTATGATCTAAATCGTGATTTCTTACGACATGATTTGTTATAGATTGTTTCCCATCGATACCCCCTTATGTCTTCTCACCCCCCTAGAATTCTTAATTTCGAGGACGAAATTCTTTTAAGTTGGGTAGGATGTAAAATCCCTAAATTTCTACTAATGTTTTTTTATTAAATTTGGTACCGATTTAAAATTTTGTATTGTACGTCGTGTAGTCATATTGTACGTCGCGCACGACGTTTTATTTTTCGTAATTGCTCGACGAGTGCGAATATGTGCGAGCGTACATATTTTAGAAAAACATTTTGTTCTATTTTTTTAGTTTCAATAATAGATATAATAATTAGTTTTGCTATCATTTCTAAGCTTGTTATTTTTACGTCATTAATAATAAATAATAATTTTTGTATACTAGAAAAGCATAATTAGGTAAAGAATATTTGTGCATACATATATTTCGTAATTATTTATTAGTCTATTTAAATAAAAATATAATTTTCGAAATTTATTTATAATGATATTTTATTATTCAAAAAGGATATTTATAAATATTTATTATTTTCAAAATTATTATTATTAGTATTTTGGAAAATGTATTTCAAAATTTTTGTGGCAATTTAAATCTTGATTTGAATTTATGAATTTATTTAAAAAGTTAAATATTTGAAATTTAATTTATTCTATTTGATTTTTAACTAAAAATTTAATTGGATTTAAATTGGATTTGGATTGGATTTGGATTTGAATTTGGATTTAAATTTATTATTAGCTAATTATCTAATTGGGTTTAAACTACTCCTAATTCTTATCCAATTGGGAATTCCCACATCCTATAAATAGGCAGGTACTCCTCCAAATTTCATACATCCTCCAAATTTTCACCCATCTTGCATCGTGTCCGTGTAGTGTTTCCCCTCCCACATCTTATTTCAATATTTACATATACATGAACCTTTCCCGTGTCGACAATCCCGACACAATCAATTCCTAAACCTAACCTAGACTCGGCCACTGTCCACCACCCTACACGTCAACTACATCTCGCCGTGGTCGTTGCCTCCACCACGCCCAGTCATCTCTTTCGCCACCACCATGTCCGCAACCACCGCTGCCACAACCATCACTGTCATCATCCGTCCCCGGCCAACCCGTCTTCCCCGGCCATCCACAGACTCACCACCACGCTCGCCAACTCCACGCCAAACACCCAACCAACCAGCCACGACCAAGGCCGCACCACCGCCCACAAGCCCCATCATCACCGCCACCACCCTGCCATCGTCGGCGTTCCGACAGCCCCCGCCAAACCATCAACACCACCACCGACAACAAATAACCATCACCACCGTAGCCCCACCGGAAACCCTACCGCCACCACCACCATCATCATCACCACGACCACCGCGGCAGCCCAAACCACCACCACCGTCAGCAACAGAGAAAACCCCAAAATAAATAAATCCTAACCTAACCACTCACCTCTGCCGGCCAGATCGCCCGCCGCGGTGTGCCCAACGCCTCCCGTGTCCGCCGCTGACCCCACAAGCGCCGCCCGACGTCGCCCGTCCCACATTGACCTCACCGCTGGCCGCGGGTCAGCGCGTGTCTCCGCAAGCTGCAACCGCCGGCCAAGCCCAGCGCGTTCCCCGTCGACCGAACGGTGCCCACCCCTCCGGCGATCCTCCACCGAAACCCATGACCACCGACTACGTCCCCGGCCGGAACCCCGCTCTCCGCCTGCGCCCTCTCCGCGAGCGCCCTCCTCCGTAGTTCCGCGCCGCCGTCGCCGTCCCAGCGCCCGACCTAACCCGCCTGAGAACCGCCGCCCCTTGCCGCGCCTAGAGCCCGACTCCCGCTCCTCTCCACCGCCGCGTAGACGCCGCAGGTCCTTCGCCTCGCGCCTCGCCGCACGCGGGCATTCCCTCCGCCGCAGCCTCCCTCTTCCCAGTGCCGTCCTTAAATCGGCGTCGAAAACACGCCTCCGTCGCGTGTCTTCCTAGCGGCGCCCATACCAGACGCCATCCTCCGCCGTCGCCGGAGGAGCTCCGGCCTCCGCAACCGCCACCCGGTAACCCTGTGAGACCCGTCTCACTGTATCGGTATTTTATACGGATACGTGTTTATTTGAGCCATATTTCGTATTTATCGATTTGCATGATATTTTAAAATTTTCTAAGTATAGGATTTCATGACTTGGTTTAACTTGGATTTGGTTTTTATTGGGTTTGGTTTAACTTTGACTTGGACTTGGTTTGGTTTAGTTTGGTTCTTTATGAGAGAGGTGTATGGTTTAGATTGAGTGGAGAGGAATGAATGGTGGAGATTGCTTGGGCTTGTTATATAAGCCACTTTTTCTCTCTCCCTTCTCATTCACCCTCATTCATTTATTTCCACCAGAACCCTAGCCATTAGAGAGAGGCAAGTACACCTTGCCGAATGTTGGATGATCTTAATTTTGTTTGTTCCATTCTCTTTCTTGTTACATTCTAAGCATATTTAGAACTTGGATTTTTCGGTTTTACCGAGTGGATTGTTGTAGATCTAGCTTTGAAGTAATTTTAGTTTTCATGGGTTTTGATCTATTTAATCTTGTTATTTTCGAATTTTGATGATTCTATGTTGTAGAGCATTTCATTCTGCCCCGTTTTGACCTATGGAAGTTCGGATTTGGACTCTGGATGAAGGTTTTATGAAGCTTGAGAACATGGCTTCCATGGTGTTCTTCTTCTCGGAATTTTGGAGAAGAAGAACTGTGCCTGACTTGACCGCATGAACATTTCATGCGGCAAGTGTTCTCCCAGCCGTATGGACTTTTCCCCACTTAGTCGCATATGCGCCCTTGCCTCACCTGGCCGCATGAACTTGTACTCCTTCTTGATCGCATGAGCTCATTAACTGACCTGGCCGCATGAGCTCCTAACTGAGCCGCATGCACCCCCTTCATATCCTTGGTCGTATGAACTTTCAATCCCAGTCGCATGACTTAGGACCATTATTTTAGCCGCATGTGACTTAACTCGGGCCGCATGGACTTGATTGGTTATTTTAGCCGCATGAACCCTGGATTGAATCCTAGCCGCATGAAGACCCGTCCATTTCCAGTCGCATTGGACTGAGCCGCATATGCGCCCGTCATTTCCTAGCCGCATGAACTTGCTTCCTCCCAGCCGCATGAAGCCCACTCTTTCGCTGGCCGCATGAGGCCCAACATCTTGGAGCCGCATGCGCCCTCGTCCCCCTGGCCGCATGTCCCCCTTCTCACTGGCCGTATGGGGATTGGCTTCCTGATCGCATGCGCCCTTGCACTTCCAGCCGCATGCGCCCCCCTTGTCTTGGCCGCATGGGATCCAGTGACCCTGGCCGCATGCGCTCTCCTAATTGGGCCGCATGTGTCTTACCCTTTCCTGACCGCATATGCCTGAGCTGCATGACTTCCAATAGCCTTGTGTACTATTATTTATCCTTATTTGCCCATGTTTTGTAACTCCTTTATGGTATATTTTACGCCCATTTTATATCCTTACGCTTTTTGTCCTGAACTTGATAAATCACGATTTGATGACAATTGTACATGACATGGTGTGACAAGGAACTAGCATGACTTGATAGTGACCCTGAGCCGCAGGGCTCCTTCCAATGCCTTGTCCAGCTATTAATTATTGTTATTATTATTATTCCTCTATTGTTATTTGATCTTTACTGATGACTTGTGTCTTGTAAACTCAACATAACTTGAGTCTCCTGATTGAATGCTTGCACTATACTGTCCGGCACATGTACCCTAAACACGACAGTGACCCGTAGTGGTGCACTCCTGATTAATGACCTAACATGACCTGATAGTGGCCCGTCGTGGCGCACTCTTGACCAGTAAACTTGATATGATAGTGGCCCGCCGTGGCGCACTCTTGACATGATAAACCTGATATGATACTCCTTGAAATGCTGTTGCGACGGCTAACATGACACGACAAGAATGAATGACCTAGACACCGTGGACGATTGTGCTTGTACAAATGAACCAGTCCTGTCTTGCATCATGTCTAGGAGGGGACTCCTGAGTACCACGGTCAGGAGTACCTACTGAAATGGACTAAGGTTAATGACTAGAATAATTCACTAGACATGAAGAGATGTTCTCCAGTTACAGGCGATCCCGTTATCCCGGCCGCAAATATTTGGACTTGTAGCCTGCCGACGAGTAGGGCACATTTCTAGCCCACTGTTATGTGGGGCACCCTCTATTGTCACTTTAATGATTGAACTCTATTGTCACTCTAATGTATTGTACTCTCTTAATTGTCACTATAATGATTGCCTGGATAACCTGGATAGCTGCAGGGCCTGTGACTACTTGGAGCATCTTATTGCATCTTGCTAGTAACTAGGATTGTGATAACCCTAGTTAGTTAATGTAGAAAGCCGTAGACAATGATTGGCCGTGATTGCTTGGATGGAGTCTAGTCCAGTATAGTATTGTCTAGAAGTGATTGATTGCAAGATTGTACCAGAATGATTGAATGATTGTCACTCCAGATTGTTACTATAATGATTGTACCCTATTGTCACTCTAGCTTATGGTACTCTTCATTGTCACTTTTATCATTGTACTCTCTGATTGTCACTTAATGATTGTCACCTTTAGCAATAAATGATCAGAGACTAAGTTCTGTTCAGGCGAAGGGTTACAACCCCGGTCCTTGTTTGGTTTAAGGGTTGTAACCTGGCTTCCAGAACAGTACCTTCGTCCTCTCTTCGTATATTGCCTTGCTCTATTTATTTAACATGTTCTCCAGTTTACCTTATGTCAAATGATGATTTACTTACTGTCTTCCTATGTTCGGGATAAGTGCATTGGTACTGCACGAATCTCGATCCTCCTTTACTTATTGCTTCTCTCCTTGTTGAATGCTAATGATTGCTGGTTTTAAGTTCATAGTTCGGCCTCCTTTGTGGTACTTGCTATTTGGGGTCTGACCCTACCGGTTTTGCATGGCCAGGTTCTAATAGAAGAGCCCGAAGGATCTACCGCACCATCTACTCGACGGTGACCAGCCGGAGCACCAGAGTGCCTCAGTGGGTTTCTTCTTCATCCTCCCACTGATATGTAAATTCTCCTCTTGTAACGTTTAGCCCCGAGCACGTGTTTAGCTCGTGTTTTGGTATTTTTCTTGATATTGTAGCCTACGGGCATAAACATGATATGTGTATTCTAGACTATAGCTAGTCCTTATCATGTACGACTAATACTCTAGCTAGTCCTCAGTTCTGTGGTACTGGCTTCATGATCATTCATATATATATGGTTCGGGACGCCTTACTATTGTATGTATGAAGATCGTACTCTTTGCTCTTGTATAATTGCCTGTGATTGAGATACCTAGGATTGTTAAACCATAGGATTGACTGATGGCTTGTAGAGTAACCCCCATGTCTTGACAGCTTATACGTGATTTCAGAGTATTAACGTACTTTGGGATTGCGTAGCTGGCTATGTTTGTCCCCGCTCTCCGGTATTCCGGTTCTGGCGCGTGACAAACCCTGCTCTCTCCGCCCCTTTCTCTATCACTTTCTCTCTCTCTCCTTACTTCCTCTTTATTTTCTTTTTTTTTGAGCTTCTATTTGTTTCTGAAGAGGACACATGTGCTGTGTTCCTTATTTTATTTATATTTTATGTGTGTTTTGTTTTACTTATTTAATTACTTAAGATTATAAATATTGGGTAAGAATATATAAATGCTATGTATTTAATCAATATAAATTTCTGTTAAATACAACTAGTATTATCTTCATTACTATTGTATATATGTAGTAGATGACTATTTTATGAGCCAATATATATTGCATAATATTTCTATTTTATCTATTTAAAATAAGTATATATAATTGACAAAACTTACAGTTGTCCTAAAAAGATTTTCTAAATTACTAGTATATTTTCAATATATATAGCTTTGTATTTAAATATCCTATTTTTACCATTAGAGTTTTTAGAAATATTTTGGACTAATATATAGTTTCCAAATGAGAAAACAAATTTCTAAAATAAAAGAAAAACTATTCTAACTAATAAAATATAGTTCTCAAAATACTATAAATAATTTCCTAAACTCTTATTATCGTTATTATTATTTATCATTTGGTTGGGCTTGGCCCCTCATTAATGGATTTTGGGCTAAGTCTAATTTCAATAATTATATCTTTGGCTTGTATATATAAAAACAATGGATTTTATTATTTATGTTATTTATAATATTATTTCCTAATTATAGTATTTTATTAATTTATTAGTATTCTAAATATAAGTTTTGACTTAGAAATATATATAAATTATTTTGAGCTCGGGCCTATAATTATTATTCCTTTCATTGTGGATGAGATTTAGTTGTATTGGATTACTACATTTACAGCTTATGTATACATACGAGGTCCATGTATTTCGTATGTATACAGCTGGCATGTCTATGTACTTGGTCCTACGTATTTTGGGACTGGGGCGTTACAACAATTCACAGCAAACGAGATGTCCGGTCTAGTACATTGGGCCAAGTACAATAAAGCGCCTATTGCAACCAGATAATAGCACTCAGGACTCAATATCTCTTCGTCGTCCTCCTTTGGACGGAATGGGTCCTTAGTAATGTCTAAAGAGCGGACGATCATGGGAGTAGCGGACGGCTTAACGTCAAAATGACTAAAGCGTCTTAACACCTTTTGGGTGTAGTTCGCTTGATGGACAAGAATTCCATCTTTACGGTGCTCGATCTGCAGGCCGAGGCAAAACCGTGTCTTCCCAAGATCCTTCATCTCGAATTCCCTCTTCAGGATATCAGCAGTTTCTGACAAGTCTTTTTCGGTTCCTATGAGATTCATGTCATCTACATAGACCGCGATGATTGCGTATCCTGAAATGGATTTCTTTATGAACACACATGGGCAAAGTTCATTATTAATGTATCCCAAACCGATCAAGTATTCGCTTAGGCGGTTATACCACATTCGCCCGGATTGTTTCAATCCATACGGCGAACGCCTCAGTCTAATCGAGAACGCATTCCGTGGTCGGGAACTACTTGATTCAGGCATCTTTAGTCCTTCAGGGACTCTCATGTATATCTCTGTGTCCAGATCCCCGTAGAGATAGGTTGTGACCACATCCATGAGCTGCATATTCAGTTTTTCGGAAACTACTAAACTGATTAAGTAGCGGAACGTTATGACGTCCATTACGGGGGAATACGTCTCCTCGTAATCAATTCCAGGGCGTTGTGAGAAGCCTTGCGCCACAAGGCGAGCCTTGTATCGCACAATCTCATTATTCTCATTACGCTTCCTTAGAAAAATCCATTTGTGACCAACTGGTTTAACATTGGGTGGTGTTGGAGCCACAGGTCCAAACACGCTTCTTTTCGCTAAGGAATCTAATTCAGCCTAGATTGCTTGTTTCCATTGTGGCCAGTCCGTTCGTCGTTGACACTCGACAACGCTGCGAGGTTCTATGTCATCATTGCTCATAATGTCAGTGGCCACTGAGTATATGAACACATCATCGATGACAGTTTCGTTTCGCTTCAAAATATCGTCTAAGCTAGCGTACTCGACGGATATTTCGAGGTTATCGGCATGATTAGGAATAGGCGTTTCATCTGGAACGCGCTCTTCTAATACATCGCCGTGATCCTTAATGATCTCATGTGGCAAAACGCTTTCAACAAGATTTCTTCGCTTCCGGGGCAGAACATCTTTGGAACCAACCTGTAGCTTCCCTTCCCGGAAATATTTTTTTTTTGTTATTTAATTGTTGTAAATAAAGAGTTTTAGATAAGTGTACGAATATTTTTTAAGGCAAAATGAAGAGGGGGTATGAATAGGTTCACCAAGAACTCTTAGTAGACATTTTAGTTGGTTATTATTATCACTATTATTTATTGTTATTATTATACTATTCTTATGATTATTATTATTGGTATTATTATATTATTCTCAAAATAATATAAATGGTATTCGTTTATTCCTAAAATGAATTGTATGTATTTTTGACTATGGAATATTCATAGGGATTATATATATATATATATGATTGTATATAGATATATGTATATTAAATATGTAAGTATTTATATAAATGTTTGTGTATATATATAGGCATTTATATATATATGTAATCGTATATTAATACATATAGGTGTTTATATAAATAATTGTGTAAATATATGAAGGTATATAGGTATTTATATATATATATATATATATATATATATATATATATATATATATATATATATATATGTGTGTGTGTGTGTGTACTGAGGTTATTAAGAGAAATAGAAGAAAGAAAAAGGAAAAGGAATTCCCAGCCCGGCCCAAAAGGCCGAGCCCCCCCCCCCCCCCCAACGAACAGGGAACTAATCCCTCCACACAAAGGCTGTGCCTAAGCACTCCACACCAGCCCGAGGAGAACCCCTTTCAGTCGACCCGGAAACAACACAAAGTATATATATATATATTTTGAGATCGAACGAGAGGAGTTCCAACCTAAACCCTAACTCACGCCACCGCCCCCACGACCCTCGTCGAGCCTGGGCGCACCCCCCCCGCGCGGCGCGCGCCGCCTGGGCCGCCGTCGGCCGGCCGGAGGCCACGTGCGCACAGCCCGCGCGCGTGTGCGTGAGCAGAGGAGCAGCAGTAATGGCAGCAACCGTGCCGACTTCGCAACGCATTTTTGCGACGCGCTATGGATCGTTTGTCGATCCGTAAACTCCGGTATGACCCTCATATAACCCTTGTTAATTTTGATCTTTTAGTTTGTAGGTAATTGCCATAGGTTGGTCGAGAAACCGACGCAAAGTCGGAAGAAAATCTGTCCCAAGCGGAACAGAAGAAACAGTCCAACAACCCTTCTTTGCGGTCAATTTCCTTCCAATCTGTCGATAGTGTCAGAATTATGTTTGAACAGATGTGTAGCCAACCTATAGACCTACGAAACCCTTTTTGTAGTTCCCGATTTCGTCAAGTATTGGCAGAGATATTCGAATCCAAAAATCAAGAAAAACCTATAAAACAGTTTTGAAAAACTATAAAATTCTCCGACACGACGTCCGTCCTGCCATTCCGGGCGACGTGGTCGCGCACCGAAGGCATCGAAAGCTGCGTAACAGCTTCGTGGTCGTGTGTGCTTTGACGGAATTCAAATTAGTCGCGTGTGCGCGATGAAATCGATGCGTATCCGTCGAAATCGCCCCGTATCCGTCCAATGCAAATTCGGTCATAACTTCGTGCACGCTCGTCAGATCGAGACGAAACTTGCGCCATCAGAACCGTATCGATTTTATGGTCCTGTATGCCAAGTTTGGTCCGATTCTGAGACCGTTGATAAAATCGTCGTTTTGCGGGCCCCACGGTCCCACTCAACGGGCGATTTTGTGCACGGCCCGCCGGAATCTAACTTTTGGACATACGGTTGGGTTCGTATCGGAAAACTGGATCCATAGACATATAGTTTGACGACTTTAGAGACCGTTGACTCTGGCACGCTTTTCGGTACAAAGCGGGTCCAACGGCGGACATCGTTTTTGCCCGAAATTATCATTTTGCCCCTGTGTCCAGAATTGGACTTAAGGACAGGCAATCCTAGCTAATTTGACTATTCTGAGAACGTTGGTACTATTTATTTTAGCATCCGGAGACTTCTACATGTGTTGACTGATTGTGGCTCATTGAGTGGTATGGTATTTTGGTTTCTCCAGCTAAGGACCTCAGGCAAGTGCACTTTCTGATTGCTTTTCGATTCATAGTAGTCTTTTCATTTCATGTCTATACATATATCTTGCTGCTTGTTGACATGCTCGTCACACGGAGTAGTCGGGAGGGGAAATATCTTAGTATACATGTGGACTACCCAGAAATATCCCATGAGTCTATTCTTGAACGATAGCTGCTGCACACGACACGTGTAGTATGCCGAATTTTACCCCCTAGCCGTCCACATGGCGAAAGGATATTTCACACCACTTAGATAGATGTCTTTTATTAGCTTTTTCTTGTTTATTTCTCTATCGTGCTATGACATCACTTTATCTTACAGTTTTCATTTCCATATGCTATTTTCATGTCTTGATAATTCTATTGTGTTTTGCACTGCCGTCGGTTTGTGTACTTGTTCCAATCCTGACTGGATAACCAACATTTTTCAGGTTTAGCCGCGATCACTCTTAGCACTGGGAGAACTTGGGTATGCTGAAGACAACCTAGAAATAGATAGCCATTGTATCATTTCATTAATTGTAAAACTTTGTATTTTTTCCTTTAAATATAAATGTTGTAACTGTTGTAATAAATTTAGAAATGTGAATGAGCATCAATGTGATATTTGAGCATTTATTTCTTGCGGGCTTGACAGCGTTCTACCGTCGACTCTGCGGCGTAGGCTGGCTTGGACACGTCTCGTATTCGAAAACCGGGTGCGGGTCGTGACAAGTTTTTGTGGTGGCCCATGCAGGTCCGTTTTTGCAAAAGATTACGAACTCGTGATGGTACGTTAGTCGTACTGTTGCGAGCCTGCGCCAAGAAATGCTCATTCACAATTAGGATTAAAAATAATTAGAAGAATGACTAGGACTAGGAGTCCCTTGTTCGAATTAATCGTTGGGTAGTTAAGGATGTTGATAGGCCATGCTATTTAGAATTATTAAATTTAGATAGCTGTCAAGTTTCTACAGATACACTGATACTTTGGAATGACATTATGATCCCAAGTGGATCCACTATTCGCTTGATTAGTTAGGCCTTCACCTTGATAATCTGTTCAATTATCCTTTGCTCTATTAGATATAACATCATATCATAAATTAGAATTGTCTGTTTTAAATACCTTGTTGCCGTAGAGAATTAGTTTAAATTATTTTTCCTCTGATTCTGTTATTGCATACGAATCTCGAAGTAGATTTATTTGGGTTTTCCCCTCAACCATTTGTAATATTTATGAAATCAAGATTAGAATGTTCTTATTTTATTTGTCTTCAGATATTTCTTTTCGACCAGCCTTTTACCTTAAGGAATGAGACTTATAGGCAGATGTTACACTATCTATCCTAGTCAATTAGATTGGACCCTTAGATATCCTTGAAGTCTTAGGAAAATAGTAGAAAGACTGTATGAACCAGAACACCATGTAAGGTTTTGATTTTCCCAAAACCCAAATTACTTATTCCTCCTTCCAAAAATCTCGCCTACTTACATTTTGACTATCTTGACCAATGCTGCTATTACAGCCTAGCTTTTGTAAGCTTACTCTTTTATCGAGCTTGATCCAAGACATATGTCTTGCTAACATATTGTCTAATCAGAATCATTGTATTACGGTCTGATCAACCATGATGCAATTGGTTCGCTTTTTATCTAAATTACCCTACGTGGACTGAGACGTCTCCAGGATCTCATCCACGACTACTTTGACAATTCTCCTTGAATTATACATTCGCCTTTGAATCACGTAATTGTATCCCGTGACATCACCCTTGAACTCTTTATCGTTTTGTCTTCCACTGATTGGAAGGACGAAATCTTGAAATTGATAGATAGATACAGAGTATTTCCCATGGCTATGATAGTTGTATGCGAGTGTAGCTACCATCGGCCAGCCCTGTGACAGGAATCTTGCCACCATATCCTAGCCTCTAAGGTGGGTAGACAGTAAGCCTTCTCAATTCTAGAATATACCAGGATTACCAATTGATTAGAATAATATCCATTAGCATGACAACTAGTGCCCCATAGACTCCTACTTTTCACTTAGATCATTTTGTGTCCCCGGCCGTGTCATTAATATTCGGAGCACGAGACCAGCTGTTACCTACCAACAAACTTCATATGCAAGATCTAGACAAGTCCACCTTCACCTAGGTATAGCATGTCCCACTCAAATTCGTCACCTTGTACTCTATTTTTTGGGTACGACTTTCAGGTTATAAGGACTAGCTACGACCCTTACCATAGTATCGGTAAACTTCCCGATTTCTACTAGAGCCTCAACTTCAATTCAATTCCTGCAACCCCATATATGGTTGTGATCTATTCGGAGCCCACTATGCACATGCCACTAGTGTGCCATCCAATTGAGGTCTCATGTGCTCCTTAAACACAAAGTCACTGAAGGCGCATTTCAGGCTTATAGACATAGTTAACCAACCGGACTAGCAACTAGCACAATCCCTTGGGTAGAAACCTATTCTAGGATACCCTAATCTAGTTGGGACAGTTTTATCATTAGGATCTTGTCTAGCCCATATAGATTGAAATCCAATGATCATCCAACCAATGACTGATGCCCAAATAGAGAACCCATTAAAGACCACAATCTTGATTTCCCAAATTCTGTTCCGTTATGGAACCTTGTTTGAATTAGGATTTTGAGAACGAGACTTCTGTACTGCACGGATTGCAGGCCACTCTAAGTAACGAAGGACCCTGCGATTTACGAGTAACTGGACTAGAGTAGCCCAACCTAGCAAACAAGTCAACGGTTCATAAACGCTCTTTTAGCTGTATCGTTGGATACTCTACCGCCCTTGGAAACTTCGTATTTGTTTTTGCTTATTCTTCCTTACCTCCCCGTCCTTCCTATTTCAGAGTGTCAAATGGACATGCTTACTAGAACTTATCAATATTCTTAGCTACTGGTGTAAATTTACTTGCTAAGTTTTTGGGATTGCTTGATAGATATAAGTGGTTTATAGGCATCATATGCAGAAGGTATCTATTTGTAGGATTGCTAGCAACTAGTTAGAAGATTATAGATTTTAGTTGTGAGGAGTAGTGTGACTCAAGGTGGGTAGAAGTCCTCGAGAGTTCATAATTACAAAAGGACTGAGAGGATGATAGAAATTACTTCGAGGAATTAAAATTTGAGGATATTGTGGTAATAGTGGATTTATTTATTTATTTTTATTATTTATTTATGTTTGAATTTTAGCATATTTATGAGTTAGAATTTCGAGGACGAAATTATTTTAAGGTGGGTAGATTTGTAGCTTCCCTTCCCGAAAATATTTTTTTTTTGTTATTTAATTGTTGTAAATAAAGAGTTTTAGATAAGTGTACGAATATTTTTTAAGGCAAAATGAAGAGGGGGTATGAATAGGTTCACCAAGAACTCTTAGTAGACATTTTAGTTGGTTATTATTATCACTATTATTTATTGTTATTATTATACTATTCTTATGATTATTATTATTGGTATTATTATATTATTCTCAAAATAATATAAATGGTATTCGTTTATTCCTAAAATGAATTGTATGTATTTTTGACTATGGAATATTCATAGGGATTATATATATATATATGATTGTATATAGATATATGTATATTAAATATGTAAGTATTTATATAAATGTTTGTGTATATATATAGGCATTTATATATATATGTAATCGTATATTAATACATATAGGTGTTTATATAAATAATTGTGTAAATATATGAAGGTATATATATATATATATATATATATATATATATATATATATATATATATATATATATATATATATATATATATATATATATATATATATATATGTGTGTGTGTGTGTGTGTGTGTGTGTGTGTGTACTGAGGTTATTAAGAGAAATAGAAGAAAGAAAAAGGAAAAGGAATTCCCAGCCCGGCCCAAAAGGCCGAGCCCCCCCCAACGAACAGGGAACTAATCCCTCCACACAAAGGCTGTGCCTAAGCACTCCACACCAGCCCGAGGAGAACCCCTTTCAGTCGACCCGGAAACAACACAAAGTATTATATATATATATTTTGAGATCGAACGAGAGGAGTTCCAACCTAAACCCTAACTCACGCCACCGCCCCCACGACCCTCGTCGAGCCTGGGCGCACCCCCCCGCGCGACGCGCGCCGCCTGGGCCGCCGTTGGCCGGCCGGAGGCCACGTGCGCACAGCCCGCGCGCGTGTGCGTGAGCAGAGGAGCAGCAGTAATGGCAGCAACCGTGCCGACTTCGCAACGCGTTTTCGTGACGCGCTATGGATCGTTTGTCGATCCGTAAACTCCGGTATAACCCTCATATAACCCTTGTTAATTTTGATCTTTTAGTTTGTAGGTAATTGCCATAGGTTGGTCGAGAAACCGACGCAAAGTCGGAAGAAAATCTGTCCCAAGCGGAACAGAAGAAACAGTCCAACAACCCTTCTTTGCGGTCAATTTCCTTCCAATCTGTCGATAGTGTCAGAATTATGTTTGAACAGATGTGTAGCCAACCTATAAACCTATGAAACCCTTTTTGTAGTTCCCAATTTCGTCAAGTATTGGCAGAGATATTCGAATCCAAAAATCAAGAAAAACCTATAAAACAGTTTTGAAAAACTATAAAATTCTCCGACACGACGTCCGTCCTGCCATTCCGGGCGACGTGGTTGCGCACCGAAGGCATCGAAAGCTGCGTAACAGCTTCGTGGTCGTGTGTGCTTTGACGGAATTCAAATTGGTCGCGTGTGCGCGACGAAATCGATGCGTATCCGTCGAAATCGCCCCGTATCCGTCCAATGCAAATTTGGTCATAACTTCGTGCACGCTCGTCAGATCGAGACGAAACTTGCGCCATCAAAACCGTATCAATTTTTTGGTCCTGCATGCCAAGTTTGGTCCAATTCTGAGACCGTTGATAAAATCGTCGTTTTGCGGGCCCCACGGTCCCACTCAACGGGCGATTTTGTGCACGGCCCGCCGGAATCCAACTTTTGGACATACGGTTGGGTTCGTATCGGAAAACTGGATCCGTAGACATATAGTTTGACGACTTTAGAGACCATTGACTCTGGCACGCTTTTCGGTGCAAAGCGGGGTCCAACGGCGGACATCGTTTTTGTCCGAAATTACTGTTTTGCCCCTGTGTCCAGAATTGGACTTAAGGACAGACAATCCTAGCTAATTTGACTATTCTGAGAACGTTGGTACTATTTATTTCAGCATCCGGAGACTTCTACATGTGTTGATTGATTGTGGCTCATTGAGTGGTATGGTATTTTGGTTTCTCCAGCTAAGGACCTCAGGCAAGTGCACTTTCTGATTGCTTTCCGATTCATAGTAGTCTTTTCATTTCATGTCTATACATATATCTTGCTGCTTGTTGACACGCTCGTCACACGGAGTAGTCGGGAGGGGAAATATCTTAATATACATGTGGACTACCCAGAAATATCCCATGAGTCTATTCTTGAACGATAGCTGCTGCACACGACACGTGTAGTATGCCGGATTTTACCCTCTAGCCGTCCACATGGTGAAAGGATATTTCACACTACTTAGATAGATGTCTTTTATTAGCTTTTCCTTGTTTATTTCTCTATCGTGCTATGACATCACTTTATCTTACAGTTTTTATTTCTCATATGCTATTTTCATGTCTTGATAATTCTATTGTGTTTTGCACTACCGTCGATTTGTGTACTTGTTCCAATCCTGACTGGATAACCAACATTTTTCAGGTTTAGCCGCGATCACTCTTAGCACTGGGAGAACTTGGGTATGCTGAAGACAACCTAGAAATAGATAGCCATTGTATCATTTCATTAATTGTAAAACTTTGTATTTTTTCCTTTAAATATAATGTTGTAACTGTTGTAATAAATTTAGAAATGTGAATGAGCATCAATGTGATATTTGAGCATTTATTTCTTGCGGGCTTGACAGCGTTCTACCGCCGACTCTGCGGCGTAGGCTGGCTTGGACACGTCTCGTATCCGAAAACCGGGTGCGGGTCGTGACACAACCGGTCTTCCCTTCTTCTTGGGAATAGCGACGGACTGGACGGCCGATGGCAGCGTCCTTTGCTCGGCGAGTTCGACCGGAGCAACATGTTTCACAGGAACATGGCGTCTTTCAGGGACGTCTATCCTTGTAAACACATTTGCAGCAGGTATAATTGATCTTGTGACTTTTGCCAGGTCGCTAAATACGTCTGGCATTTGATTTGTAATATCTTGCAAACCTAGAATCCTCTGCACTTCCTTATCACTATGTGCAGAGGGGGGATCATGATGAGCAAAAGCGGGCACATGCCACGCTAATTCACGTCGTTCCTCATCAACGTTAGCGTGCATTTCTCCCCCTAACGACGGGAAGATTACCTCATCAAAGTCACAATCTGCGTGTCTCGCGGTAAAGAGATCGCCTATCAAGGGCTCTAAATAGCGAATGATGGACGGGGAATTATAACCGACATATATTTTCCGTCGCTTCTGAGGTCCAAATTTTGAACGCCTTATCGGCTCAATTGGAACATTGACTCGGCACTGTGAGCCCCTATTTTTCAAAATTTACTTAATTAGTGTTAATTAATTATTAATGTCATATTTAGCCTTAAAATAATTTATTATGATTTTTAGGAATTTTCTAGATTTTTTAAATGATTTTTAAATGAGTTTTAAATACTAAAATACCTATTTGCAATTAATTAAAATGTTTTAATATTATTTTGTAATAATTAGAATTGTTTTAATATAGTTTTGTAATTTATTAAATTGTTTTAATAGTAGTTTGTAATAATTAGAATTGTTACATTGTTAGTTTGTAAATAACAAATTGTTTTTAATGTGGAATGCAAATTTTATATTTGTATTTAGTGACTGTTAGGACCTACTTGTAATTACCTAAACTACGGAGACCAAAATGTAAATCCTATTCTACCCACCCCCGACGACCCAGCTGCCCCCGACTGCCCGACGACCGCCGACTCGCTTGTCCCCGCCATTTTCGGCCGCCCAACCGACCTAGGACCGACTCGACCCCCCTATAAAAACTCCCTCACTCCCCTCAGCTCGACCACCACCACTACGACCTATCTCCGCCTACCACAGCCCTAATTCTTCCCCAAACCCTAACCGAAACCCTAACTCCGGCCATCTACCCAAATCCATCCCCACGACGATCGTCACCGCCCCCAACCACCATCAACTGACGCGTCGTGACGAGGCGAGTCGATCGTCACCCGAGCGCCACCGCCCCATCGCCTCCTCCGCCGTCCAGCACACCCAAAACCCCCTATTGAAGACGGACACGTAAGTTGCAGCGTCCAAACGTGTCGTGCGTGTCTCGAATCAACGTATGTGGTTCGTCAGGACACGAGGACCCTAGTCCAGTGCTTGGACACGCGAATCAATACTCGTGCGTGTCGTAAATAACCCCGATACTTAGACTCTGTGTCCCAAACTGTCAGGACACAGTTTTGATTTATCGGGTTTACTGTTATTTTAACTAAAACCTAAATAATACTAATCAAAACCCTCCCCCTAACACAAGCTTCAGGCTGACCCCCTGGCCAGCCCGACCCAACTTAGGAACCCGACCCATAGGGCCGAGTTCGAGCCCCCTGTGCTGTGTTTGTTTTCTTTTTCTTTTTTCTTTTTCTTTTATTTTTATGTTTATATATATATATATATATATATATATATATATATAAGAAAATATATATATATATATATATATATATATATTTTCTTATATATATATATATATAATATATAATATATATATATATATATATATATATATATATATATATATATATATATATATATATATATGTATTTCTGTATATATATATTTTTATTATATATACATACTGTTATATACGTATGTACAGTATTTATATATATATATTATATTTATTTCTTTATGTATATATATGTATTTTCTATATATATATATATATATGTAATATATGTATATGTATATATACATAATTATTTAGCCTAAGTAATTTATGTAATATTATACATATGTATATTTTTAATATATGTAAATATTACTTGTCATATTTTTATGGCTATTATGTAAAATTTTACCCTATTAAAATATTAATATTTATTATGTATTTTTACCCCTTTGTATTTTTTGTGTATTTTAATTACTGCAACCATTTGGTGTCCAAGTCTAGCATGGGTTTTTGGGCTCAAATATGTTTTCACACATTCAAGACCTGTACAAGTCATATTGGACTTGATTCATGGCCTTGGATCATGTATTTGAACTTTGGTTCAAATTATGTACATGGACAAAATACGCAGATAATTAATCATTTAAATTCAATTGTGTGCCGTGCTGTTTTGGATTTCTAAAAATACTTTAATTGTTGTTAAAATTCTGGAAAAATAGTATTTAGATACTATGTTAATTTAGCTAATTTATCATAATTTTTACAGTATTTAATTTACAGTTTTGCCACTGTTTTGGCATATGAAACCAAAACTCATTTTCTGTGTACTTAGGGAAACTGATTTTTATAAAATACTTGTACTGGTTAATAAATTCCAAAAAAATTATAATAAATTTCTATAATTAACAAGGATTATTTTGGTACTTTATTTTATGTAAAATTAAGCTTTTTGTCTATCTCAAAAATTGTTGGAACACAATGTTTATTTGATTTATTTATTGAATAATTACGACTTGCAACTTTTTGTGTTATTTTGAGTTATAGCCGTGTTGAACCTCACCCCTCACTAGTGTAAAGACCCTAGAAAGTTAGTTATAGTAGTGTGTCACCCCACATTGGTCTCCTATACTAAAGTCATCATTTTGGCTAGGTGCCCAGTCACAAGTCGTGTTGCACCAATTAGTGTCTTAGTGTTTTAGCTTAGTGTAAAAACTAAGTTTATGTATTTATTTCTACAGTGACGAGTTACCAGGCATCTATAGCATTTTTATCGCAGCTTGCTTTGCTTTGTTTTGCTAGAGGCAAGTACTTTCTACAAACTTTACATACTGTTACATAAATGAACTGCAAATTCAACCATGTTAAATGCTGATCCTTGGGGTAGCAAGTTAAATCTTCACATATTATACTTTCAGTTACTACCATGCTTAGAACAGTCTTTATATATCTCTCACATGATTAGAATATGTGTTATGGGGAAACTGACAGTTGAGTACGTGATCATGCCCCCCCTATAGTAGCGAGCGAGGTCGCATTTTATATGCATACCTTGCCGCAGGCCATTATCCAGCATTTTTGTACGGATGTACACCTATGCTTGTAGACTTGTACGTATGTACATTTTATTTACATGTACCATAGTACATTGTACACCTATTGACGATCACGTACCTGCTACAGTTTTAAACATTACATATACATCTGTCTCTATGACATATGTGTCCTTGCCATGATAGATTATGTGATGCCATGTTTCCAGTTATTTCTCTTATATTATTTTCATGTTTCATATGCTAGTTTGTTAGAATCAGTACTTGCTCCCGTCCTGACAGGATAACGTTGTAGGTATCCTTACTGAGGAGGAGTTACTCTGCGACTCATATTATGGAGATACTGCCGAGGATCCGGCTTTGCTTTACGAGGATGTTCCTGCGGGGAAACTCGTCTAGTTTGCATAGCTGCTTGGGATATTTAGTGTAGTCATGTATTAGACTACGTATTTTGTAACTGGACATGTATCCAGTTTTACATTTCAGACTTATACTTTGAACTTATTTCTATATGAGACGACTTTTGTGTTTGGAGCATTTATGACTTTTATTCACTTATAGAACTATTAGCACATTTAGTCTTATCTTGTTATCTCTAGAACAGCTTACTGTGCTTTATCTCAAACGCAGGCTGGACATGACTCGGCCCAGCCCAACAATTTGGGTAGCGGGTCGTGACAGGCACCCAAACACGCGTAAATGTGAGACGTCAGGCTCACATCCAGTAACCAGCTGGTACGCAAAAAGTGGTTGGGTGGCCATGGGCCTCAGACGGACCAAATTTGCAGCGTACAAAATTGCATAGCCCTATGCAGATAGTGGGAGTTTGGTACGCATAACCAAGGTCCGCGCTATCACTTGCAATCGCTTTATAAAAGCTTCCGCTAGGCCATTTTGGGTATGAACATACGCAACAGGGTGTTCAAGATTTATTCCCAAACTCATGCAATAGTCATCGAAAGTCTTCGATGTAAACTCTGCGGCATTATCAAGTCTAATAGACTTTATCGGATAATCCAGATGGTGAGCCCTTAACTTAATGATCTGGACGAGAAGTTTAGGAAACGCTACGTTTCGGGTGGACAACAACACTACGTGTGACCATCTAGTCGATGCATCAACCAAAACCATGAAGTATTTAAATGGTCCGTATGTTGGTTGGATTGGTCCACAAATATCTCCATGAATTCTCTTAAGGAATTGCGAAACCAATCTCGTAGGTTTCACATGGAGCGGCTTGAGATTCGTCTTCCCAATCGAGCAAGCTTGACAAAAGCTTTTCGGATTTATAACGAAATTCTTTCCTCCAAGAGGATGCCCATGCGATGCATTCATAGTGCGAAGCATCGTATTTTGATCCGGATGACCCAGCCGGTCATGCCATAGCATAAAAATGCTCTCATCAACTGGCGCTCGACGAATGATGAGATTACTCTCGATGTGTTGTATCGTAGTGAGATACAAACCACTTGAAAGACTTTTCAACTTCTCCATGATACGCTTTTGGCCGTACTGAGTGGAGGTAATGAAAAGATACTCGAAGCCATGTTCTCGAGCAGTTTCAACATGAAAGGCCTCTGATACTTCAACGGGAGTACCATTGGACAACGAAAAACGGGCTTTGCCAAAACCTTGAACAATGGTTGAGGGTCCCGAAATGGTTGTCACTGAGGTTACTTTAGGCGTATAGGAGATAAAGTATGATTTATCTCTCAAGATAGTGTGAGTCGTTCCACTATCAACCAGACAATCTACTGCCCAGAAAATTAAAGTTTGTCACGCGTTTGAGGAAAGTGCTCGAAATAGAACTTTAATTTATCGAGAAAACAGAAAATACAAACCACCAAAAGTTTCATGACTTAAATCAAATATAGAGAGAAAATGGAGATTCATTCTTCTATTTCTGCTATAAAATCGGGGGTCTCAAGATTTAGATTTTCGCACTCGTTGACCAGATTTGCTTCGGCCCGGCAGCCCTTGTGATAGTTATCAACTTCTTGGGGGGTTGCCCTGCAAGTCCGTTGCATATGACCATAAGCACCACATTTGTAGCAGAGAGTAGGCGCTTGGCCTTCCACTCTCGCTTTGGGACGACTGGCCCGTTGGTTCTTACCATGAGACTGTCTAGGAGTCAAAGGTCCTTGGTTCTTGTTAGAACCTCGCTTTGGGTGACGAGACTTAAACTCGTCTCTGTTCCTTGGCTGGGACGGCTGGCCCTTGTCTCGTTTCCACCGTAAATTTGGTCCACGGAGAGCGTTTGCATCAGGCATTGGAATTGCCTTTGTTCCAGCAGGACGAGAATTGTTGTTTCTCATTAAAATGAGACTGTTCTTCTCGTCTAGTAAAAGCTGGGTGATGAGCTCGGGAAACTTGGTGAACTTAGACTGACGGTATTGCTTCTGGAGCAAGTTGTCAGTGGAAGGGAATGTGGTGTATGTTTTCTCCAATAGATCGCTGTCGGTTAATTTCTCACCGCGGTACTGGAGAAGTGATCGAATCCTGCAGACTTTATTGTTATAATCAGTTACGCTCTTGAAGTCTTGGAAGCGCAGGTTCAACCAGTCATGGCGCGCTTCAGGCAGCCATATGGTCTTCTGGTGGTCGAAGCGCTCTTTCAGAGAGTCCCATAGCGTCTTTGGCGAGGAGATTTCAATGAACTCTGCCTTCATGGCGTCAGATAAATGCCTACGGAATAGAATCATTGCCTTGGCGTTCATTGAGCGAGTGACTTCCACTTCGCGCTCTTCCTCTCCATAGATGACGTCCAAGAGGCCCTGCGCATCTAGATGGTTCTGGATGTCTTGTGTCCAGTCCAAGTAGTTCTTGCCAGAGGCGTAAAGGATGGAAAAATCAATCTTGATCGACATTTTTCTACAACAGGAGAAAAATCTTGATCAGTCATCATATAAAACGACAGGTTTATATGGATTTGGTTTGCATAAGTAACAACAAACAATTGTAGATAAAACAATAATTTTGAAAAAAACAATTTTTGTTAAAAAAATCCTCTTATACGATCGACGGGCCGATATAGAGAGGCAAATTATTTGCTTGCAAAAATGCATAAGTATAAATACAATTTGAGAAAAAATAATTTTCGGTCATCCCCATTCGGTAGCTCTATGTGAATATGACCATGCGAGAAAATGAGGGAGGAGGGTCACCAGGGACCGCTTAAAAACCAAGCTCCAAGTTCTTTCTGACATCATACCCAAATATGTGAGCCTATTCGGAGAGACTTTGTAAAAAAAAATTTCAAATGTAAGAATAAATAAGATTTTTCAAGAAATTTACACTATTTGCGAACAGTGCAAAATAGGTGACAATTTAGTGCGTGCTCAAAATGAGTGTTGCTTTTGAAAAAAATTAGCCAAAAATGTTATTTTGGAAGGCCCAAATTTGGCGGTGCCAGAATTTGTTTATGTAGCCAAAACCAAGTTTCAAATTTTCAAGTTTTTTTTTCGTAATTACGCAAAAAAAAAAAAAACGTACAACATAAGCAAGCAACAACACACAAAAGAATTGGTGCCTAAGCAAGCGGCACCAATAAAATGTCAAATATTTTTCCGACGTCTAATCAAGCGACGTCCAAAAAATAACGACAAAAAAAATACAATTTTATTATTCATCTGTTACAATGAATCGCTGAGCAACATAAAAAAAATTGAATATTGAGTAAAAGAAACTATTCAACTAGTATTGATAAAATGTACTAACACAATAATATTTGTCTAAGATGTCAAATTAAATAACAATGATAATTTATTACTAGTATGACAATCTTTTGACAGATATTAAACAATTTCTTTAGCAAAGTATTACTAAATATGTGGCAATAATATATAGCAATTCAAATTGATAACTTTTAGAAATCAAGTTTGCTTAACAACTAGTTTGCAGTAGGAAATTAATAGAGAACAGAATGTTTGTAGTAGGAAATTAAGTAGGCAATTCTTAATAAATGAATACTTATTAAGAGAGATAACATTAGGCAATTGTCTAACAGGTTTTGCTATAGTAGACGAATTTTATAATAGGCAGCAGGCTAACAGAAGCAATTTGTCTAATATAATAATTTTTGTCTAAATTAATTACTTATGGTGGATTTCTACCAGAAGCTTGTATAAAAAAATGGTCTAAAGTAATTATAGAGACAGAAGCTTGTATATAGAGACAGAAGCTTGTAAAAAAAAAAAATCTAACAGAAGCTTATGGTCTAAAGTAATAAATGTAACAGAAGCTTGTAACTTCTTATGGTTGTATAAAGAAGATTTTTGTTTTTTTTTCTAACAGAAGCTTCTAACACAAGCAAATATAGAGACTGAAGGTTGTATAAAAGAAATTTTTTTGTTTTTTGTTTTTCTCGTATAAACAGTAAAAAATAGGGAGAAAAATTACCTTTCTTACCGTACGGTGGAAGAAGGTAAAAAAAAGGTACGTCGGGTCTCCGGCGTTGCACGAGCAAAGTGCTGATAACGTGTTTTGAGATCTATTAGCTCAACACCCGGAGAATGAGATGAATAGGTATGAAGCTCTCTCTCTCTTGTTAGATAGACTAATTTCATATATCTCCATATATCCCTACAAGCCATCCCAACATCTCTTTATATAGGGAGAGAGATGTTGGGAGTTACAAAGTGAAAAGTCACTTGGGAGTTACAAAGTGAAAAGTCACTTGGAAGTTACAAAGTGAAGAGTCACCATGATGAGTTACAACATAGTTGATGATTTTGTAACAAAAAGCATATGTTAATTTGATGAAAACAATAATTATGTCATGATTCCAAAATTTATTCCAAGTTTTGTCCCAAATTTATGACAACGTTAAATAGTTCAAGCAATCTCTAAAAAAACACGCAAAAGAATATATATATATATATATATATATATATATATATATATATATATATATATGGGGATAAAAAAGACTAGTCCCAACATGAAATAGATTTGTCGAGGCAGAACCAGAATATTGTCGGAATTTCGGTCTTTTTTAGAACTTTGTGTGTACGCCTTGTGATTAATGATATAATGATCCGATTGACTTAGAAACTTGGTCACTATGTCTAATTTAAGTTTCGGGACATGGTAGAACATCAAAATGGATTGATAATAATTCGAGTACTTCCTTTATAATGCCATATTATAGTTTGATATCGGTATCGCTTTCTCTCAACATATAGAAATTGTATCTAATTCACTTGAGATTTGGTATCTAAGCTATTATTCATGACCCTTAACATGTCAAAGCACTCAAGATTGGATTTTCATAATGTTTTACAAGTTTTCTCTTGCAATGCTATGTTTCTAACTTGACACCAACACGGGACTATATACGCTTGTATTGATTCTTTCGTGGCTTTGTTGTATGGAATTTGTAATTGTATTTCAATATGAAGTGTGATTAGAACGTGTCATTACACGATATGTCAAGTAGATGCTTGGAACATGTTCAAGTGCCTAACCTCATGTAATATGAGATTGACATGTTCAAGTGCCTAACCTCATGTAATATGAGATTGACATGTAACGAGTCAAACATGATATTCTGAGCGTATGTTATGTCAATTACATGTCAAATCAAGTATGGATAAGGCTAGTCTTCTTATTTTGATTGATAGATATACAATATAGTTATAATTATATCAGACACTATAGTTATGGTTTAATATTGACACTACATGAACACTGTCACTATGGCAATGTAAGAGTATGTTATACGGACACCATATAACATCAGAAAATTTTAAAAAAGGTAATAAAAAAGTAATAAATTACAAATAAGATAACAGCTAACGGAAAATGCAAAAAAAATAATAGGGTATCAACAGAGTTGGCGACATGAGTGCATGCACTCATGTCGCCAACGCACTTGTCGACGTAGCTGCAATTTACGATTTTTTTTTTTTTTTTTTTTTTGAGCCGTGGGTTTTAGCGACAGATTTTAACATAAGCACATTAATGTGGTCATGTCGCCAACCATGTTAGCACCATGGCTGCATTCTTCATGTCGTGCTTATGTCGCCAACCATGTTGGCACCATGGCTGCATTCTTCATTCCGGATTTTAGGGAGTTTAAGGGAGCAGCTTTGGTACGGAGAGGAGTCAACTATATTTACCTTTAGCGACATATTTTAATCCCTCTACCACTCTCCACTCTCCACTCCCCCACTCGGTCTGTAGAAAGAAAAGAAAAAGCAAGAAAATATTACATGGCGCCAAGTGAGTTGGCGACATGAGTGCATGCACTCATGTCGCCAACTGCGTTGACGGTCCATTACTTTTTCTACATTATACCTTACATATTATCTTCTTTGTAATTTCTTACTTTTTTATTATCTTCTTGAAAATTTTCTGATACGTTATACGGACACCATATAACATCAATGGTACAATAATACAATAATGGTATATGATCATTAATGGTAAAGATAAGGACATGGAAACATATAAGTATTTATTTGATTATCACAAGGGCTTTCTTGATCTCTAATATTGTTCATCATACTAGTTTACTTCCATGTCAATTAGGTTGTCCATAATTATGAATGTTTTTCCTTCTGATTCAATATTACTATTTTTGTATATATGCATATATATTTTTGTGTGCCATATGCATTGGCTGGCGATTCCTTTGGTGTATTTGTTGCCTCGGTAGATTACTAAGAGCATCTCCAACCCTATTGTGACTTTGGAAAAAAGTTGTTGCCACATAGGAATGACAAAATTTTATTCAAAAGTTCTTCTCCAATGCAATTGTCAAGTCAATTGTGAAGCTTATGTGGCAAAAATTAAATAAGGCATTGTGAAGTTGATTGTCTTGTTCTAGACAATGCACTTGACAATGTCTTCTCTTCCATGTCATCAATTATGATAAAAAATATTAGAAAAAAGAAAGAAGATGAGTAGTTGTCTTAAAAGTTGGAACAAAAATAAATATCTTAATACTTTATCTTCCAAGTTCCAAAAAAAGTAAACATTTCAATACTTTTGCATTGGAGAAAGTTTTCTTACTTCATTGTCCTTTGTGAATACAATATTGCCACATAGATAAGACATTGTCTTGCGACTAATGCCACATAGGAATCACATTGTATTTCACGATATTAGGGTTGGAGATGCTCTAAGTACACCCTTAACGCACGAGGACTATCAACAGTAGCATGCAACCGATGAGATTGATTGAGGAGACTCCACGTGTACCCTCAACCGAGCATCGTTTATCTTATCTTACAATTTTTTTTTTCCATACTTAGGGGCCGTTTGGTTTGCAGGATTGGACAACGTAATGTAATTGGCATTACGTTGTCAATCTAACTCGGGTGTTTGGTTGGACAAAAAAAATTAGATGTAATGTAATCGCGATTACAAGTTTGATTACATTACATCAGTTTCTTCTAAACTCAATTACATCATAAAACCTATGTAATCGCAATTACATTACAACTTAAGCGGAAGGTTGGTATGCTATAATTTGGTCTTTTTGTTCGTTTTTGGTCATTTTTTTATTTTTGTTTGTTTTTTGTCATTTTTGTTCGGTTTTGGTCGTTTTTGTTCGGTTTTTGTCATTTTTTTTCGTTTTTGGTCATTTTATGTTGTTTTTGTTTGTTTTTTGTCGTTTTTAGTCGTTTTTGTTCGTTTTTTGTCGTTTTTTTGTCGTTTTTGTTCGTTTTTTGTTATTTTTGTTCGTTTTTTGTTGTTTTTGTTTGTTTTTTTGTTCGTTTTTGTCCTTTTTTTTATGTTTTTGTCCGTTTTTTGTCGTTTTTGTTCGTTTTTCGTCATTTTTGTTCGTTTTTTGTTGTTTTTGTTTGGTTTTTTGTCGTTTTTTTTTGTTTTTGTCCGTTTTTTGTCCGTTTTTTGTCATTTTTGTTCTTTTTTTGTCATTTTTGTTCGTTTTTCGTTGTTATTGTTTTTTTTTGCCGTTTTGTCATTTTTTGTTGGTTTTGGTCCATTTTTGTTCGTTTTTTGTCGTTTTTTTTGTAATTTTTGTTGTTTTTTTCATTTTTGTTCGATTTTTTTTGTCGTTTTTATCCCTTTTTTGTTCGTTTTTGTCGTTTTTGTTCGTTTTTGTCATTTTGTTCGTTTTGTGTTTTTTTTTGTTTTTTTGTCGTTTTTGTCCTTTTTGTTATTTGTCTTTTTTGTCGTTTTTTTTTTTTTTTTTGTCATTTTTGTTCGTTTTTCGTTGTTTTGTTTTGTTTTGTCGTTTTTGTCATTTTTGTTGTGTTTTGGTCTTTTTTTTGTCGTTTGTGTTCGTTTTTGTATTTTTTGTTCGTTTTTTATCTTTTTGTTCGGTTTTTGTCGTTTTTGTCCTTTTTGTTCTTTTTTTGTCGGTTTTGTTCTTTTGTCATTTTTGTTCGTTTTGGTTGTTTTGTTTATTTTTTGTCGTTTTGTCTTTTTTTGTTGTTGTTTTGTCGTTTTTTTGTTATTTTTGTCGTTTTTTGTCATTTTTTTTCGTTTTTGGTTGTTTTGTTTTTTTTGTCGTTTTGTCCCTTTTTTCTTTTTGTCCTTTTTTTGTCGTTTTGTTCATTTTTTTCTTTTTTTTTTTTTATGTTTGGTTAATTTTTTACGTTTTTTTTACGTTTTTATCGTTTTTTGTCGATTTTGCCATTT
>JANAVB010035820.1:20024900-20118186 GCA_029216955.1 Iris pallida | reverse complement strand
ATATATATATATAATATATATATATCTATATATAATTAGAATTAACAAAGAACAAACGAGTTCTAAACAAGCTCATAAACAAGCTCTTAAACGAGTTTCTAAACGAGCCAGCTCGCAAGCTCATAAACGAGCCAGCTCGCGAGCTCAAATGAGCCGAGTACTTCTAAGCTTGAGCTTAGCTCGTTATTAAACGAGCTCGAAATGAAGCTTGAGCTCAACTTATTTAGTAAACGAACCGAGCTCAAACGAGCTTCATCGAGCCGAGTTTCGAGCAGCTCGCGAACGCTTGGCTCATTTGCAGCCCTAATTACTCATGTATTGAGTACAGTTTAACGACCCAATTCATAGGATATGCATGCTAGAACACCCAATTGTATTGGAATATATTGGGTGCGTTAGCTGGCCATTCGTCACGTTGCATGGCCTCCCATGTTATAGGTGACAAATATAGATGCTATGTTATTTACACACATATATATATATGTTATGCTATGCCAAATGTCAGATATGAACTGTATGTTCTGATTCACCTCCAATTAGGAGTCTTTATGAAACAAAAAAAATGATAAGTAGGACTGTATATGGACCCGACACAGCTCTGAGTCCAACATATTTTAGCTGATCCACGTTTGAACCAGGTCTTTGACAATATTTCGAGCCCTTGGATTTCAAACAAGTAGTTTTGGGTCCACAATTCTATGGTGTTCGTTTGGATGCTTGCATAGATTGTAATAAAATAGTGGAAGCTACGTGAATTTTGTGATAAATTAGAAAGATATGGTCTTTACATAGACGACATCTATGCAAGTGTATTGCATGTATTTAACCAACTTTTATTTGGAAAGAACAAACGATATTAGAGTGCAAATTATATACTTTTTTTGATTTTTTTATAACTATCTAGCGTTCTTATTAAATATAAAGAAATTTTGAGTGGCACCCCACTTTATTTTATCATATTTAAGGTGCACCCCACAAGTTTGCACAAATGTATGTTACCCCCACCCCTTGACGGATTTCGTCAAAAAAAAATTTCTTAGACCAAAATACCCTTGCTCCTTCCTCTTTCTTCTTTCTCTTCCCCACCCCACCCCCCCCTCCCCCTCGGCCGCCGCCCCCGCTCCCCTACCCCTCCCCACCTCTGCTCCCCCCCTCCTCGCCTTGGTAGCAAAAGGAAAATTAGAAGAGGATTTTTTAGAAAAAAGCAATGGAGTCTTTTCCAGTGATCGACATGGCCAAGCTCAACGGTGAGGAGAGGGGAGCGACAATGGAGTTGCTTGATGATGCCTGCAAGAACTGAGAATCTTTGAGGTGATGATACCACCTCTCCTATAAGTATTATTTTTCTTCTACTTTCCTTTCTCTAACAAAAACCAACAAATAAATTTCTTGTTTTCCCAACTAGCTTATGAACCAGTGCGGGGGTGGTTCTAGAGCTTGGTCTGCAAACTCCAGCTTGTTTTTCCAACTAAACCATCGTGCTCTTAAACATCGTTGCTTGGGAAAATAATAGCTTGGGAAAATAGAGCAGCGGCGGCACGGCGCGACGGGCAACGCGGCGGGGGGGGGGGGGGGGGGGGGGGGGGGAGGGGGGAGGGAGGGGGGTTGGAGGTGGAGGGGGCGCGGGGTGGACCGGAGCTTAGGCGGCAGCCGGCGGAGGCACTGCGCATCGGAGATGTCATGGAGAGGGGCTCGGGGTAGAGAAGAGGACATTTTCGTCAAAAAAAATGGATCAATGAGTTGACCGTTAAAGAAGGACGGAATCCGTCAAAAGTGGGGGGTAACTTACATTTGTGCAAACTTGTGGGTGCACCTTAAATATGGTAAAATAAAGTGGGGTGCCACTCAAATTTTTCAATAATAATGAACAATTTTAAAATTAGTAAAGTTATATAAGGATATTTCAAAGGAAAAAAAATTGACTGTAAAACTAATTTCGTTTTGTGTTAGGATATAAATGTTGGACCTGTACCCGGACCTAACCTGCCCCTTAACAACCTTGGCTAATTCAATTGCTAATGGTCGGTTCCTATTTCCGTACCGAAACGAAAATCCATCATTTTTTTTTTTGAAAATAAATCCATCATTTTAAGGCGCGGGATCTGCTCCTCTTCGTTTGATTCGCGGAATGGAAGAAAAAAAAAATCAATTCCTTGACATTTTTTTTTTTTAAAAAATTATAATAATAATTTTTTTTTTTGATGTTTGAAAATGCCAAAGAATTTGGAAATGAAAGTGAATACTTTAATGTAAAAATTATTCCTTGTTTGGATGGATCGAATCACTTTTTTATAATTTTTCTTCCATTGAAAATACTATCTCTTCTTTTTTTTGACATCTAAATATAAGAAACTAATTTTTTTTTTTCAATCCTATGATTCCACAAACCACACGATGGCTAAGTGACTAAAACATCCCCACCCACGCGAAACTGCACGAGCCGATATCACGAGTCACGAGACCCGCTCAACGAGGGCACTTTGGTCCCTGTAATAACTGGCATTTTCGTAAATCCTGGCCTTCTTATGTCCTTTTCAAAACATAATCATTGTTCCTTTCGAGTGCTCTTAAATTGTTCCCAATGCTTTTTCATTATTTTTGTTTATAGTAACAACAAATAGCTAGGGTTTGTTTCTCGCTCGCCTGCGTCCGATTCTAGGGTTAGTGTTTTGATTTGCTCGATTCAAGTTGAGTTCTGTCAAATTCCCAACGAAAATTTTAATCTTATTTGTTTTTAGGGGTTTTGATTCGATCTTTGGATTTAAGTTATTGTTCTTCGTGATGCCTCCTCGATCGGCGAAGAAGGGACCGGGGCCAAGGAGGCAGGCGGCAAGGGTGGGAAGGAAGAATCTCAGCCGGCTGTCGTTGAGGTGGAGCAAGTCGTCGAGGAGAAAGCGCCGGTCGAAGTGGCGAACGTGACTGCTGATGCCCATGGTATAAATCCGTCATTTTTTTTTTGCTCTATTTGATATTCGTCGAATATTTGATAATTTTGTGGCTTTTGATCGAGGATGTGATTAAAGATTGGATCTTTAGAGGATCTCAAGGTGCTTTTATATATTCCTTTTCTTGTTCCATTAATAGAAGTTAATTGTTGATGATTTTGCTTGTAGGAGGAGTTTATGATAACTTTTGGTTAAGCATTTAGAGGATCTTACTATGTTTTGATATGTTCTGATACGAACCTTGGGAGAACTCGTACTAAAATCTTTCAGTTAAGAGGAGAAAGCCCGAACATAACAGATTTGGGACTATAGGTTTGTAACATACTAACACTCCACCAGGCTGTGCCAGCCTGGCGCCCATGCGGCTGGTTTTGCACTAGATTTCTAGTCCCGGCGTCACCACCGCGCTGCACGTTTGCATATGTGAGACATGGTGTGGGCTCTGATACCATCTGATACGAATATTGAGAGAACTCAGCACAAAAGTTTAGATCTTAAGGAGAGAGCGCCCAAGATTATATCAACCCACGTTTGTGGGACCATGACATATTCCTTGCTTTTTGCAGTTTAATACAAGTTAATTATCGATGATTTTGCTTTTAGAAGGACTTCATGATGGCTTTTGATTGAGCATGTGGTTAAAGGTTGGGATCTTTAGAGAATCTTATACACTTTTCATATATCCTTTTAGTACATATTTCAAAGCTTGAATTTTTGGAGTTAATTTTTTTTTTTTTTCAATTTAGGATGTTAAAAATTGTATCTCTAGAGAATGTTACGGTGTTTTGATACATTCCTTGCTTGCTCCCTTTAATAGGCATTAATTATTGGTGAATTTTATTTTATTTGTAGTTTGTGGTGGTTTTTTATTAAGGATGTTGGTAGAGATTGGGTTTTTAGAGAATATTGTATATTTTTGATATATTCTTCTGTTTATTTCTTTTTTATCATTTAAAAGCAGTTATTGTATCTCTCTTTGTGATTAATTCTGTATTTTGATATTGTGAAGTCATCTTTGTAAAAGAAAGAGGACTTTGTAATGCAGTAATTATTTGTTCTTTTTGATGGGTTGGATAATTAAATTAGCTTCATTCTATATGTTTCCTGAACAGTTCTTTGTGTTTGATCACCTACTTATGTTATTTGGATGAGTTTTATATGTGATTTTTCTATTGATACGGACCTCAATAGCTATTTTTGCTTGGATGCTTCCACTTTGTATGACTGCAAATTTATACTATTCTGGGGATCTGTATTTTTATGGTGTGCTTTCTGTTACCTGCTGTTTTTATGGTATGCAGTCTGTGCACTCTTCATGTCTATTATATGTTCCTTTTTTTTTCTTCCCTATTTGAAGTTGTTATGTATCTGTTTGCTTTTAAAGTGTTCTTTCTGCACCTGTTTTTCATATTCTTCTCTGTTAACTTGAGAGTGATGTTCTCTCAGGAAAAAGTTGGGAGTGCTGCTTTAAATTATTCTTATCTTAATTGCACGTCGATTTGTTGTTTCAGTTTATTAAATGTGCATCTCCATTGGATCCTTAATCTCTGTGTGCTCCTTAATCCCATAAACAAATAGACAATTATATAGTCCGAGAGTTGTGCTAAATTTTGATATGTTGATTGGGTGCCCTTTGTTGCTTAATTTCATGTGTGAATGGATATCATCGTGTTTAATATCAAGAGCACCATTTAGGTGAGGAAGGTCTTGCAAGTTGTAACATATTGTACCATTAAAATGTGGTCCCATGTAGGGCGAGTAGGCATTAGGACTTGGCACTTGATGCTTGGACGAAAATTTAAATACCATCGGATTTGATTTTTGGTAAGTAGATATAATTTGACTCCTCTGCTGTGTTTAAATGAAGACCATCAAACTCCGTCTCATATCTATCAAGGCACCAGTAAGTTGTTGTTCCAGTACAATTTGCTCATTAAGGGGAGATGTAAATAATAGGATTTGGTGTTTGATGTTTGGATGAAATGTATGTACTGGAACTGATTTTTTGTAAAATATGGATATTTCATAACCTCTATGATGTTCAAATGGTAATAATGGACGAGTTCGTCTTCATTTCTAGCAATAGGGCTCCAGAAAGTTGTGAAGATCTTGCAATATGCTGTATCATAACAATGGGTTTGCTTTAAGGGGACAAGGCTGGACATTAAGACTTGGTGTTCGATGTAAGGATGAAAGAAAGTTATATTTACATGGATTTTGGTAAAATATGGATATTCCACGTCATATATGGTGTGTTAGTTTTAAATTTCTTCTATTAAATGTTAATTTGATTATTGTTACATTATCTTATCTTTGAAGAGAAGCAAATACAGTAAGAATACACTGGTGTTATCTGGTTATAGGAGTTGGGATATTTTTGCTGACTGGCAATCTCTTCAGTGCTGACTGGATTATCTAGGGTGCAAGATGTGTTAATAATGGATACCGCTTGGTTGAGAGCCATATGCACATTTTCTATTAAAAAAATTCCTTCTTCCATATGGTATATGACTCTGAGGATACTCGCTTGTGTAGGCAATGTTCTGTGGGATGTGACATCCATATGCTTCCACTTCTGCCATAATACCAGTTATTATTTGGTTAAGGTGATCGTGAAATTCTACTTATTCTAATTGCAGATGTAGTGGATGTGAAAGAGGCATATGAAGAAGAAGATAGAGGTGAACAGTTGGAGCTGGAGGATAATGAACCGGAATATGAACCTGAGGAAGATGCTGCAGCTGATTATGATGAGAGGAATATGGAGCAGGGTGATGGACAGGAAGTGGAGGAGGATGAAAGTGAGGAAGGGGAGGGGCACGTGGTTGAAGAGGAAGAAGCTAACATGGTAGAAGATGTCGGAGAAGATGTTGAGGACGAAGAGGATGAACATGAGCTTGATGGGGAAGAAGAAGAGCACCATGAAGTTGACGGGGAAGAAGAAGAGCACCATGAAGTTGACGGGGAAGAAGAAGAGCACCGTGAAGATGATGGGGAAGAAGAAGAGCACCGTGAAGATGATGGGGAAGAAGAAGAGCACCATGAATTGGTTAAGGAGCATCGCAAGCGTAAGGAGTTTGAAGTATTTGTTGGAGGACTGGATAAGGATGCGACTGAAGATGACCTCAAGAAAGTATTTAGTGCAGTTGGTGAAATTACTGAAGTTAGGCTTCTGATGAATCCTCAGACGAAGAAAAACAAAGGCTTTGCTTTCTTGCGTTTTGCAACAGTTGAACAAGCAAAGCGCGCTTGTTCAGAACTAAAGGCTCCAGTGGTTTGCTTCTGTTTCTTGATCATTTTTTTTTGTTGATACACAGTATTTGATAAGATTGTGTATTTACGTCAAGTTTGATTGTTAGCGTGTAATGATCATGATGCCTCGGACATTTTAGGTGAAAGGGAAACAATGTGGTGTCGCCCCAAGTCATGACTGTGACACACTTTTTGTGGGGAATATATGCAGGACATGGACAAAAGAACATGTGAGTAGCCAGGAAGCATAAAAGGCTTGCTTTGTCTTTGTTGTTTATAAAAATATGTGACCGTGCATCTTAAAAATGTATAGTTGAAGGAAAAACTGAAGAACTATGGAGTCGAGAGTGTTGAAGATATGACCCTTGTTGAAGATACCAATAATGAGGGAATGAATCGTGGGTTTGCATTCTTGGAGTTTACTTCTCGTTATAAGGCGATGGAAGCCTTTAAGCGTCTCCAAAGAAGGGATGTTTTCTTTGGAGCTGATCGAAACGCAAAGGTTTCTTTTGCTGATTCTTTTATTGAGCCAGATGATGAGATCATGGTACAGGTATAATTAATGTGTTCACTGATAATATTCTTGAATTTTTGCTAGAGATGGCTTAGGTTTAATTGTCTCATTCATGTGATCAACTTTCCCATGGATGTGTAGGTAATTATTTGCATTTCTTTGCCTGCCTAACAATGGCCATTCTGAGCACACTTCAAACTTTGGTTAAGAATCCTTTTTTTATGCCAAGCATCTCTTTTCATGTCAGGTTAAAACTGTCTTTATTGATGGTTTGCCTACTGCATGGGATGAAGACCGTGTCAAGGGGTATCTAAAGAAATATGGTTCAATTGAGAAAATTGACCTTGCTCGAAATATGCCATCTGCCAAAAGAAAGGATTTTGGATTTGTTAGTTTTGACAGCCATGAAAAAGCTGTTGCATGTGCTGAAGGCATAAACAACAAGGAGTTAGGAGATGGGGATAGCAAGGTGTCTAATTTCTGAAAGTTAATTTTATTTCTTGCATTACCGTGCCATGAGTCTAAATTTCTTCCTGCACTTCCCTCGTAAAGAGATCCTGTTTGATTTTACTCGACGTCTCAGGTAAAAGTCCGGGCTAGATTGTCAAGACCTCATCAGAGAGGTAGAGGCTGGCGAGGTCTCCATGGGGATATAAGGACTGGACGAGGTGCACCTCGAGGTGGCCATGTCTCATATAGTCGGGCCCCATCTCGTAGATTACCTGCTCATCTTACAAAACCAATTCGTGGTCGTATGGCACCTATTGGTGGTCGCGGATTTAATCGTCCTACTGTATATAGAGAAAGACGCCCTTTTATGGCTGTGGCTGAGAGGCCTAGGCGTTTACCTCCACCAAAAGGGTCCTATGATCGAAGACCACCAAGTAGGTTTCTTTGGCCCTATACAAATTATCAATATGATTCTGTATGCGCCCTCTGATATCTGATCACCCATTGCCTTTACTTAAAAAAAAGCAGTTGATGTGTACCCTAAAAGCAGTTCAAAGAGAGATTATGGCAGGAGAGAGGAGCCCCCTCCAAGAAGTAGGGCTGCAGTTGAATATGCATCAAGAGTTCCCATTGAGAGGCGCTCAGCTTATAGGGATGAATACTCCTCCCGAGCTTCAGGGTACTCTGATATTCCACCTCGTAGTGCTCCTCGCACTGCTGATAGGAGGGCATATGCTGATGAGAATTATGGACGGAAACTTGAAAGGCCTCATCCCAGTTACCGAGAAGGACGTAGCCGGGACTATGACTCGGTTTCTGGAACCAAGCGTCCCTACTCAGAATTGGTAAATATTGATATTATACTTTTTATTGTTCATATATGTTTGGTTGCTTTTGGATTTTCTTTTTCATCTATGAACTTAAACATTCATGTGGGGGTTGGTTTGAAGGATGATGCTCCTCCTAGATATACTGATGTGAGTGTGCGTCAGTCAAGAGCACGTTTGGAATATGGTGTTAGCAGCAGCAGTGCTCACTATGATGATGCTTATGTTGAAAGGTATGTGTATAGGACGATAAGCTGTTTTGTATCATTTATGAATTTTAGTATCATACATTCAACTTTGTTTCACATTAATATAGTAAATGAGATGTCTGTTCTTCAGTAGGCTTGGTCGATCCCATATGGGGTATGGAAGTGGTCGTAGTTCTTTTTCTAGTCAAGATGGATTGTATAGCAGCCGCCAGGGCATGAGTTATGGAGGAGGTATAGAGTTGTTTGTTTTGCTAAAATTATCCAGCCACTTTATTCTCTGCATTTTTTTTCCAATATTTTGTGGATTTGGCGCAGATTCTGTAGGTAGTAGTGATGTCCGTGGAATGTACTCCACAAGCTTCAGTAGCAGCTACCTTCCACGTGGATCTGATGTAAAATCATTTGACCCCTTCATTTATCGTTGTGAGTGGTTCATGCTCAACGCTTACAGTTCTTCCTTTTGCCTTTTGTAGGTCGGTGGCAGCTCATATTCCTCCTTGTATTCCAGCCGTAGCTTGGGTGGTAGTGATTACTTAGGCGGCAGTGATTCTGGTTCATATTACTGAGGTACGCAGCTTTTTAACAATGTGTTTTTGCGAGCTACTTTGCTACGTGCATGGCATGAAAGTCTTTCTGGCATGCCATCGTTGTTTCGGCAGTATTAATCATAAAAGAAAACATTACTTTGTTTTTTGTACACTGTCCTTGGTGGGTGCGGGGCGTGATCAATGATCATCACACATGGATTTGTCTTTATGACACAGATTTGAGATCTCAGGAGGATGGTGTAGGCTGTGGAACTTTTGAAGCCTCCTGTAAGATGTCTACACGCTTGTAAGGAAAGCTTAATGGGAAGTGGAATGTGGATATGAGATAAGGCAAAGAATTTGGGCTATGTTTAGGGCAGTCATCTACTGATGGATCCCTATTTAAGTTGCATGTGCAAGGAAAATTGACTTGTTGGGTGAGAGTTACAGAACAATCAAGAAGGACATAGTGTGGTTTGTATGAAAACATATTTTCTTCTATCCTTAATTGGAACATCTATGAGATGGTTATCTGCTTAAGTTTATTATGAGCAACATATTTGAGATGTTAAAGAAAGAAACAGCATGCTATTCTGGAAGTCTCATGTTGCCATGTTTTTTGGATCAAGTTCAATTAGAAGAATTATGGAGGCACTAAGCTGAAGGCGCTGATGTCTTCAAAACAAGAATGCCAATTGGAACACAGAGTCACCTTCTCACAAGGTTTAGCAGGCTCTTTTTTAAAAAAAAAGAGTGCTCTTGAGGAGACCAAGTACAAGAGTGCGACTTTGGATTTATGATTTATTACCTGCTCACTATATGCTTATATAATTTTGGTTTGTTTATCCGTCATGGATTTAAGTATGCGCGTTCTTGCCTCAACAAGTTTTCATTAATCACATTGGACATCCATTGAAGGTATAACGTTTGGGAAGTTACTGGTCAACTTTCTTTTGTTCTGCAGAGCATACCGAATATTAATCAGTGACTGTCTTCTTTTAACAAGTATTCAAATCTGGCATGATGGATAAAATGGCATCCATGATGCATATATGCATGCTGCTTTGTGCTTCTGGTTTCTGAAGTGGTTTATTGGTGATCATCTTCGGATCTTTCCCACCATAAAAAGTGTTTCTTAATAATATATAGGTCGTAGAAGTGTTGTAATCCTCTGGCAATCTGTCATAGTACCTATATAGATATACCGAAGTTCTTCAACAACTGTTATGACACCCCATCTCCACCTGTTGTAGTGTTGTGGTATGTGGCATAGTAGTTACTAGGAGCAAGAGATGTGGGATTAATGTTGATAACAAACGCTTTTCAAATTCTAAAAAAGTACCCAAGGGACTTTTGGTTTTCCATGTCATGGTTTGGTTAGTCATTTAGCCTAGGTTCCTTATGTGGCTTATTATCAGTGGTTGAAAGTTTGAAACAAAAACGGACAATAAGCTGGAGAGTCTGCATTAATGTCTCTAGTAGTGATTGTTTCATCATGAAATCTACATTTAAAGTGGCGGCGTGGAAGAAAGGGATATTTAAGTAGTGACTGCATTGCAGATTTTCTTGTGGACTTCTTATTACCCTATTTTGGAGAAAATATTTTTCTAGATTCCTTGTTGGCGCACTAGTAACTGTTCTGGGAAGAAAGTTGCAAAATTATCTCACAGTTCAGAAGTGTTACTGAACTTAATTGGATACCAGCATCATATTCAAGGTATAACTCAATTGTGAGTTCAGAAAGCATACTCAAAGCTGCACTAAAGAATATCTTAACCTAGTTAGTGTAAGGAGATTTGTGGCAGGGCATCTACAAATGAACTTCCAAACTAGTGTAAGAACAAATAAACATATTGAGGGTGGGTATACACAGTGATTACTATCGTCACTTCAGGACAATGCAAAACTGGCAACAGTACATTCTTTCGAAGCTGTAATATTGGAGTGTAACTTCATTATGAAGTCTTTGTTGAGAATGTTAATTATTTCATTGTTAGATGTTACAAAATTGACATTTGAGGTTTCAGTTGATGAAGTAGTTCTTTCAGCTTTAACTAGGTTTATCAATAACTACTGTTGTCGGACATACCAGTGATTTCATAAACTGTATTGGACTAAGGACATTGGCTGTCTTATTTTATCCCAAAAAGCTTCCTTTCACCATGGCATCTAAGAATTTTGTCCTGGGCTATAGCAGAAACTGGGTTGTTATAGTACTTTTGACTTCTTTTCTGGTGGTCCCTTTATGATTATTTTCCAAATATTTGTGCTGATCTGAGGTTGTTAAATTAATTTCTTTGTTTCCATCTGAGGCAGGGATGTACTCTTAATTATATCACCAAACTTCATCTAGGATGGTAATTCATAGAGTATCTTCCTACTTAGGCTTTACAGGCATGTCCCTCAGGATTTCGTTTGAAGTCTGTTAACAGTAAGATGAACCCGTAGTAGAACAAATAAGTGCTAAACTGTACTCAGTCCCTTGTACTTTGAACACTTGTCATGGTTTAGTAGCTGTTCTCTTAAAAAAATTTAGGTGTGTGTGTTATCAATCTATCAGATGAAGGTAATTTAAATAAATAATTGGTGAATTTTGTTCTGGTATCAGAACTTTGTATCACTATCATGGTTTACTATCCTACAGTGTTTTATTACGTCTTCCAGAAGTTTTCATACTATACATTTTACTAAATGAGTAGATAAATCTATATTTTGTTGGCGATAACCTTTTAAAAATTATACTGTGTAATTATAACAGACCATACAATCGTGTCGTGTTGGTACAAGTTAGGGGACCCCATATGGTTATAAAATTGTGAAGTATTGTTGCTTTTGTACATTCTCATATTTTAGAAATAAAGACAAGTTGTTGCAAGTATGCAATATAATGGTTTCATTATTTTGCAGTCCCTACTTGAACGAAATATACCAAAAAGTAGTAGACTGATAGTGATTGACATAGAGCAAATCATTGAGCTAATAAAGGATGTCTATGTTTCATGTAATACCTATTATCTTATGAAGGTAGAATGGTCGCATTGGCTGTGTGTGTGTGTGTGTAAAAGACTGGAAAGGGAAGCGTATGTAACCATCCAGACTGCTTGAAAGGAAAAAGGAACCCATGGCCATCCAGAGTAGGGCCATGACTTAACAGTGGATGAAGAGAGATGTTTTCATCCACTTGATAAAAAATCAAGTTAATTCAGTAATCTGTTATTTATCCAAGGTTGAGATCATTCGTGCACTAGTAAGTGATTTGGTGGGTTGTATTAGAGATGGATTTCGGGTGGTATGGTAGAATGTGAATGAGAAACACGATAGGCGTTTAAATGAGATGGGCCTCAATAATATTATAGGACCCCCTTACCAGAACGGCCTACGGTCCTGTTAATGCTAAATTTTGAGGATGACATTTGCTCATGTTGGCACTCAGGTTGACCACCCAAGTGCATTGACACAAAGATTCAGATACAAACATACGAACACATACAGATTCAAAATATTATGATAACTTTAGAAATTTTAGTATAGAGGTATGCCATGAACACAGTTATATATAAACATGAAAACATCTCTCTATACATTTTTTATACATTAAATCCTATCCATATCTGTAATTCTATATGTATATTTTAGATGTAACTAAGGTCCCAAACAATTCTAGAAAAGATCTGTTGTGGAGAAAATTTTCTCTCTGAGCCAGGTTTTGGGTCCCCCTTTGGGGTTTAGATATGACGAACCCATATATGACATGAATGTCAAGTGAGTATTGTGTAAAGTCATTGTTACATGGAACATGGAATGTTCCATTAATGCTGGAACACAGTACACTGGTTAAACTTTATAAGTGCGTATCAAATAGGGATGGTACAAGCAACACAGAATGAAAATGTGTGTTTTTGAACACGGTTTGCTGCATAGGTAGCGATTTTTAGTAACACTGTTGGATACACGTTAGTGTCAGATACATACACGATTACTGTCTGGACGAGTATCTGTGAAGCCAAATTATTATTTTTAGAACCCAGAGTAGACGGAAAAATTATTATTGTACATACCACAACAACTAATTCTAACTACTATATAAGGAATTCAATAAAGTTCAATATATTAGTTATTGGAAATTTTCCATCTTCTAAAATGGGAAGTTGTTCGAGCCGTGAAATTTTAGATTACTCCAAAAAATATTTACCGCTATTGTTTTGTAGGCTCGAAATCTAAAGTGTATTAATACATCGATTCTTGGAAATATCCCTTCTATATTCAAAGATATTTCTTTTTTGCTGGCAATACAAAAATTATATAAAATCTACCAGTGTTCTACTTTTGAACTCCAAAACTTTGATTGTTCTCTACCAAAGTTCATATTTTGAAATCTCCTATTGCCTTTGGACATTGTGGCAATTGCTGTTGATGCAATTCAATCATATTAATTCTAGTGAAATGTCACAATTGTGTTTTCAGAATATATTACTTTTTCTTTGATGTTCACATCTAGATGCCTGTAAATGGACCCAACATAATATTGTGATCCGCATTGTATGACCTAGATGGGTTTAGCTTTTTTGTTTTGTTTTTTCATTCCTTTTCCCAACTTCTTGCTATTACAACCATTTCTTGGAAACTTGTTGCATATGGCTGTCGATGGAGTATAGAAGCTGAACTGTTAAATAGGTGTAATGGATGGTTTCTCACTTGTAAAAGCTGTTTAATTTGTGTGGATATGTGATATACGAGCAGATCTCATATAGTTGCTCTAGTTGCAGATATAGTGGTCTGTGTGACACCAGTTTGTTATAACAATTGTTGGGGCAACAGGTTTTTGTTTATACCTCAAATCTGGTAATAAACGGTATATATGACCAACTTAGATGACATTTGGAGGATATAGCAACTTCAAAGTGTCGGCATTTTTTGCATTATTAAAATGAGAATTGTCAGGTTCCATTTTTGAGTTTTTGCAAATCTTAAAAGTAGCTACATGCTAGTTAAGTTACCTAGAAGGTGCAGCACTGTGATTCTAATTTCTCCTGAATATTCCTGACCAAAATATTGGATATTTATATGGCAATTACGGTGCAGCTAAACCTAGGGGTGAGTATTCGGTTTATTCGGTTCCAACCGAACCGAATAACCGAAAACCGAATCGGACCGAAACCAAATAGGCAAAACCGAAACCGAACCGAATTGGTCAATAACCGAACCGAACCGAATTAAATCGGTTCAGTTTTCGGTTTTCGGTTTATTTGTGTTTTTTTTGTTAATATATATAATAACTAAATATACCTAGATATATTTATTATATACCTATATATATATATATATAAACTAAATTTTTTTATTCGGTTTTCGGTTTTGGACCGAAACCGAACCGATTTTTTTTAAAATCGAACCGAATCTCTTATTCGGTTCGGTTTTCGTTCCAAAACCGAATAATGCTCACCCCTAGCTAAACCTGACACATGAAATCCATTAAATACACTTGAATGTCCACTATATTGTAGTTCCTGCATCTATTTTGTAAGCTTTATATGTTGGTCGTTACAATTGTTTGTTGACTACACTTGAATGCCCACTATAAGGTAGTTCCTGCACTTGAATGTCCACTATATGGCAGCTCCTACACATGATAATTTCGATAATCAATCATAAATTTGGTAGTTTATGGAACCATTGTTTGTTGATTGTTCATTTGGTTGGTTCTCGAGGAATCCCTTCGATCAATGAATTCTGAAGATAAATGCTCTAAATTTTAGATTATTCATCACGTATTTCAATTAGTATGGTGTTCTGTTGCTTATAGTTTTGAACATCTTCCACTAGATAATGATGCTTCAAAACGGCTCACTTTTGAGCCGTCTAAGCCGTCATTATATTATTACGGTCAGTTTTATTTATTTATTTTAAAATAAATTGCGTAAAAAATTGTTGAATTTTTTTTTTTAATTTGTCAACATGAGGAATTGAATTCAACCAAACAAGAAAAATACCTCACACCTTAACCACATGAGCTAAAAGAGATATTTGACTAGAATTGAATAATATTCTTATTATACCTGCTCTGGATAACTGAGAGTAGGTCCCACCTCAATCTTCGAATAGTCAAGTACATGGCTAGGATCAGCCACATACCGTTTCAACTGTGATACGTGGAATACATTGTGGACACCCACCAGTGCAGGTGACAAGTCTAGCCTGTATGCCACGTCACCGACTCTCCCGCTGATCACGAAAGGTCCGATGAAGCGCGGGCTAAGCTTCCCACCTCCACCAAAACGTATGGTACCACGAGTCTAATGTGTCAGGAAAGTCGTGTAATAATGATAAAGCACAAAGGTCACTACTATGCATTTACTAATGGTGTGTCAAATGACAGTTTTATTACTTTGCACATGCATTTACTAGTGTAGTTATAAGTTAGTTATTTGGGGAAAGTTGATCTTGAACAATTAGTTACTTTGCACACTTGGTTACTGGCATCTACATAATTGATATTTCGTTTGCTGTGTAGTATTTGGTAGTTCTTCTAAACTGAATGAATATCTAGCATGACAGCTCAGTATTTCTCTACCAGCCCTTGTGGAGCCATCTGTATTTTCCTTTAGTTATTATTTATTTATTTATTACTTGTATCTAGTTATCTTGTAATTGATCATAAATTTAAGGTGTACATGGATCTGTTATAATTCTTAATGAAGAATTGTTTGATATCTCTACTCTTTGTTTTGGTTGCAATACTATTTAGTCCGGTCTGATGATTATAGTTCTATACATAATAACTAATTGCTCGGTTTGTTCATCTGTTCTTGCGTTTCAAATTCTCAAGTCAAGGAGTAGGCATTCGTGATCATTTAATTATGAATTGAACAATCATCAAAAGAGCAATCTAATAACTCGTGGTCAAAGTGTGTGAAATAATTTTGTTTTCGTCCTTTTCTGAAAGGCCTCTCTAATAATGCATTGATTGCTCTTGCACAGGTGAAGAAATGCAAACCCGTAATATATTAAAAAAATGACACTGGTTTTTGGCTGATCTTTCAATAAAAATAACAGAAAATTGCATAAAAAGCACTACAATTTGCTACAATTTCAAGTAGAGCATTAGGTTTTGTTAAATTGCATAAAAAGCACTGGGCCGGATTTTAAAGTCCGGACCTGTTAATTTTGTAATTAGGGGGAGCCGGACTTTAAAAGTAAGGATGTTGACGTCACCAGTAGAATTAGTGTAGACAATATTAATGTAGACAATATTTGTAGAAATTAATTTGTACAAATATTTTTGCAAAATAATGTAGAAATTATTTTAAGAATAATGTAGAAATAATCTACAAATTATGATATTTGAAATTATTTTATGTTCGAAATTTTTGTTAAATTATTTTTGGAAGTAGGCTGCTGTTGTTAAAGACTGCTAACAATTTTGGGGGATGAAATTTGGAAGATGAGTGAAGTGTTGGATTTGCATGTATATATATAGGTTTCAAAAAACTAGTCCTTGCTATCCAATCGTTACAAAGTAATAGAACAGAGAAAGAGCCATTGGAAAATTGAAAAATTAAATATAGGCTGATGACGTCAGCAACCAGACTTCAAAAGTCCGGATCCTTTAATTTTTCGATTATTTTTCTAATTGTGGAGCTCTAATCCTCTTTAATCCATATAACATCAGCAATCGGACTTTGATGTTTCTTCCGAAATTTTGGGAAACCTAAATGCTATTCTTAGAACACCTTTAAACTATAATGCCTTTTCTGAAATTTTCTGTAAAAATAAAAACAATTTGGAAGTTTAATGAAATTTCATATAATTGGCTGTATACAATATCTTAAGAGTATACAGAGATGTAGGTTTGGATCAAGTTTGGATCAAGTTTTTGCATTCCTAGGAATAGGTTTTCAATTCCTTTCCCATGGGAAAGGAATTCGACATTCCCATACCCATGTTTGGTTAGGTTGAGAATATGTAGTTCAAAAATTTAAAAATTTTCATCTCCATATTTGGTTTATAAAGGGATAGAAATATTAATTTATTTAGTTTTCCTTTAATACCCTTTCATTAATTTCATGATGATTTACATGTTTGGGATAGAAGTTGAAATTTTGAAAATAAAAAGAGGGTATAACCGTCCAAACAAAATAGCCAAACATAAAAACAAATCTATTCCCAAGGAAGGGCTTGGGAATAGCTTTCCCAAGTCAATGGAATAGCTTTCCCACATAAGTCCCTCCTATTCCCTCCTCATTCCCAATCCTAAACATACCAAACATGGGTAAGGAATTCAAAATCCATTCCCAAGCCACAAAAACTTGAACCAAACGCCCCCTAAGGAGAGGTTGATCAGGACAGTTTCTGCTATTGTGTTTGGAACGGAGATGGCTCAATATCTGAGTTCAAGGATTGAGGATAAAATTAACCTATGATTGTGAAAATTTCTTAGACTAGTATGAAAAATCTAATGATCGGAGTGGAGCTGGAGCTCTCAGTAGTATTAAGTCATCTCAACTCCGAAAAGCAACTACTAGGGAAAAAAAAAAAAAAAAGGCCAGTAGAAATATGGCGAAATTAGTCCTCGTTTGGTTCGCGGAATGGAAGGGAAAGAAAATCAATTCCTTGTCATTTCCTTTCTTTTGGAAAATTTTATTTTCCATTGATTTTCCTTTCCGATGTTTGGAAATGCCAAAGAATGTGGAAAGGAAAGTGATTACTTCAATGTGGGAAAGTGATTCCTTGCTTGGATGGATGGAATCACTTTCTTCCCTAATTTTTCTTTCATTGGGAATCACTTTCTTTTCCTCCTCAATTCCTTTGGCACCCAAACATAGAAAAGTAATCACTTTCCTTTCCCAACTCGAAGATTCCGCGAACCAAACGAGGTCTTAGGGCATGTTTGGTTTACTGGGGGGTTGGGCATCGTAATGTAATTGACACATTATGCATGTTCGGTTGGAAGATTATTTTCTCGATGTAATGTAATCCTAATTACAAACTTGAATGTATTACATTAAACTCTGTTCAAATCAATTACATCATAAAATCAGTGTAATCCTAATTATATTATGTCCTCTAATTCTTAAATTATCAATTTACTCCCACAGAATATTCCATTCACCCATCTCCCCAAATCCTCTGGCTCTCCCGAGCACTGGGACAAGGTGGATGTCTCCACCTGCGAGCACCTCCGACGCCCTCCTCTACATGGCTAAAGCGAGCGGCAACCTCCCCTTGCCAGAGCCTGTGGACGACTCGGTGCCCCTGCACTGTGTCGAGGAGACACAATATGTTGTAACGGATTTGTTGTATTGGATTTTGTCGGACAATATATTAGGTGAGGAAATGTTGTGGGGTCGGACTCAGAGGCAGGAGATACGATTGCACACTGGAAACATGATGGTTGATGTAGAATTTGTACCGGATACAAAATTTTTGTATTTGGGAAGGACATGACACACAATTTCTGTATTTTATTTGGTTACTGAATGGAGTTTATTGAATGTTCTGTTTTATATGATGCCATATGAATGTTACAAATAATAATAACTATGTTTCAAAATATCAAGGGTATATTTGTCAAAATAATACAAGTAATAATAATTATTCGATTATATTACATGTTAAATTAAACATTTGAATGTAATTCGTATTATATTACATGATTTAATTACGTGTTCTAACCAAACATAGTAATGTAATTGTAATTCAATTCCATTACAAATCCAATTTTATTATACACTGAACAAAACACAACCTTAGTCTTGCATGTTTTGTTCAAATTTGGATGAGATTAAACTACTAAACTCTTATGTTTTGGAGTACATCAGTTTTGCTAGCTACTCATGATGTCATCATCTATCTATACTAATATAATTCAAATGCAAAAGGTATTACTAATTTTTTTGGTCTAACACATTATTATGCAAAAAAATATTATTCACGAATAGAAACATTATTTACTAATTCTTCATAACTCCCACTTTCTCTACATTATTATAAAGTAATTAAATATCTGTATTATTATATAACAATTGAATACGTTGTTATTATTAATATCAGTATATGTGCATCCTGTACTATTAGGGGTGAGCATTTTTCGGTTTTGAACCGAAAATCGAATCGAACCGAACCGAATAAGAAATTCGGTTCGGTTTTAAAAAAAAATCGGTTCGGTTTCGATTTTGAAAATACTAAATTTTCTTATTCGGTTTTGGGTTTCGGTTTCGGTCCAAAACAAAATAAGTAAATTTAGTTTATATATATATATATATATATATATATATATATATATATATATATATATATATATATATATATATAAAACACAAAAAAACACAATAACCGAATAAACCGAAAATCAAACCGATTTAATTCGGTTCGGTTCGGTTATTGACCAATTCGGTCCGATTTCAGTTTTGCTTATTTGGTTTTGATCTAATCCGATTTTCGGTTACTCGGTTTGGTTGAAACCGAATACTCACCCCTATGTACTATAGGGTTGTCAGCGCTTGCGTAAAGGTAAAGGTAAAAAAAATGTCGAGGTAGCTTGGAAAGTTGACGAGGAATTTCAAACACATGAACCTCGACTTCCAGAGGGCTCGAGATCGACGCATCTTGAGGATCATATCGGTGATTTGGAAGAGAACCTCAAACGCATTGCACATGTGATGCGTGTCCAGCGATTCTCGTCTTGTCGAAAATAAATAATAATGTATCATGTGCCAAGTAAGCAAATATTTTAAAACGATTCAAGTCTTAATAAGGGATGACTTTGCAACCTAAGGCCTCGTTTCGTTCACGGAAGGAAAATTAATTCTATTGTACTTTCCATGGAAATGGAAAAGTAAAATTCCTATCACATTTCATTTCCGTTGTTGGTAAAACAAGAAAACCATCTAGAAAAGATCATTTGATTTTCTTTCCAGTGTTTGGTCGGTGCAGGAAAGAAAAATAAAAGATACATCAATTTCCAATAATATCCTTACCTTTTAAAATAAAATTGACATTATGAAAATCCAAAGGGACCCAACATACGAGAGTTTAAACACATGGTTGGTTTTGTCATAATTTTTGTAATAAATGTTGGAAAAGGAGGAGGAAAAATCAATTCCATGGGTCATGAGTAGAACCATATTCCCTCCCATTTTATTTAGTTTTCTTCTTCAGAAACATGTAAGAGCATCTCCAACCCTATTGTCTTGTTAAGTGTTGTGAGTCTTAGGTGGCTCCTATGTGGCATGAGCCACAAGACAATGTCTTGTTTATGTGGCAAAATTATATCTCAAAAGACAATGAGATAGAAAAACTCTCTCCAATGCAAAAGTATTGAGGAGACAATAAAAAGTATTTTTTCCAACTTCCAAGGCAACTTTTAAGACTACTACTCATATTCTTTCTTTTTTCTAATATTTTTTATTCATAATTGATGACATGGAAGAGAAGACATTGTCAAGTGCATTGTCTAGAACAAGACAATCAACTTCACAATGTCTTCTTTAATTTTTGCCACATAAGCTTCACAATTGACTTGACAATTGCATTGGAGAAGAACTTTTGAATAAAATTTTGTCATTTCTATGTGGCATTAACTTTTTTCCAAAGTCACAATAGGGTTGGAGATGCTCTAAATGATACCCAAGTCCATTTGCATGTCCAACATTTTTATCCTTATATAGTGCTGTGGCACTTGCGAACAGGGGTGTAAGACAGTCCACTGTTCTGTCTTCGGTCCAAAAATAAAAATGAGTTCGGACGGACGAACGGACATGGACAGTCCACTGTTTGAGTTTGGGCCGGACGGACACGGACAATAATTGTTTGTTAATTCAATCGGACGGTCTGCAGACAAATTAAATATATTACCAAAAGCTGTTATTTTATCAAGATACCTTGATAGTTGGTACAAAAAATTAAGTTGAAAGAAAATACAATTGAAGGTTATAGAATGCAACAAACAATGGTAAAAGGTTAACGAAAGTACAGACTGGACAATCAAAAATTGATACAAAACCAAAATGATATGACATAATTGATGCAAAATAAAAAGAAGTCTCCACTATCGGATGATGGACAAATTTGGACCATACATGGAATGACCGTGTCGGGTCCTATTTTTAAACAGATAAAAAAAATGTCAAAGTTATATTCGTTAATTCAATCGGACGGCCCGCGGTCGAACCATTTATCGAGCCAGATTCATACGGATAACGGACTGCTTTGTCTATTTTACAGCCCTACTTGCGGAGTACCTTGAGCTGCTGTTCGGTGGGCCTTCAGGAATGGTGCCAACCCTGGCCCACATGGCAGTAACCCGGACACACCACATTAGCCGCATGAAGCGAACGAAAATTATTTTTTGTATAGTTTTCTTCGTTTTAGTTTTGTACTTTCTCATAAGATGGACATTCGGTGGTCTGCTGCTTTGGCACAAACAGCCTAATGAAAATTGTGACGATAACCACAGACCTAAATTAGAGAGATTGTTGATAATAAATAAAAAAATTGACCACATTATAATTATAATGAGTTTTGCTTTTTAGGCCTTCTCCAATGGGCTCTTCCTTAATAGTCTTTCCATAGAAAAACAAAAGATGTCTGCAATGAGAGATTCCATCTATAGCTTTATTCTAGGTGGAAATTATTAAAAATAAAAAATGCTATTTGACTTCCAAATTTTTTGGATGATATCATCTTCCATTATGTGGTATATGACACGACTGATGACATGACAGTTGACATGACAAAATTAAACACTAAAACTAATATTAAAATTAATATTAATATCAAATTAACATGAACATTAATATTAAAATTAACATTAATTTTAACATTAACATTAAAATTAAAATTAATATTAACATTAAATTAAAATTAGCTTTAACATTAACATTAAAATTAATATTTAAATTAATATTAATATCAAATTAACATGAATATTAATATTAATATTAACATTAAAATTAAAATTAATATTAAATTAAATTAAAATTAGCATTAACAATAAAACATTTTGGGTAATTAATTTTTTGGGTTAAAACATGACATATTAGCTGCCATGTCACTTGCCACGTCAGATGCCACATAATGGGAGATGGCATCACCCAAAATTTTTGGGAGCCAAATAGCATAATTGTTAAAAATATAGGAACGAGGGACTTTACATTTTTATATTTCACGCTAAAAAAGTATTGCCAGGTGAAATCTTCTACATGAATGTAGAAAAGCCGTTTTGTTTAATGTCAAATAGGATATAAATAAATATAGAGACCAACCATTAGAAACGTTTTTTTTATTATCATTGGGTTTATATATAGAAAAAATGCCGTGTAGAAGCCTCCTTAAAAGGACTCAACACATAAGGATAGAAACCCAAAAATAGTACTAAAGAAAAAAAAAAGGATTTTTGAATGCAAGCCGATCAACATAGGTGAATATCATACTCAGGACAATCCCCAAAGAAATGAACATGTAACAAAACACACTTCCAGCTCCAAGTTGTGGATAAGCCTGACCACAGAAGCAAAAAATACAAAGGGTCCAACGACATATCCCTCTTCTATTATCAAGTGGCGTTGTCGTCAACCTCGGAATTGAATACAAAACTTGGGAATGTTGTGGTTATATCCCTGCAATGTTTCAGCACAAAGGCACTGTCATGTATAAATATTGCAAGTGAGGAAGGCAAATCAGCACAATGACCAGCAACAAATTGCATACAGTAAAAAATCTCCTGTTATTATTACGTATAGAAACAATGAGTTAGCTCTCATGGGTGTCAGTTGGCAAATAACAAGCTTATAGCATCTCGATAAAGGCCCGGTTTTAATGAAACAAACATACACTACTTTAGTTACGAGAGAAAGAATAGATCGAAATAGATGGCAAGCGGGCAACAGGCTGCGCCGCCAGTCCTTTCTGGATACAAACTTATATATAATCTGGAGGCGGAAAACATTAGAGCATGCACATTTGAAGTGTGGTGGTCCAGGCCGTTTATTAATACCCAATTTGCACCATAAGAAGGACTGTTCACTCTAATATTTGTAGAATTCCTCAATCCCTACATTTGTTTATAGATCATCAATTAAGCTACGATATCATCGTTAAATATTTTAAGGCAATGATGGTATCAGTTTCTGGTACTATCTCATTGTTTAATATTTTAGGTCAATTATGAATGATTTTATGGAACCATCGACTATGGGAAATATGAATAGCCTATGTGTGTGTGTGTGTGCGCGCGGGCGCGCATATAACACTCACTATGCCAAACAAGGTCATTGAGAACTCTCCTAGGATTTAAGGCCACATTTAGTTAGCGGAATCATGACTCGGGAAAAGAAAAGTCATTCATTTTATATTTTTGGCTAAATTACAACTTGATACCTTCAACTATTCAAAATTTTCAACTTGATACTCTCAACTTTGATAGGCACTAACTTACTACTATCAACTATTAAAAATTTCTATCTTCATACCCTCCGTCAGTTCAACCGTTAAATTTTTCGTTTTTTTTTTGGTGACGAAAATGCCCCTTTCTCTTTCTTCCTCCTCTACATACAACCCCCAAATCCCCGCCACCGGTGAAACCCCCCCCCAAAAAAAAAAACCTGCTACCGTGCCCTCCGGCGAACCCCGTGCTCGTGCCCACCACCACTGCGCCCGCCCCCGCCAGCCGCCGCCACTGTTGCTCGTCACCCCCGCTAGCCGCCGCCACTGCTGCTCGTCACCCCCGCCCGCACCCTCCCGTGCCTGGTCGCGCCCGCCCGTGTCCACCGCAGCCGCTCGCCCGCGCCCACCGCAGCCGCTCGCCCGCGCCACCCGTCCCCGCACCTGCCTCAGCCGCCGCTGCTCGCCTACGCCCACCCGCCCGCCCGCCCGGCCGCGCTCGCCAGCCCGCGCCCACCCGTGCCCAGCCGCGTCCGCCCACGCGTTGTTTTTGCTGCTCGCTGCTACTGCTGCACCCCCCCTTTTCCAGTCGCCGACGCCGAAGAGAGAGGGGGGGCTGCTGGAGAGGGGTAGGGAAGAGAGAAAGAGAGTGGGAGGGACATTTATGTCATTTTATCTCTTTAATTAATACTTGTAGGGCCAAAATAGAGAGAGGGTATTAAGTTAGTACCTATCAAAGTTGAGGGTATCAAGTTGAAAAACTTGAATAGTTAAGGGAATTAAGTTGTAATTTAGCCTATATTTTTGAATGCCAAAGATTAAAAAATTAATGAGAATTGCAATTTCCCAATGCCCATGGAAAGAGCAAAAAATTGATTTCCTTTCCTTTCCTTTCTGCGAACCAAACGATGCCCAAGGGTACGATAGTAGATATGTTAAAATGAATAAGAAAAGGCAATGTATGTCTCATGAAAGGATAATATGATACAGAAGAAAAGTAACACTTTCAGAGTGATGAAACTTGCCTGAGATATGGGAGAGTCATTATCTTTAACAATGATGGATTGTGAGAAACAAAGTTCTTCCATTCTGACTTATCTATCTTCCCGTCCTGGTCCACATCAGCGTCCATGAATGTCTGCTCATGATGGTATAGATAGTTATTTGAAGAAACAGCTGGGAAACATAAATAAGATTCCCTGGGACTATTGTGTTTGAACCTTTCAGCAATGGAAACACACCTTGTCTAAGATTAACTCGATGGTTTCGTCAGACAATCTCATTTCAGATTCACATAGTAGAGCAATTAGCATCTGCTTGACCTGTCAAATTAGGGTAAAATACTCTAAGGTATCTCTTTGTATTAGGCTTCACTGAACTGGTGGGTGTACTAATTACGTAAACGTAGACTAAAGTTCAAAGTACCTCCTTCCGTTCAATATATCCCGTGCCATCCAAATCATAAAGCTTGAATGAAACTGCAACATCCAAGTCATATTCAGCAATCTCGGTAATCATGATCTATTAATATATTATAAGTTTATAACTATGCTAGCAACTCACAATCAATTTTATCTTCATGTGGGGCACTCGGGTGAAATATGTTCAGCGCTCGAACAAAGTCACCAAAATCAATGACTCCTTTTTGCTTTACATCAAATAAATCGAAGATCTGCAATCATGGGGATCGAAACTGTAAGACAACAGTTACTCTAGAAGAAATGGGCCACTTTAGTTTCCATCTATACATAAACAGTTGATCTCATTCGCACATTATTCAGCTATACAGAGATTGGTGAGTGATACATAAGCTACAATCTTGTGAAGGGATAACATGGATTCCATTTGAAGTAAAGTTACAAAAAAAAAACGAGGATGGACAAGCAAAGGTAGATGATTCAGAAAGTATATGGCAATTTAAAAATGATGTAACCGGAGAAATCAAGGAAACGGTAGAAAGAACCTGGCGGGGAAAGGATTTCAAGGTGAAAAGACAGAAGAGACAGATTTGTTAATACCATACAGGGAAATATACATATTGTATGCATACAAGTTTTGGCATCAAATACAATATCATCATCCAAGCCTTCTCCCATCAAAATGGGGTAGAAAGAACCTGGCGGGGAAAGGATTTCAAGGTGAAAAGACAGAAGAGACAGATTTGTTAATACCGTACAGGGAAATATACATACTGTATGCATATACGAGTTTTGGCATCAAATACAATATCATCATCCAAGCCTTCTCCCATCAAAATGGGGGTCGGCTAAGCATAACAAAGTTGCATTGACAAAGTCTAATGATCGACAGTGGACCTGACCTCTGTGTTGGTGCCAAATTCTGTTAACTATGAGCATGAAGGGCCATGCCATAAAACCTATGTGGCCAATAATATACTATTCAAAATTAGGTGAATAGGGCTTGCATTTTGATCTTTTAGTGAATATACACAATCAATTGGTCTCAGCGTAAATAATGATTTCTAAGAAATAGGTGTCAAAGTCCATTAGTTCATTTAAATGATTGGAAATGATAGAGAACCAAATATAATACTTATGCTTTCTTTCAGTGAAAGAAGCATAGTAAATAAACATGCAACAGTGGAAACAACTTTTCACAGGAATTAATTAATCTACAACAAGTAATAGCTTGAAAAGGAAGATTCAGAAAAGAATATTACCCGGTTTGCAAATAGATTTTCCTTTTTCCTGTTCTTAAATAAAGCAAGCTGAAATTCTTCCTGCACAGAGGAAGGTCAACAACTAATATCAAATCAACAATGCATCTATGGACAGGAAAATAAAAGAAACCTGTCATAACCAGCACCAGACAATGATAAAATATAGGACTTTTAGTAGGTCCAAAAGAATGAAATAATGCTTTATTTGGTGTTTGTCTCTTTTTTAGCTATGAATTATCCTCATATATGTGTTGCTGAAGAATGGCACAGATGTGAATTATAGGAATTTTTACAACCAAGTTGGGACCTTGTCCTTCGCTCTAAATTGAACTTTAGGATGTTCGAACTCCTCATTTTGATGATTCACATTATTAGTTTCTTTCCTTGGGAATAATAAGACTAACGATGCTAGCTTGTTATCATGGGCACTGGGAGGAAAGAATAAGGAGCTAGTCCTTCAGGCAGCAAAGTTTCACCAGTGCCAACATAAAAAGGTACATGAAGGTAAAGGGATGATTGAAATGTTGGAATAGGGTCGTAAAATTCCAGAATTGCTGGCACATTAAGGACCGTGAAAGAGCAGAGATATCGGAGCAGCTTTTGATGTTTATCAACCGAGCAAGGCACAAAGAAGAGAAGGCTTACAAGTGTGGAAGGACGTTCTTCAGACGGTTCAGAATGACGTTAGTTGAGCAGAGGCATCAGGACTGCCTCAGCTTTGTTGATGGGAGGAGAGGAAGAAAGAGTAGGTCCATTAATACAGGTGAATGCTACTCGGCAAAATTCACTGGGATATACATACCATTACACACTTTAAAAGTGGTCAAAGTGGAACATGAAAAATAAGAGCGGAAAGATACCCAATCAACAACAAGCATATTTGTGTGTTTAATTGATAACAATTTTTGATTTAGTCATGCACGCACAATTTAGTCTAGCTTCTGAAAACCCTCCTCTAGATCCCACTATTGTTAATCGTATAGCATAGTAGTATGCTTATAGCTAAAGAAACTCCAACTTGTTACCACCAAGTAACTCAGAACCGCAGCATGTGTGAAACCTATGAAGAAATGAATGTTATGCTTATAGCACAGCAGTATGGTTATAGCTTAATAAACTCCAAATTGTTACAACAAGTGTGAAAAACGTGTACGAATGAACGGTACCTTGTTAATTAGCCCATCGTCAATCACAGAACCGCTAATGCTCTTGTACAGCTCGAACAATGCCTCAACTTCACTAACGCTGACTGTACAATAAAACGAAATATCAGAAGAAAAGCGAAAGACAAAATGTTTAAAAGGCACCAGTACACTCATATTCGTATCAAAGGACTATAAGCGAAACTTTTTCATCAATAATCTGACCCAATAGATAGACTACAAAATAAAGAACAAGAACCCAGGTGCCAGAGGATCCAAAACTTACAATAGTTTGTTTCTTTCCTCTCACTCCACAAACATAATGAACTTCCAGTATGAGTACAAGAGAATATTATCTTAATAACTTAAAGAAGTGATATGCACCATGAAAATGGCTCAATTGACAAACAAATGAATAGTCATGAAGTTCATGAGGGAGGTAAACTAGCAGAAAAGAAAAACCATATGACAGTACACACGACTTAACTTTCTTGTAAGTTGCCATAAGACGATCTTCTTTTAAGATAAAATATGTTCTTAATTAATAAGCAGAGGAGTACCTTTGAATCGAGACAAGGTAGCATGGAATGTGTACACAATGGTAAGACGAGGAATCCATTTCAACATGTGTACACATATCTATACTCTATACTATTATATAATAGGAAAAGTTAAGGATTCACCGTGAAAGTTTTTGTTCCAAAAATATTCTTACCTATGTTTACTAATTAAAATTGTTCATTAAATTTAACATGGGTAGATAGGTAATTACGCATTAAAAAAGGTCCCTCTTCCCAAGCAGTATGAAATGCGTGCAATGCACATGCATATATGCTAGTGTTAAGTAATTACAACATGCATATCAAAGGAAATGTTTACAATACGTATAAGCAAGCCATTCTTCTTCTGTTTGGTTCAAGTTTTAGAGAATTGGGAATGTGTTTTGGATTCCTTACCCATGTTTGGTAAATGTGGGGGTTGGAAATTGGGAGGGAATATGGAGGGCTTTAGATTTGTGTAGGAAAGCAAAACCCAAATCCCCCTTGAAATATTTATGCTTTCCTGGAAAAGTTGGTTGGGGCATTAAATCTTTTTTTAGGGTAATACCCTCAACGACACCAATTGAATTTAGGTAATAATAACATAATGAAATTAAATTATGGAAAAATAAACAAATTAAGATTCCTATTCATGTCTGAACCAAACATGGGAATGGAAAAAGTGAATTTTTCGGACTACATATCCCAACATAACCAATCATGGGTATAGGAATGTTGAATTCCTTTCCCATGGGAAAGGAATGGGAAGTTGATTCCTCGGAATACAAAACCTTCGTCCAAAATCTCCCTTAGAGGCTTTCTTTACAAACTAGAAATGGACGAATATACCAAATATGATCCAAAAGTGTGGTTTTAGCTATATAACACATTCAGAAGAATCATAAATCTACAAACATATCAGTGAAACAACAATTAACACAAACAACAAAGAACGGTAAGCCCAAAACAAAAAGAAAATGATTAAGCAAACTCTATCAATTCATAAGCATAGACAATATTCATCCATCTAGCAGGTGTCTGTGCCCGTGTCGGACATTAATATACTAGGAAACACCGAAATCGTTCCCCATATTCATATCTTCAACAGGATCAGCATTGTTATTCCTAGACAAAAGTAGCATCCCCAATATGATCCCAACCACGAATCATCTACTCTGCTTGAAAATTCATTTTTCTTTTCCTACCAAATCGCCACACCAAGAAAAAAATCCAAAGATGGCAACTTTACAAAAAAAAAAACACACGTACAAATAGCAACAGAATTAATAAAAAGATTGAAACTTTAGCTTACAAGCAGTTTGCGACGAGAGAAGCACGGGATCCTCGTGGCCAGGGAACTGCCTTCTCGACGTGGACGGAAAGCAGCCCATCCTCTCCTCTCCCACCAAACTCCAAACCCTAATCCCCCAGATCGCAATCCATGAAAACCCTAATTCCCATCTCTCTGAGCCGCTTCGAGCTCCGATCAGACGACAGAAGAATAAGAACAAGATGGAGGCCTAATTTCCCAATTCAGCACCGATAGCAACCAAATCCATCTGGGAAAAAAAAAAAGTTTCGAACTTTTTTTTTTTAAGAAGAGAGACTGAATTTTGGGGAGAGAACCCTAACCCTAGGCTCACCGGAGGGGGGAATTCCAGAGGGAGGAATTTCCCCGGGGGGACCGAGCAGAGGGGGGAGGTCTATAAATTGGGATCGGACGGTCGGGATCTCTCCGAGAGTGGTGGTGTTGGGTTCCCACTGTCGGCCGAGCCCCGCGTATTTCTACCGCAGGAAGAGTGCCACATGGAATTTGTTTAAACAGAATATTCCCCCTCCCGGCCCCTCCCCAGTTCTTCTTTTGCATTTTAGTCCCTTAAGTCCAGCTTTATTTTACACAAGACCAATATTGGTATAATAGCCCTATTAAATTTAAGGGGCCGGCTATACACACCCCATGACTTGCTAAGGACACCCCACATAAATTAAATGTCATGTTAAAAGACCAATATACCTCCAAGACTTTCTAAGAACACTCTACAAAAAAAAAAAAAATTCTGCGACAAGCACGACAAATACTTGTCGAACGGACAATGGTCTGTTCGACAAATATTGGTCGAACATGTCTTATTCTGTTCGACAAACACTGGTCGAACGTGTCTTCTTGTGTTCGACAAACACTGGTCGAACGTGTTCTAATCGAACATGTCATATTTTGTTCGACATATCATGGTCGAACGTAAACACTATAGTTCGACTGTCGTGGGTCGAACATTGCTCTATGAGTTCGACAAACCAGGGTCGAACCTACCCGTGAATACACCCAATTTTTTTTTTTTTTTAACAACAACTTATGGTCGGCGGAGGGGGGATCGGAAAGCGGGAGGAGGAGTGTAATGACCATTGTTCGTATTACGTACCTCGGTATACGCGTACGTACTTAGACCCGTATTGCATGTTTCCTTGGTTGGTTCGGCCCAACTTGACTTGGTTCGGCTTGGTTTTGCATGTTTCGATTTGCTAGATTTTATGTGGACTAAACCACTTTCATTAAATATCCCACCTACCACCACCCTCTTCATTAAATATCTCACCACACAATTCTCTCTCCTCATTAACTCTTCTTCCTCCCCACCATTACTTCTTCAACCACCAGGAAAGAAAGAGAGAGGGAGAGCTTAGGCAAGTGCACCTTGCTTCATGGAGGAAGTCCATTTTTAGTATTCCATTATCTTCCTCATGTGTTTATAACCCACTTTAGTACTTGGCATTTTTCATTTCTATGGTTAAATTCTTGTAAATCTAGCTTTGTGGTATTTTCGGTTTTCAGGAGTTTCGATCTATCAAACTGGCATATTTTGCTAGTTGATGGTCCCATGTTGCAGAGAATTTCGTTTGGTCCAAATTTGACCTACGGGACTTGCTGAGCCGCATGGACATTTTTAGCACTCGGCCGCATGGCCTATGAATGCAATAGCCAGCATTTAGTTTGCATGCATTATTTAATGCAATACTAACAGTCAGCCGCATAGGCATCACTATTAAATGCATTAAGAGTGGAATGCATCAGCACCCATGTGTACCGTATAGGCATTTATTAGTAATGCATTTGTTAATGCATTTCCCTAAGTAGCCGCATATGGCCTAAGGAATTCCATGGCCGCATGCAATTCCCCCCCCCCTCTCTCTATTGTAGCCACATGTATATGATCAATATTTAATGCATGTACTGAACTGTGGCCGCATATGGATAGGATTAATGCATTAATGCATTAGAAAAAAGGGGAATTAGCAAGCATTTAAAACAAATACATTAGGATTAATGCATTCAGCATTAATACATTAGCCCATGTGCACCAGCACATGCATTATTATACAAAATGCATTAGCATTTATTGCATTTCTTATGTGCATTATTCATTTTGCATGGCATTAGCATAGTGTGCCGCATGGGATGTAGCTAGCCGCATGGGTTTTTTTTTGCATGGCCGCATTAAATATGCATTAGTGCAAGCTTTTGCTGGCACTTGCTAGTACATGGCCGCATGGGCTATTTGGCATTTGCATTATTTTATGCATGCTTGCCCGCAAATTTTAATGCATTAGTTGCATTTGACTTTTGGCCGCATATGGTGTTTAGCCGGCCGCATGGGAACCTAAGGTTGGCTGCATATAGTATTTGAGTTGGTAGCATGGCTTTTCTTTATTATTTTGCTTGCATCAACAAGTGCTTGCATGAAAACAGTACCTGACCGCGTAGAAATTTTTTGAGCCGCATGAGTCCCCTACAGCCCCTGCCCCTTCTAATATTTAATTACTAAATGCGTACTGTGCTAAATTAATTGTTCCCTGACACGATGGTGACCCGTTGTGGTGCACTTTTGACATGACATGATAGTGGCCCGACGCGGCGCACTCCTGATAGTGAATATGACATGACAAGATTGAATGGTCCAGACACCGTGGATGATTGTGTTGTACAAATAGACCGGTAGTGTTTGTATTATGTCTAGGACAGGGATCCCTGAGTACCACGGTCAGGGGTACCTACTGTAAATGGCTAAGGCTAATAACTAGAATAATTCAGTAGTCATGTGAGATTTTTCCCAGCTACAGGCGATCCCGTTATCCCGGCCACCATTGTGGACTTGCAGCCTGCCGACGAGTAGGGCACAAGTCTAGATTCCCTGATATATGAAAAGAATGATGTACTGCTTAATGAACCCAAGTCGCCTGGATAACCTGGATTAGCTGCAGGGTTTGTGGCTGGAGGAACATCTCACTGCATGAATGTGAAAATCCTAGTTAGCTAATGTAGAAAGCCGTAGTCACTGATTGGCCGGGAACGATTGTATGGTATGGTTTTCAGCGCTCGATTATTGCAGGCTTTACCGCATGATTGTCACTTTTAACAATAAAGACCAGAGGCTCAGTTTTGTTCAGGTGAAGGGTTACAACCCCGGTCCTTGTTTGGTTTAAGGGTTGTAACCTGGCTTCCGGAGCAGTTCTAAGTCCTCTCTTCGTTTATTGTCTTATTGCACCCCACGTCATGCTAGTAAAGTTTTACCTTACCAATAGGGATTGGAGACGGAGTTCTATTCAGGTGAAGGGTTACAACCGCGGTCCTTGTTTGGTTTAAGGGTTGTGACCTGGCTACTTGAATGGTTCTCTCGTACTCTATTATGATGGTTGTTATTCTTTTACTACAAGTTCTTTTAACTGCTTTAATATATTTTCTGATATGCTAGTTTTAGTTCTTAAGTGAAGCCTCATTTGTGACACTTGCTCTTTCTGGGATCTGACCCAGCTGGTTTTGTGTGGCCAGATTTCGGAGCAGCTTCAGAGGATCTACCGACCTTCCAGTCCGATGGTGACCATCAGTCGTGACCAGGGCAACGAGTGGGTTTATTTTTTCTCTCCTACTCTATTGTAAAAATTATATTTTGAGGCGTTTAGCCGGCGAGCACCTGTTAGCTCGTATTGCATACCTTATTATTGTCTGTCTACGGGCTGTAACATGATTGAAAGATCCTAGGGTTGATCATGTATGACTAAACTCTTGCTAGTCCTCTCATTTTGTAACGACTAGCTTCATGATCAGCTGGATATGTAATGTTTGGGACGCCTTACTATTGTATATTTGGTGATCTTATATCTTGTAACTTTACGCGCTTGCTTGAGATTGAGACAATTAGGCTTGCTATTGACCATAGGAGACTGATGGATTGTAGCTAAACCCTCATGTATCTAGACAGCCATGACCGTATGGTAGGATGGATTCTATTTCATTATACGTAGATGGCTATGTATGCCCCCGCTCTCCAGTATTCTGGTTCTGGGACGTTACATGGTTTAAGTGGTGGCCCATACAGGTCTTGTAAATTAAGATATGTGAGAGTTTACCGAATAGATGTCTCAATCAGCACTCGCCCTTGATCTCTGCCCGAATCTTCTAATCCCTGAGATTCTCGACCTGATCACATGCTTGTATCGTTGATCTGTCTTGGTCCTTCCTTATTGTTCCCTATGTCGTTTTCTTCAGCGGTATTGTTCCTGGACCTGTCGATCAGCAAGGTGACGCACCTCCCGTGAACCAGCAGCAACCAGAAGATTAGGCCCAGCACTCAGGAGCAGCCTTCCGGGCTATGCCTTCCGGAGATCTAGAACCCCCGGTGCAGTCAGCCCAGCCCGCGAGGCAGGATGATGGAGCCTTGGTTGGAATTATCAGGGAGCTGCTTGCATCGCAGGACCGTCGAGGAGATGTCTTACATCAGGCAGTGGCAGATGCTCTAGGGAGAGGTGGACATCATGGGAGCAGTGCAGTGAACAGTTTCAAGTTCCTGAATCCTCCATTCTTTGATGACAGCGAAGATGCTATCGCTGTCGATGTGTGGCTTCAGGACACAGAGGTGATATTGGAAGCAGCGAAGACCCCGGAAGATGAGAAGGTGGCTGTAGTGTACCTGCATTTATTGGATCTAGCCCGCAGCTGGTGGGCGGCTCAGGCCGTTGGACTAGCGGCGCCTATTGCCTGGACAGTATTCCGTGAGAGGTTCCGGACCAATTACTTCGATGCGGTGGCTCGGTACGATCTTCAGACCAAGTTCACCAATTTGAAGCAGATGGACAGGACGGTCGATGGGTATGCGGCCGAGTTTTCTAGGCTTAGTCGGTTTGCTCCTACCTTGGTGGCAACCGAGTTCGATAGAGCCCAGCGGTTTCAAAAGAAGACTCCACCTGGAGATTTTAATGGCAGTGGAGCAGTTCGAGCATCAGACTTTTGATGCGGTATTGAGGGCAGGTAGGAGGCATGAGTATACCTCCCAGAGGATTGTGGATAGGACCGGAGGTCGAAAGCGATCTCACGACCAGATGAATCAGTCGTCAGCCCCAGCCCCGGCAGCTAGAGCTTTGACCATTGGAGCTCCGAGAAGGACAGCTTCAGTTACGTCGGTTCAGCATTCAACCCCGACGTATCCTCAGCAGCAGAAGCAGTCTTCGTCCATGGGCTGCTCTTATTGTGGGAAGCCTGGGCATGTTGTTCCAGAGTGTCGCAAGGCACGAGGATTGTGTTTGCTTTGTGGAGCTCCGGACCACAAGGTAGGGTCCTGTCCGTTCAGGACTGACTCATCACCAGCCAGGACCAGTTCATCAGTTAGGAGACCAGCCCCAGTACCAGTCCAGCCGCAGTTTCCATCCCCGAGGCCATTGCCGACGCAGACCCAGGCTTTTCATCAGCAGAATTCTCAGCAGTTTTCCCAGGCGCAAGTTCAGAATAGGCAGAGAGGATTCCAGCAGAGAGAGCCGGCACCCAGAGGACATGGTCAAGTGCTGGCTTTGACCATGGGAGAAGAAGGAGTGGCACCAGGTGAAGTAGTGACAGGTACTATTCTCGTCAACACTTTTTCGGCTTCAGTGTTATTTGATTCTGGTGCATCGCATTCATTTATGTCTGCACGATTCGCGACACGGATAGGACTGGAGCCCGAGTCACTATCAGTAAGGCTCAATATACTTACTGGTAATGGTCTTGTGGGAGTAGATAGAGTGTTTTCCTCGTGTCGGATCGTGGTTAGCGGTAGAGAGTTTTCCGCTAGGCTGATAGAATTCCCGATGGCCGATTATGAGGTGGTCTTAGGGATGGATTGGTTGAGGGACCAGTATGCTAGGATAGACTGCCATATTGGCAGAGTTATTTTTAGCATTCCAGGCGAGCCAGAATTTTCCTTTTTCCGAGGCAAAATTGAACCGTCTCCTCCATTATTGCGGATGGCCGTAGCAGCAGTACAGTTAGCCCGGATAGTCGAGGAATTTCCAGATGTTTTCCCGGAAGAGCTTTCAGGGATGCCGCCAGAGCGGGAGATCGAGTTTACTATCGACTTGATCCCCGGACAGCACCAGTGTCAGAGAGAGTCTACAGGATGGCGCCGTCAGAATTGAAGATATTGTACAAGATGATTGAAGAACTCCGGACCAAGGGATTCATTCGTGCCAATGGATCGCCTTGGGATCCCCGATGTTTCTTGTGAAAAAGAAGGATGGTACGTCCAGATTATGTGTTGACTATCGTACCTTGAACTCAGTGACAATCAAGAACAGATATCCTCTCCCCAGGATAGATGACTTGTTTGATCAACTCAGAGGAGCGGCAGTATTTTCGAAGATTGATTTACGGTCAGGGTACCACCAGATCAGAGTCAGAGAGCAGGACATCCCGAAGACAGCTTTCAGATCCAGATATGGGCATTGGAAATTCCTTGTTATGCTCTTTGGAGCAACCAATACGCTGGCAGTATTCACGGATCTCATGAATCGTATCTTTATGCCTTATTTGGATCAGTTCGTGATCGTGTTCATAAACGATATCCTGGTCTACAGCAAGAGTGAAGCGGAGCATGAGCAGTATCTCAGAGTTGTCCTCCAGATTCTTCGAGAGCACCAGTTGTATGCCAAGTTCAGTAAATATGAGTTCTGGCTCGATCGCATTTCATACTTGGGTCATATCATCACCAGAGGGGGAGTTGAAGTAGATCCCCAGAAGATAGTGGCTATCGAAACCTGGCCAGTGCCCCGCACAGTTGCAGAAGTTCGCAGTTTTCTTGGATTAGCCGGCTACTACCGGCGATTTGTTTCGGACTTTGCTCGGATCTCAGCACCACTGACGCAGTTAACCCACAAGGATGTACAGTTTGCTTGGACAGCAGAGTGTCAAGAATCTTTTGAGAAGCTGAAGCGAGGTTTGATGACGGCACCCGTTCTTACACTTCCAGATGGGACCGGAGGATTTTCAGTGTACTGTGACGCTTCAGGCAAGGGTCTAGGATGTGTTTTGATGCAGCATGGGAAGGTAATAGCCTATGCGTCACGTCAACTTCGTGATCATAAGAGAAATTACCCAACCCATGACTTAGAGCTGGCAGCTGTATTATTTGCACTTAAGTTGTGGAGACACTACCTGTATGGAGATAGGGTGGAGATTTTCACCGACCACAAGAGTCTGAAGTATGTTTTCACCCAGAAGGACCTTAACATGCGTCAGAGAAGATGGCTAGAGCTACTTCTGGATTATGATGTCAACCTGCAGTATCACCCTGGGAAGGCCAACATTGCTGCAGATGCATTGAGCAGGAGGGCCGGAGTTTATTTTCTGACAGCGCAACCAGAGTTGTTGGCAGATCTTCAGAAGATGGTATAGAAGTTGTCCTTCCTAGGGGTGAGCAAAATTCGGTTCTAAAACCGAAAACCGACCCGACCCGACCCGAAACTGCGGTTCGGATCGGTTTCTAAAAATTCTGGTCGGAGTTCGATTTTTGCATTTGAGAAAATCGGGTTTCGGTTCGGGTGACGGGTTTAGGATTCGGTTCCCCACCCGAACCGAAAACCGATAAGCATATGGAAATTTACCAAAACATCCTCCCCACCGATATATACCAAAAAAAAACCCTAAAACTAACCAAACTCTCTCTCCTACTCCTCCATTCCATTCTTTGGCAGCTCCTCCCTTCCGCCTCTCTCGCCTAACCCCCCCCCCTTCTCCTTCTCTCCCTCTCTCTCAAAATAGCAGTGGAGTAACCCTAACCCTTCACTTTCCTCTTCGAGCCAGATCTCTCTCCCTTCCTCCCTCTCTCCGATTATCTCCCTCTTTGAAACCCTAACCCTAAATATGTGAGATCTCTCATCTCTCATCACTGATGATCATTTCTGACATCTCATCTCTCTAGATCCGTCGAGTAGTCAAGTAGGTAGAGAGAGGCGAGCGGTGGTTTGGTCAACGGTAAGATCTGACCCAAGTTTTTTTTTCTGTATTTTTTTATTTCAGTAATTATTTTAACTAACTCTGGGCTATTTTTTTCTTGTCGGAATCATGGAAGGAGTTCTGGATTATGGGAGCCAACATGCAGTTTGTTACAAAAATGCAAAAAAGAAGCTGAAATAAAAATGCTTACTGCTGCTGCCAAAAAAATAGCTTACTGCTACATTGTACTCTTGGGAAATAATTATTGTGTTCCTTTTATTTTTAATTTGCCATGCTATTTATTTTCCTTTTTTTCCGATGCTCATGATGGTTTTTTTTTTGTTCTGATGACCTTGGTACTTTTGGAAGTTGGACCAGCAGTAGACCTTGGTACTTTTGGAAGTTGGGACTATCAGTAGGAAATATGAATGTTATAAGCTCTACTGATTGAACACATTGTTTTGTATACACATTGTTCCTATGTTTGTTATTTGATTTTTTTTTCCTGTTATATTTATTGGTATTAAATTTTTCTTTAGAAGACCAGACCACTTGAGCCCAAAGAACCGAACCGACCGAAAACCGAACCGTTTTAATTCGGTTCGGTTTGGTTCGGTTTTTTTAGTTCGGTTCGGTTTTCGGTTTTTTGAAAATCGGTTTTCCGTTTTTTCGGTTTTCAGGTTTTCGGTTCGGTTTGGACCGAACCGAACCGTTGCTCACCCCTAGTCCTTCCTACCAACGTGGCATTGATGGCCAGCATGCAAGTACAGTCCAGTATAGTTGAGAGGATCAAGATAGCTCAGTTCTCCGATTCTAAGCTTCAGCGGCTTAGAACAGAATGTGAAGTAGGACGACGACCAGAATTATGCATTCATAAAGACGGTACACTTCGACATGGTAAGCATCTTTGTGTACCCAGTAGAGAGATTAGACAGGAGGTGATGGCGGAAGCTCATATTTCTCAGTATTCGATTCATCCCGGTGGCACGAAGATGTGCCGTGATATCTGTCACGCCCCAGAACCAGAACACTGGAGAGCGGGGGCAGACATAGCCAGCTACGTATAATAAAATGGGATCCACTCCACTATACGGTCACGGCTGTCTAGATATATGAGGGTTTATCTACAAGCCAACAGTCTCTTATGGTCATGAACAAGCCTAGTGTCTCAATCACAAGCAAGTAAGTAGATGTTACAAGATGTACGATCACCAAATATATAATAGTAAGGCGTCCCAAACATTACATATTCAGCTGATCATGAAGCTAGTCGTTACAAAATGTGAGGACTAGCAAGAGTTTCGTCATACATGATCAACCCTAGGATCTGTCAATCATGTTACAGCCCATAGGCAGACAATAAGTAAAAAAATTTACGAGCTAACACTTGCTCGGCGGCTAAACGCCTCAAAAGAATAATTTTACAATAGAGTGGGAGAGCCAAAAATAAACCCTCTCGTTGCCCTGGTTACGCCTGGTGTTCACCATCGGGCTGGAAAACCGGTAGATCCTCTGGAGTTGCTCCGGTATCTGGCCATACAAAACCAGCTGGGTTAGAACCCAGAAAGAGCAAGTTCCACAAAGGAGGCTTCACTTAAGAACTAAAACCAGCAATTAGCACAAGAATATAATTACATAAAAGACATTAATAAAAAGGGCTTGATATTAAAAGAATAACAACAGTCAAAATAGAGTACGAGGGAACCATTCAAGTAGCCATGTCACAACCCTTAAACCAAACAAGGACCGGGGTTGTAACCTTTCACCTGAATAGAACTCTGTCTCCAATCTCGTTGGTAAGGTAAAGCATGACGGGTGATATACGATGAGATAAACATGGGACTATTCAGATAACCAGGTTATAACCCGTAAACCAAACAAGGACCGGGGTTGTAACCCTTCGTCTGAACAGAACTTGGTTTCTCCCACCATTTATCGGCAAGATCATATAAGAAAACAGGTCATGTAACAATCTTGTACTGAATCAAGACAAGAATAGACTGGTAAACTCCATCCAACATTTCACGGCCAAGCAATAAGTACGGCTTGATACTTTAACTAACTAGGGTTACCACAGGCCTAGTTACTAGCAAGATGCAGCGAGATTCTTCCAACAGCCACAAGCCCTGCAGACCATCCAGGTTATTCCGGTCGAATATTAGTACAATAAGGGTGCAACACATGACAGTGTGCTGGAAGTGTGCCCTACTCGTCGGCAGGCTACAGATCCCAAGTGGGGCGCCCAGATAACGGGATTGCCTGTAGCTGAAAAATCTCTTCATGACTACTGGATTTATTCTAGTTGTTTGCCTTAGTTGATTTCAGTGGGTACCCCCGACCGTGGTACTCAGGGATCCCCGTCCTAGACATGATGCAAGACAAGACTGGTTTATTTGTACAAGCACAATCGTCCACGGTGTCCAGGTCATTCATTCTTGTCGTGTCATGTTAGCCGTCGCAACAGCATTTCGAGAAATATCATATCAAGGATGCGCCACTTCGGGCCACTATCAAGAATTATCATGTCAAGTTATCATGTCAAATTGTCAGGTCAAGTTATCTTGTCATGAGTGCACCACGTCGGGTCACTATCAAGTAATACCATTTATCAAGGATGGGGAAAACTTGCACAATTAAATAATAATATATTTATAATATATATATATATATATATATATATATATATATATATATATATATATATATATATATATTTTGAAGCCAAGGAGAAACTCTACAACTTTCATGTTGGGAGTGGGAAGAAATTCTGACCACAATTCAGGCAAATAAAATATTTAAACATTCAAAGTGGACCCTATGCGTCCCAAAAGTGGGAAAATATACATGCGGCCAAAGAGAGTGGGAGGCCACCCATGCGGCCAACCAAAGCTTATGCGGCCAGAAAATAACTGAAGGGGGGCCATGCGGCCAGCAAAAAATATTCATGCAACCAAAAAGACAAGGAGAGAGGAACCTGCAATAAATGCAAGCTTCCACTCAAGCAAAAGAAAAGGACACGTGGCCACTCAAGTACTGAGGCCATGGGGCCTAAAATTACATGGATGCAAACCTAGTGGACCCCCCTACAATTAATGCTTCATACTAATGAGACCAGCACACCATGGTGTATGCGACAAAATATGGCACGTGGCCACTCCAACAATGCATGCGGCCAAGTGAGCAGGTGATTAACCACGTACATTAAATATAGGCTAAGGCATATATGATATATAATATATATGCAGGAAATCATGCGGCTCAATGGCCAACTTTGAGCCGCATATACTGATATACGAAATGGCCAACTTCTCATGCGGCCATACACATTCTGTAAGCAAGCAAGCTGGCCATAAAGGCCATGAATATTTATAAGTGATTAAATGCTTAATGCATTAATGCATATGCTGGTGCTAGCTTGCTGATGCAAGCTTAAGGCATAAATTAATACTTAATATATATAAAGGCTTAAGGTTCCATGCAACTTGCTGATGCAAGCTTAAAGCATTCAATGCTTAATGCTTCCATCCAACCATGCGACCAACATAGTATATAAATGCATTAATATATAGGTATGCCTATGCGGCTGGTGTTAGTGGATGTAGTAACCAATGTATTAAATATGATGCCTTATGCGGCTAGTGTTAGTAGAAATGCATTACAATTGCTTTAATATATGATGCATGCATTAATATGCATTAATGGAATGCATGCACACATTAATCTCCTGTACGTACATGCGGCTACCTCAAGCATACATGCTTGCATTAATATAATGCAAGCAAGGTGTTGGCCAAGCATTCTTATGCGGCCAAGCATGCAACTTTGTTCCCATGTTCCAACTGAATTCTCATGCGGCCAAGTGTTTATTTAATGCAAGCAAATATCTAATGCATGCATGCAATTAATGCTAAGGCCAAGTAATATTTAATACTAATGGCAATCAATTAATGCAAGCAATTAATGTATACATGCAAACAACTAATGCTTGCAAGGCCATGCGGCCATGAATAACAAATGGCCATGCGGCTCAGGCAAATTGCATGCAAATGCATGCAAGCTTGCAAGCAACTTAATTAATACAAGCACAGTGTATATGCGGCCAAGAATGCAATTAATGGCTCCCACAGAGAACATGTCCATAGAAAATACCATGGCTTCCATGCTCATCCAAACAACATCGAAATCCAAATCCAGACTACCGTAGGTCAAACTTGAGTAAAATAAAATTTCCTACAACATGGAACCATCAAATAGCAAAAATAAGCAAGTTTGATAGATCAAAATCCATGGGAACCGAAAATACCGTAAAACTAGATCTACAAGGAATTAGCTACAGAAATGAAAAACGCTAAGTACTAAAGTGGGTTAGAAACGCATAAAAAAGAAAATAGAACAATAAAAAATAGAGTTCTTCCATGAAGCAAGTTGTACTTGCCTAAGCTCTCTCCCTCTCTCTCTCCTGGTAGGTGAAGAGTAAAGATGGAGAAGAAGAAATGAGTAATGAGTAATAATGGAAGAGAGAGAGTAGGATTGATATTTATGGTGGGAGTGGTGGTAGGTGGGAGTGGTTCTCCACATGATAAACCAAAACAAGCAAGGTCAAATAAACCGAACCGAACCAAGATAAACCCATCAATGAAATACCAAAATAATTCAAGCAGGGAGACATGCAATACGGGTCAAAATACGTACACGTATTCCAAATACGTAATACGAGATATGGGAATTACAAATCTACCCACCTTAAAAGAATTTCGTCCTCGAAATTTAATCAAGTGGCTAGAGCTTGCAATGGCAAGCTATACTAAGCAATCAATCAAACAATCAATCATGCAAGCAAAGAATTTAAGGTATGAGGAAGAGGGAAGACATCCTGCTAGAAACCTCTCTGTCGGTTCTGAATCTGAGCTTGGACCAGGGCATACTGCTGGGGTCTCTGTTGCTGGAATACTTGGATCTGAGACGGCAATGGCCTCGGAGGCTGGTACTGCTGCTGCTGCTGCTGTACTGGTGCTGGTCCCCTTACCGAGGGACTAGTCTAGGCCGATGAGGAGGAAATGGCTCTATTCGGACATGACCCTATCTTGTGGTCCGGTGCTCCATAAGCCAAGCACAATCTCTGTGCTCTGCGACACTCCGAAACAACGTGTCCCGGCATTCCACAATGAGTGCAGCCCATTGCGGAAGACTGCTTCTACTTCTGTTGCTGAGGGGACGTGACCGACGTCACTGAGACTGCATGCCTCGGAGTTCCAATTGTCAAAGCCCTGACTGCCGGGGTTGGTGCTGTCGACTGGGTCATCTGACCGTGAGATCGCTTCCGACCTTCGGTCCTGTCCACGATCCTGTGGGAGGTATACTCATGCCTCCTAGCTGCTCTCAATACTGCATCGAAGGTCTGATGCTCAAACTGTTCTACTGCCAACAAAATCTCGAGATTGAGCCCCTGATGGAACCGCTGGGCTCTGTCGAACTCGGTCGCCACCAAAGTGGGAGCAAATCGACTGAGTCTAGAAAACTCGGCCGCATATCCGTCGACCGTCCTGCCCATCTGCTTCAAATTGGTGAACTTGGTCTGTAGATCGTGCCGAGCCACCGCATCGAAGTACTTGGTCTGGAATCTCTCTCTGAATACTGCCCAAGCAATGGGTGCCACTAATCCAACGGCCTGCGCCGTCCACCAGCTGCGGGCTAGATCTAGTTGTTTGCCTGCAGGCGTACCACGGCCACCTTCTTGTCTTTCGGAGTCCTGGCTGCCTCTAGAATCACTTCTGTATCCTGAAACCAAGCATCTGTGGCGATCGCATCTTCGCTGCCATCGAAAAATGGAGGGTTCAGGCGCTTGAAACTGTTCGCTGCACTGTTCCCATGACGACCGCCTCTATTCAGAGCATCTTCCACTGCCTGGTGTAAGGCATCTCCGCGACGATCCTGGGAAGCTAATAGGGACCTGATGAGACCCACCAAAGTGCCATCATCGGGCTCTGCAGGCTGGACGGGCTGAACTGGTGGCTCGGGATCCCCGGTAGGCAAGACTCGGGAGGCTGCTCCTGAGTGCTGGGCCTGATCTTCTGGTTGCTGCTGGTCCACGGGAGGCGCTTCGCCTTGCTGATCGGCAGGTCCATGAATAATACCGCTGAAGAAGACGACATAGAGAATAATAAGGAAGGACCAAGATAGATCAACGATTACAAGCATGTGATCAGGTCAAGATTGCAGGGATTCAGAAAATACGAACAAAGATCAAGGGCGAGTACTGATTGAGACATCTATTCGGTAAACCCTCACATATCTTAATTTATAAGACCTGCATGGGCCACCACTTAAACTATGTCACGCCCCAGAACCAGAATACTGGAGAGCGGGGGCAGACATAGCCAGCTACGTATAATGAAATGGGATCCACTCCACTATACGGTCACGGATGTCTAGATATATGAGGGTTTATCTACAAGCCAACAGTCTCTTATGGTCATGAACAAGCCTAGTGTCTCAATCACAAGCAAGTAAGTAGATGTTACAAGATGTACGATCACCAAATATACAATAGTAAGGCGTCCCAAACATTACATATTCAGCTGATCATGAAGCTAGTCGTTACAAGATGTGAGGACTAGCAAGAGTTTCGTCATACATGATCAACCCTAGGATCTGTCAATTATGTTACAGCCCGTAGGTAGACAATAAGTAAAAAAAAATCACGAGCTAACACTTGCTCGGCGGCTAAACGCCTCAAAAGAATAATTTTACAATAGAGTGGAAGAGCCAAAAATAAACCCACTCGTTGTCCTGGTTACGCCTGGTGTTCACCATCGGACTGGGAAACCGGTAGATCCTCTGGAGTTGCTCCGGTATCTGGCCATACAAAACCAGCTGGGTCAGAACCCAGAAAGAGCAAGTGCCACAAAGGAGGCTTCACTTAAGAACTAAAACCAGCAATTAGCACAAGAATATAATTACATAAAAGACAGTAATGAAAAGGGCTTGATATTAAAAGAATAACAACAGTCAAAATAGAGTACGAGGAAACCATTCAAGTAGCCAGGTCACAACCCTTAAACCAAACAAGGACCAGGATTGTAACCTTTCACCTGAATAGAACTCCGTCTCCAATCTCGTTGGTAAGGTAAAGCATAACGGGTGATATACGATGAGATAACCATGGGACTATTCAGATAACCAGGTTACAACCCGTAAACCAAACAAGGACCGGGGTTGTAACCCTTCATCTGAACAAAACTTGGTTTCTCCCACCATTTGTCGGCAAGATCATATAAGAATACAGGTCATGTAACAATCTTGTACAGAATCAAGACAAGAATAGACTGGTAAAGTCCATCCAATATTTTACGGCCAAGCAATAAGTACTGTTTGATACTTTAACTAACTAGGATTACTACAGGCCTAGTTACTAGCAAGATGCAGCGAGATTCTTCCAACAGCCACAAGCCCTGCAGACCATCCAGGTTATCCAGGTCGAATATTAGTACAATAAGGATGCAACACATGACAGTGTGCTAGAAGTGTGCCATACTCGTCGGCATGCTACAGATCCCAAGTGGGGCGCCCAGATAACGGGATTGCCTGTAGCTGGGAAATCTCTTCATGACTACTGGATTTATTCTAGTTGTTAGCCTTAGTTGATTTCAGTGGGTACCCCCGACCGTGGTACTCAGGGGTCCCCGTCCTAGACATGATGCAAGACAAGACTGGTTCATTTGTACAAGCACAATCGTCCACGGTGTCCAGGTCATTCATTCTTGTCGTGTCATGTTAGCCGTCGCAACAGCATTTCGAAAAATATTATGTCAGGTTATCATGTCAAGGGTGCGCCACTTTGGGCCACTATCAAGAATTATCATGTCAAATTGTCAGGTCAAGTTATCTTGTCATGAGTGCACCACGACGGGTCACTATCAATTCATACCATTTATCAAGGATGGAAGAAACTTGCACAATTAAATAATAATATATTTATAATATATATATTCTTGAAGCCAAGGAAAACTCTACAACTTTCATGTTGGGAGTGGGAAGAAATTCTGACCACAATTCAGGCAAATAAAATATTTAAACATTCAAAGTGGACCATATGCGGCCCAAAAGTGGGAAAACATACATGTGGCCAAAGAGAGTGGGAGGCCACCCATACGGCCAACCAAAGCTTATGCGGCCAGAAAATAACTGAAGGGGGGCCATGCGGCCAGCAAGAAATATTCATGCAACCAAAAAGACAAGAAGAGAGGAACCTGCAATAAATGCAAGCTTCCACTCAAGCAAAAGAAAAGGACACGTGGCCACTCAAGTACTGAGGCCATGGGACCTAAAATTACATGGATGCAAACCTAGTGGACCCTCCTACAATTAATGCTTCATACTAATGAGGCCAGCACACCATGGTATATGCGGCAAAATATGGCACGTGGCCACTCCAACAATGCATGCGGCCAAGTGAGCAGGTGATTAACCACGTACATTAAATATAGGCTAAGGCATATATAATATATAATATATATGCAGGAAATCATGCGGCTCAATGGCCAACTTTGAGCCGCATATACTGATATACGAAATGACCAACTTCTCATGCGGCCATACACATTCTGTAAGCAAGCAAGCTGGCCATAAAGGCCATGAATATTTATAAGTGATTAAATGCTTAATGCATTAATGCATTAATGCATATGCTGGTGCTAGCTTGCTGTTGCAAGCTTAAGGCATAAATTAATACTTAATATATATAAAGGCTTAAGGTTCCATGCAACTTGCTGATGCAAGCTTAAAGCATTCAATGCTTAATGCTTCTATCCAACCATGCGGCCAACATAGTATATAAATGCATTAATATATAGGTATGCCTATGCGGCTGGTGTTAGTGGATGTAGTAACCAATGTATTAAATATGATGCCTTATGCGGCTAGTGTTAGTAGAAATGCATTACAATTGCTTTAATATATGATGCATGCATTAATATGCATTAATGGAATGCATGCACACATTAATCTCCTGTACGTACATGCGGCTACCTCAAGCATGCATGCTTGCATTAATATAATGCAAGCAAGGTGTTGGCCAAGCATTCTTATGCGGCCAAGCATGCAACTTTGTTCCCATGTTCCAACTGAATTCTCATGCGGCCAAGTATTTATTTAATGCAAGCAAATATCTAATGCATGCATGTAATTAATGCTAAGGCCAAGTAATATTTAATACTAATGGCAATCAATTAATGCAAGCAATTAATGTATACATGCAAGCAACTAATGCTTGCAAGGTCATGCGGCCAAGAATAACAAATGGCCATGCGGCTCAGGCAAATTGCATAAAAATGCATGCAAGCTTGCAAGCAACTTAATTAATACAAGCACAGTGCATATGCGGCCAAGAATACAATTAATGACTCCCACAGAGAACATGTCCATGAAAAATACCATGGCTTCCATGCTCCTCCAAACAACATAAAAATCCAAATCCAGACTACCGTAGGTCAAACTCGAGTAAAATAAAATTTTCTACAACATGTAACCATCAAATAGCAAAAATAAGCAAGTTTGATAGATCAAAATCCATAAAAACCAAAAATACCACAAAACTAGATCTACAAGGAATTAGCCACAGAAATGAAAAATGCTAAGTACTAAAGTGGGTTAGAAACGCATGAGAAAGAAAATAGAACAATAAAAAATAGAGTTATTCCATGAAGCAAGTTGCACTTGCCTAAGCTCTCTCCCTCTCTCTCTCTCCTGGTAGGTGAAGAGTAAATATGGAGAAGAAGAAATGAGTAATGAGTAAAAATAGAAGAGAGAGAGTGGGATTGATATTTATGGTGGGAGTGGTGGTAGGTGGGAGTGGTTCTTCACATGATAAACCAAAACAAGCAAGGTCAAATAAGCCGAACCGAATCAAGATAAACCCATCAATGAAATACCAAAATAAATCAAGCAGGAAGACATGCAATACGGGTCAAAATACGTACACGTATTCCAAATACGTAAAACGAGATATGGGCATTACAATATCCGTCAGTACTTTTGGTGGAATGGCATGAAGAGGGAGATAGCTCGGTTTGTCTCTCGGTATTTGGTCTGCCAACAAGTCAAGGCTGAACATCAGAGGCCAGCTGAACTTCTTCAGCCCTTGCCAATTCCAGAATGGAAGTGGGAGCATATAACCATAGATTTTGTGACTGGATTGCCTAGATCCCCAGCAGGTAGAGATGCTATTTGGGTTATAGTTGACAGGCTCAGAAAGGTTGCCCACTTTTTTCCGTTCAGAGTGGGTCAATCGACAGCTCAGCTAGCAGAGATGTATCTTCGGCAGATTGTCAGATTCTACGGTATACCAGTCAGTATCACCTCAGACTGAGATTCAAGATTTACATCGCACTTTTGGCATAGCTTACAAGAGAGTTTGGAAACTCACCTCCAGTTTAGCTCAGCTTATCACCCGCAGACAGATGGTCAGTCAGAACGCACGATCCAGACTCTTGAGGATATGTTGAGATATTGTACACTTGACTTTGATTATTCGTGGGAAGATCACTTGTACCTGGTGGAGTTCTCGTACAACAACAGTTTTCAAGCCAGTATCCAGATGGCTCCGTTCGAGGCACTGTATGGTAGGAAGTGTAGATCCCCACTAGCCTGGGACGATGTGGGAGAAAGGCAGATGCTTGGTCCAGAGATGATCGCTCAGACAGTTGAGGTGGTCAGGAGAGTCAGAGATCATCTTCGCGTTGCACAAGATCGTCAGCGCTATTGGGCCGATTCTCATCGGCGTCCCCTTGAGTTTTCTGTTGGCGACCATATATTCCTAAGGATCTCGCCTAATCGTGGCGTCATTCGTTTCGGCGTACGGAGAAAGCTTAGTCCTAGTTATATAGGGTCGTTCGATATTCTGGAGCGAGTAGGAGACGTATCCTATCGTCTCGCTCTTCTGTCGTCTCTGAGTGAGGTGCATGACGTGTTCTATGTATCCCAACTACGACGGTATATTCCAGACCCGAGTCATATCCTGGATCATTCAGAATTGGTTATGGGCACCAACCTTTCGTATGAGGAGAGACCCGTATCCATTTTGGACCAAAGAGAGAAGATACTCAAGAACAGAACTATCAAGTTAGTCCGTGTTGCTTGGGGTCATCACTCTTTGGGAGAGTCAACGTGGGAGCATGAGGATGATATCCGATCGCGATATCCCGACCTGTTTGACTCGTGAGGTATAATATCTTTCCTATGCCTCATATCTTCGATTTTTTGCTTGTACGAATAATTGCTTGATTGCTTAACTAGTATAGCTTGCCTGTGAGTAGTATAGCTTGTCCTTGCATCTCTAGCCACTTGATTAAATTTCGAGGACAAAATTCTTTTAAGGTAGGTAGAGTTGTAATAACCATTGTTCGTATTACGTACCTCGATATACGCGTACGTACTTAGACCCGTATTGCATGTTTCCTTGGTTGGTTCGGCCCAACTTGACTTGGTTCGGCTTGGTTTTGCATGGTTTGGTTTGCTAGATTTTATGTGGACCAAACCACTTTCATTAAATATCCCACCTACCACCTCCCTCTTTGTTAAATATCTCACCACACAATTCTCTCTCCTCATTAACTCTTTTTCCTCCCCACCATTACTTCTTCAACCACCAGGAAAGAAAGAGAGAGTGAGAGCTTAGGCAAGTGCACCTTGCTTCATGGAGGAAGTCCATTTTTAGTATTCTATTATCTTCCTCACGTGTTTCTAACCCACTTTAGTACTTGGCATTTTTTTATTTCCATGGTTAAATTCTTGTAAATCTAGCCTTGTGGTATTTTCGGTTTCCAGGAGTTTCGATCTATCAAACTGGCATATTTTGCTAGTTGATGGTGTAGTGCCCCGTCCCTACATCGTGCCCTGTACTTCGTCTACGGGGTGCGCGAGAAAGGAACACTGTTGCTATCGATTCGGTCGGGACCGTTAGGTCGGGATCAATCGAATCGATCGAACGGGAACGGTTGAATTAAGATCCATTCCTCGTTATAGAATGTCTTCTTCGGAACCAAGTCCCATATCCAGCGGGTTGTACCTCAAGGATTGACTCTGCGACTGAGTCGGGAGAGACCTCCCGCTGCTCTGTTTTTCACGCCGCTTGCGTTGATTTTGGCTTTATTTTCTGAATGCATTTTTGCGAATATTTTCGATGGTTTTCATGGCTTGCATTTCGAACTCGTATTTCCTATCGAACTTCTTGAATAATGCAGTGTTCTAATCGGTTGCTTGTGCGATTTCAGGTAATCGCGTAGGCGACGTCTAGCGCGGCTAATAAGTTCTCTCGCCGAAGTAAACTCAAGATGAGTGGCTGACCCTTCTCTTCTCGACCCATTTCCTAGGTAAATCGATAATGTTGTTGCGAATGAAAGGATAAATACAAGGGCACGAACACGAGAAAAGGATTGAGTTTTCAAAGAGAATGTATGTCACGCCCCGCTCCCGTAGGAGCGATCGTCCTCGCTAAGGCGTGATGCCGCACGAGCCTAGATTGCGCTCGTGCAAGGCGGGTTCCATAACGGCCGATTTCAGCGGCTACGACGGGGTCGTCGCACAGAAGTCACATGCAGAGACATTAAACATGCAGAGGAAATTTAGAACAAACACAAGTTATTCAACAGAAAACTCTTTATTGATATTGATACAAAGATTACAATAGGCGCAAGGCCAATATTACAAGTCTCTCAAGCTCACTCAAGCTCACATTACAAGTCACTCAACTCTCTCTCATCTCTCAAATACAAGTCTTGATCCAGCGGAAGCTTCGGAAGGCAACGTCCATACATTATGTCCCATATAAGTCTTTACTCCATGCAGCCGCACGCTTCGAATCGCCAAGAAAACTCCGTGCCTCGACGCATCCAAGCGAGCTCCGCGCCACGAGCTTCTACCTGTGCCTGCACATGAAACTATGTGGGTGTCAGTACTCAACTGTACTGGTAGAATGAGCTCCTCGCCCACCCATACAAACCGACACGTTTGATTTACTTTATACAACATAGTCCCCTTTATGATTATCTTTCTACTCTTGCCTTAGGATCAGTTTTAGGACCGACGCCTTGGCCTATTCCGTGTCTCTAGACCATCTCGTGCTTGCAACATCAACGTTAACTCAAGTCGTGTTTGCCTTACGGCCATAATCAGAGACGCAACTACGCGATGAGGCTCCATTTTCGTGTGATCCTGCTTCGAATCCTTTGTGCCGTGCCTCACAACTATGTGTGACTCAACCATATCGCCGCCTCGCGGCCCTTGCTACTTTGATCACCAACTGACCCAATCAAGACTTGTGAATCTTTGTGTCACTCAAACAACTTTGCCTTGCGGCGGTTTCCTGACTTAAACTCAACAACTCAACCATAACCATGCAACTTATATGCCGACAACATAAGACTCGATGCCACATCTCGTGCCGAAGTACGTCGCCTACGTTGCAGCCAAATCTTAGGCCCAATATTTTGTGTTCCAACTTTACACACACATTCAACCCAACTTCTTTGATATACTACACTCAATACTCGAATCAATCCAAAGGCATACACGCGGATCGCCGCCCATGCCGACTCATCTATATGAACTACTCACTAGGGCCCAGCCCTACAATGGGCTTCTTTTGAGCTTTTGATTAGGCGGACGCTCCTTGGCAGCGCGAGTAGCTAGCTCCGCTACAAGTCCCCGCCTAACCCGTGCGGTCATCCAGCACAGCTACGAATGTCTCCATCGTAACGGTTCCCCTGGGCCGCCGGGATTGCCGTCCGAGAAACAGATTTATTTTATCTTGTACAAGTTGTCCAATGACCATGCAAGACTCGACTCAAACTGACGTCTCACACAGTCAAAGCTACTTCTAGTGTTACCATTTCTTCCAGGGCTAATTTCAATACTTCTCACATCTGAGACCTTGCCTTGACGATCCGTAGTCGCGAGCATTCTTCTTTCTTGCCTCAACGACCCAGTCGTGAGCATTCTTTCTTTCTTGCCTCGACGACCCAGTCACGAGCATTCTTTCTTTCTTGCCCTATCATTTCACTCACTCATGAACAACTATCAAAATTCTTTCCAAACTCACTGACTCAACCGTGGCCCGTGCCTTAAAACATTAAATCCGTGCATCATGCCTTAAGCCAATCGTGCTCTACGCGACACTCCTGCCCAAGTCGACGGGCCTTGAGATCGTGGAACTACTTAACTTAACAAACCGCGAAGGAGCGGGACAATGCTTGTAATATCTTTGTCGATCGGCATAACTTTGCCTAACTTAACTTCGCAAACAACTTAACGAGCAAAGGCTGCGTCAAGCTTTGCCTTAACGGATCGTGCCGTGCATGCATCCAACTTGAACGACCAAGTCACTCGGGTACCTAGACTTAGGTCACAAGCCGCTCAACGCAACTTACTCATGGGCAAGCCAAGGCTATGTCAAGCCTTGGACGACGGGACCATACATGTCTTATGAAGCATTTATGCGGGCGACGCCTATGATTTAGGCTACGATCTTAACTTTGCCTACTCAACCAAATTTCCTTCTTCCAAGCCACGGGACGAAGGATCGAGTGTCATTTTTAAAGCACGTCGTGCACCAATTCTAAGCCGACCGTTGGACCTTCCATATTCTAATCTCAATTCGACCCTTCATGATTACTCCCTTTAGCTATGTGGATTCATCTCTTTTATTATTAAGCCTACTTGTGCAAGTTAAAAACATGCGATTTATTATGTGAAGGCTAAGATGAGGCAAGTTCACCGAAACTATTCCACCTGAGCGATGTCTTCGATCGCCGTTGTAAGGCCAAGTCGAACGCCGTCGACGTTTCGATTCCTCCGATTGACTGAGCGGGACGGGGCACTACAATGTAGGCTATGTCTTAATAACTAAAAAGGAAAATATGTTTTCGTACGGTTATGGACAACTTGTCGACAAGGCGATAGTTTCCTCGAGCGGCAACCCGAGACCACGGAACCGTTTCGGCCTAGGAGGAAATAGGGTATAGCCGTGCATAAGATTTCAGCACAGGTTAAGCGAGGACTTGCAACGGAGCTAGCTACTTGCGTTGAAAGGACCTCGATTAACAAAGCTATACGTCCAGGATGGCTTGTGATGCCAGTGACCAATCACACGTACATTTTGCACTTGATCTGAAAAATGTTAACAATTGACAGGGAAGAACATGGTAAGTTTCATAAGGCACGGCGCGGTCCATCGCGGGTAAGTTCAACGTAAATTTTACTATGCTTGTCATTGCTCGTTTGAAATCCATTAGGATGGTTAGAAACATTCATACATTAAGTCATATAAACTCTTTAACCAAATGAGAGCTTGGAACTTAAATAGCCACGCACCAGTACAAAGTATAATGTACTGATCCTCGCTCTCCATGCAGGTACCCCGAACCACGAAGGGCGTGCCACTTGAAACTCAAGGCGACGTGAACCCTTTTTGAAGCCTCATCCGCGTGTGAAGGCTTGTGTTTTTGGATTCCTTTTGAAGAAGACCCCGTACTCAGTCCAAAAGAAGATGACGGATCGACTCCCCTCGATAGCAGGTGGAAAGTGTTATGTTTTGTTTATAAAAAGGGATGTAATATATGGAACGACTATCTCATCGGCGTTCATTTTGTAAGTCGAGTCATGTTGTAGCCCGCGCGGCAATGAATGTAAATGAAGTCAATGTAAATGAAGTTTTATTATCAATAAAAAAAGTCTACTTCTATTTCAAATGTGTCAAATAATTTCTCTGTGTACTCTAAATTGATGTTGTGTTTCGGATGACCTTATGACTACGTCTTGTGCGATCGCAACTTAGGTTCGCAGGATATCATGCCCGGGGGATGACTATCGATTCTATGGAATCGGGGCGTGACATAATGGTATCAGAGCACGGCTTTACATCCTTTGACCTTGCATCGATGAGATAAGTTGTTCCATACAATGCGTCCGTAATAATTTGTGACTGATGCGTTTGCCTTCGTATCGCAGAAGTGACGGAACCCACGGCCGAGCGAGAGCAGAGCGCTTCTAGTGGCTCTAGTAGTTCTCGTCGTTCGTGGGGCGGACCTTCTAACGATACCATCGAAAGGATGCTGCGCATGATGGAGGTGCAGTAAAACCAGTCCAAGACTCGACATCAACAGACAGAGGAACGACAGGCCCAGTTCGAAGCTCACTTCGAAGCTCGCCTCGACGCACATACTAAACTTCAACAAAAGTAGCTGGATACCCTGCAGCAGATCGTCTAAACAATCGTGGCCAACAGGAATTCTGCGACTGTGCCTGCCATCACCACACCTACTGTCACCGTGCCGGCGGCCCAACCCATTGAAGTCGACATGGAGGAGCACGAGCGTCAACCTGCGACACCAAAAAAGTATAACTTTGAAGTGTCAGAATTTAAGAAGGCGTGCCGCACTTCCTTCAGCGGTACCGAAGGCCCTTCCATGGCGATCGACTGGTTGGAAGAGCTGGAAGATCACTTCAAGCTTCTCGGCATTGAAGAATCAAAGCAAGTCGTCTGCGCACAACTTCAACTACGGTTGAACGCGCACGACTGGTGGGCTGTGCGTAAGCGAACGATCCGACCGGACAATACCACCGTGTCGATCTCTTGGGCCACGTTTCACAAAGCTTTTGAAGTCCAGTACCTTCCGTCAGCCGTTCGTCAAACGAAGGAAAATAAATTCATGCAGTTGAAGCAAGAGAGCCGAACAGTGGAACAGTATACCGCAGAATTCAACAAGTTGTCTAAGTTTGCTAGTCAGTTTCTGCCTACGGAAGAGTGCCGTGTGCGACGGTTCAAAGTGGGTCTGCGACGCTCTATCGGTACGCATGTCGGGGTCCCGAAGTACAAGACCGTGGGCGAGGCTCTGAATCACGCTCTCCGTCTTGAGAGCCTGCATCCTTTCGGTGCTGACGACGTTGTGCGCCACTCCAATCACAAATGTCCTAGCTATACGGGAGGCAACAATCATGCGTCAAAGCGTCCGAACCATGGCGGTTACCAGGGACATAACCCATCATCGCGATGTGCCAAGTGCGGTTCCGTTTGGCATGAGGCGAGCATGTGCTTTGTCTACGAAGGGGGATGCTTTATTTGCGGACAGAAGGGTCACTACAAGAAAGATTGTACAGTCCGTAGACCAAATCATCCCAACGCACCACCACAGCAACACCGCCAGGAGAATCGAGGACATGCGCCCCGACCTCCTCAGCCCACTCAATCCAACAACCAAGACCGACGCCCTAATGCACAGGGGCATGTCTTTGCTCTGACTCGAGACGAGGCATTCGCTTCCGACACTGTCGTGACAGGTATATTGAGTTTCATTAATGTACCTGCTCGTGTGTTATTTGATTCAGGCGCTTCATATACTTTTATATCGGCGGACTTCGTCGTCGAGCACAAATTTCTGGTAATATCGTTAGACCTTGATCTTAGCGTAAGTATGCCTTCGGGCGTGCCACTACTCAAAAACTTAGCCTGCGGGGGAGGAACCATATGTATTGGGGGTCAAACTATCGGTCTTGATGCGATAGTTCTTGATATGAAGGACTTCGACATCATACTGGGCATGGATTGGCTTGGTCCGTGCAACGCAACCATAGACTGTGCTGAAAAGAGGGTCACATTCCGTATACCTGGAGTGCCTGAATTTTGCTACTCATGTGGTGAGGCGTCGCCGACCTGCATGGTGATCTCCGCAATATCTGCTCAATGGATGCTGCATTTCGGGTGCGAAGGCTATCTAGCTTCCGTTCGAGACATACGATAGGATAGTACAAATACGGGTCAGACCGACGTTGTGGCAGAATTTCCTGACGTGTTCCCGGACGAGCTACCCGGCATGCCGCCCGATCGAGAAATAGAGTTCACCATCGACACATTCCCCGACACCCGGCCGATCTCGAAGGCTCCGTACAGAATGGTGTAATGCCTGTGGTTCGTATTGCGTATCTTGGTATACATATACGTAATTTGACCCGTATTGCATGTCTTCCTGCTTGATTTATTCTATCATTTCATTGATTGGTTTATTCTTGGGTTGGTTCGGCTTGGCTTGGTTTGTTTTGGTTCATCATGAACCAAAGATGAACCCTCCTACCTACCACCACCCTCCTTATTTATAACCCCCTTCCTTTTCTCTCTCATCATTGTTTTCTTCCTTCTTCATTTACTCTCCACCATTACTTCTTCAATCACCAGGAGGGAGAGAGAGAGCTTAGGCAAGTGCAAACTTGCTTCATGATGGATATTAAGTTTTATTGTTCTATTTTTTTCCTTACTTGATTCTAAACCTCTTTAGAACTTGGCATATTTGGATTTGATGGATGGATTCTTGTAGTTCTAAGTTTGTAACTTTTCGGTTTTTTTGGTTTTGATCTCTAAAACTTAGTTATTTTCAAAAACTAATGGTTCTATGTTATAGAGAATTCAATTTCATGCAGTTTTGGCTTTTGTTTCGCTTGATTTCGACTTCGGATGAGTAAGTTATGGCCATTACAAGTTTTTAGAACTTTTATGGCTGAACTTGCTGTTTGGGGACGATGACCCCCATGCGCCCGGGAGGCCATACGCCGGGAGGCCATGCGCTATGAAGTCCCGGCAACGCATCTCTTAACTCCGAGCGTGTCATGCGCGTAGGTTCCCTACGCGCATGTACTGAAGACGCAACGTGAGTTTTTCCACGCGTCGATTGGTGCAGGAATCCCATGCGCCGATTGGTGCAGGAATCCCATGCGCCGATTGATGCAGGAATCCCACGCGCCGATGGTGCAGGAATCCCACACGTCGATTGGTGCACGTGCCGATTGTGCATGAATCCCATGCGCCGGAATGGCTCTATTTTACTGTTTTTGCCTGTTTAAGTTGTTCTGTAGCTAGAATCTTGAAAAAAACTCAAAACATGAAAGTTGTAGATCTTTTCCTTAGCTTCAAGAATATGTCACTAGTTATTTTCTGCAAGTTTCTCTCCTTCATGATAAGGTAAGAATAGAACACGATAATGGCCCGTTGTGACGCACTCTTGGCAAGCAAACTGACATGATATATCATGACATGCTGTTACGACAGCTAGTCTGACATGACAAGTATGAAAGACCTGGACACCGTGGACGATTGTGTTTGTACAACTAAACTGGTATTGTCTTGCATCATGTCTAGGATGGGGATCCCTGAGTACCACGATCAGGGGTACCTACTGAAATTGACTAAGGCTAATTAACTAGAATGATTCAATAGTCATGAAGAGATTTTCCCAGCTACAGAAAATTCCGTTATCTGGGCACATTAAGTAGACTTGTAGCCTACCGACAAGTAGGGCACATTTCCAGCACACTGTCACGTGTTGCATCCTTCATAAACGGACATTCGACTTGGATAACCTGGATGGTCTGCAGGGCTTCTGGCTGTTGGAATAATCTCATTGCATCTTGCTAGTAACTAGGCCTATGATAACCCTAGTTAGTTAAAGTATCAAGCCGTACTTATTGCTTGGCCGTGATTGATTGGATGGAGTCCAGTCCAGTCTAGTTTGTCATGATCCGGTACAAGATTGTATCATGACATGATTTCTTGTATCAATAAATGATGGGATACCAAGTTCTGTTCAGATGAAGGGTTACAACCCCGGTCCTTGTTTGGTTTAAGGGTTGTAACTTGGCTATCTGAATAGTTTCGTGGTTATCTTATCATATATCGTCCTGCTTATTGTGCCTGCCTTAACAATAAAGATCAGGGGTACAGTTCTGTTCAGGCGAAGGGTTACAACCCCGGTCATTGTTTGGTTTAAGGGTTGTAACCTGGCGCCCGGAGCAGTTCTGTGTCCTCTCTTCGTTTATTGTCTTATTGTAACCCCAGACCATGCTCGTCATGTTTTACTTATTTTAGCGGCATGATTATTTATGCTGGCCTTAGCAATAAAGATCAGGGGTCCAGTTCTGTTCAGGCGAAGGGTTACAATCTCGGTCCTTGTTTGGTTTAAGGATTGTAACCTGGCTCCCGGAGCAGTTCTGTGTCCTCTCTTCGTTTATTGTCTTCACTGTACCAATAGTATTTTAGACGGGTCTCTATTCAGGTGAAGGGCTGCAACCCCGGTCCTTGTTTGGTTTAAGGGTTGTGACCTGGCTACTCGAATGGTTTCTTCGTACTCAGTTTACTGTTGTTATCTCTATTATTATCAGTTCTTTATTTATTATCTTTAATATTCTATTGTGATTTGCTGGTTTTAGTTCCTAAGTGAAGCCTCTTTTGTGGCACTTGCTCTTTTTGGGGTCTGACCCAGCTGGTTTTGTATGGCCAGATATCGGAGCAGTAACAGAGGATCTACCTACCTTCCAGCCAGATGGTGACCACCAGGCGTAACCCTGGCAACGAGTAGGTTTCTTTTTTGTCCTCCCACTTTTTTGTAAAATTATTCTTTTGAGGCGTTTAGCCGACGAGCACGTGTTAGCTCGGTTGCACCTTTATTTACTGTCTGCCTACGGGCTGTAACATGATTGACAGATCCTAGGATTGATCATGTATGACTGAACTCTTGCTAGTCCTGACATTTTGTAACGACTAGCTTCATGATCAGCTAAATATGTAATGTTTGGGACGCCTTACTATTGTATATTTGGTGGTCTTACATCTTACAACATTTACTTACTTGCTTGTGATTGAGACAATAGGCTTGTTCTTGACCATAGAAGACTGATGGCTTGTAGTTAAACCCTCATGTATCTAGACAACCGTGACCGTATAGCGAGGTGGGTTGCACTTCAATATACGTAGCTGGCTATGTCTGCCCCCGCTCTCCAGTATTCTAGTTCTGGGGCATGACATGGTTTAAGTGGTGGCCCATACAGGTCTTGTAAATCAAGATATGTGAGGGTTTACCGAATAGATGTCTCAATCAGTACTCGCCCTTGATCTCTACTCGTATCCTCTGAATCCCTAAAATCTTGCCTTGATCACATGTTTGTATCGTTGATCTGTCCTGGTCCTTCCTTATTGTTCCCTATGTCGTCTTCTTCAGCGGCATTATTCCTGGACCTGTCGATCAGCAAGGCGGAGTACCTCCCGCGGACCAGCAGCAACCTGGAGATCATGCCCAGCATTCAGGAGTAGCCTCCAGAGTCATGTCTACTGGAGGAGAGCTACCAGTTCAGCCCGTCCAACCTGCAGAGCCTGATGATGGCACTTTGGTGGGTCTCATCAGGTCCCTATTAGCTTCCCAGGATCATCGCGGAGATGCCTTACACCAGGCGGTGGCAGATGCTTTGACCAGAGGAGGTCATCAAGGTAATAGCGCGGCCAACAGCTTCAAGCGCTTGAACCCTCCCTTCTTCGACGGTAGTGAAGATGCGATCGCTGCAGATGCTTGGCTTCAGGACACAGAGGTGATTCTAGAAGCAGCAAGGACTCCAGAGAACGAGAAGGTGGCCGTAGTACGCCTGCAGTTACTAGATCTTGCCCGCAGTTGGTGGGCGGCGCAGGCCGTTGGATTAGTGGCACCTATTGTTTGGGCAGTATTCAGAGAGAGATTCCAGACCAAGTATTTTGATGCTGTAGCTCGGTACGACCTACAGACTAGGTTCACCAATTTGAAGCAGATGGGCAGGACGGTCGACGGATATGCGGCCGAGTTCTCCAGGCTTAGTCGGTTTGCTCCCACCTTGGTAGCAACCGAGTTCGATAGAGCCCAGCGATTCCAGCAAGGGCTCCATTTAGAGATCTTGTTGGCAGTGGAGCAGTTTGAGCATCAGACTTTTGATGCAGTATTGGGAGCAGCTAGGAGGCATGAGTATACATCCCAGAGGATCGTGGATAGGACCGGAGGTCGGAAGCGATCTCACGGCCAGATGAATCAGTCATCAGCACCAGCCCCGGCAGCCAGGGCTTTGACCATTGGGGCTCCGAGGCGGGCGGCCTCAGTAACGTTGGTTCAGCATTCAACCCCGACGCACCCTTAGCAGCAGAAGTAGAAGCAGTCTTCCGCAGTAGGATGTTCACACTGCGGGAAGCCAGGGCATGTGGTATCAGAATGTCGCAGAGCACAGGGTTTGTGCTTGGTTTGTGGTGCCCCGGACCACAGGGTTAGGAACTGCCCAAATAGGGGGGGTTCATCGGCATTCTCTAGTCCTTCAGTTAGAGGACTAGCACTAGTCCAGCAGCAGCAGCAGCAGCTGCAGTACCCGTTCCCGAGACCATTGCCGACGTAGTCCCAGGCATTCCAGCAGCAGAGACCGCAGCAGTATGCCCAAGCCCAAGCCCTGATCCAGAGTAGGCAGAGGAATTTTCAGCAGAGGGGATCCGCACCCAGAGGACATGGTCAAGTGCTGGCTTTGACCATGGAAGAAGAAGGAATAGCACCAGATGAGGTAGTAGCAAGTACTATTCTCGTCAACACCTTTCTAGCTTCAGTATTATTTGATTCTGGTGCCTCGCATTCACTTATGTCTGCACGATTCGCGATACGGATAGGATTGGAGCCCGAGTCATTATCAGTAAGGCTTAATATACTTACTGGTAACGGACTTGTGGGAGTAGATAGAGTGTTTTCCTCGTGTCGGATCGTAGTTAACGGTAGAGAGTTCCTCGCTAGATTGATAGAGTTTCCGATGACCGATTATGATGTGGTCTTAGGGATGGATTGGTTGAGGGACCAGTATGCTAGGATAGACTGCCATATCGGCAGGGTTGTTTTTAGCATTCCAGGCGAGCCAGAGTTTTCCTTCTCCCGAGGCAAAGTTGAACCTTCTCCTCCAGTATTGCGGATGGAAGTGGCAGCAATGCAGTTACCCCGGATAGTTGAAAAGTTTCCAGATGTTTTCCCCGAAGAGCTTCCAGGGATGCCGCCAGAGTGGGAGATCGAGTTCACCATCGACTTGATTTTCGGAACAGCCCCAGTGTCAGAGAGAGTCTACAGGATAGCGCCGTCAGAATTAGAGATATTGTACAAGATGATTGAAGAACTTAGAACCAAGGGATTCATTCGTGCAAGTGGATCGCCTTGGGGAGCCCCGATGCTTCTTATAAAAAAGAAGGATGGTACGTCCAGATTATGTGTAGATTATCGTACCTTGAACTCAGTGACAATCAAGAATAGATACCCTCTCCCGAGGATAGATGACTTGTTTGATCAACTCAAGGGGACGTCAGTATTTTCGAAGATTGACTTGCGGTCAGGATACCACCAGATCAGAGTCAGAGAGCAGGACATCCCAAAGACAGCTTTTAGATCTAGGTATGGGCATTGGGAGTTCCTTGTGATGCCATTTGGAGCAACCAATGTGCCGGCTGTATTCATGGACCTCATGAATCGTATCTTCATGCCTTATTTGGATTAGTTCGTGATTGTGTTCCTAGACGACATCCTGGTCTACAGCAAAAGTGAGGCGGAGCATGAGCAGCATCTCCGAGTTATCCTACAGATTCTCCGAGAGCACCAGTTGTATGCTAAGTTCAGTAAATGCGAGTTCTGGCTCGATCGTATTTCGTACTTGGGTCATATCATCACCAGAGGAGGAGTGAAAGTGGATCCCCAGAAGATTGTGGCCATTGAGACATGGCCAGTGCCCAGTATGGTTGCAGAAGTTTGCAGTTTTCTTGGATTGGCCGGCTACTACCGGCGATTTGTTTTAGACTTCGCTCGGATTTTATCGCCATTGACCCAGTTGACCCGCAAGGATGTGCAGTTCGCTTGGACAACAAAGTGCCAGTATTCTTTTGAGAGGTTGAAGCGAGGCTTGATGACGGCTCCTATTCTCACGCTCCCAGATGGAACCGGAGGATTCTCAGTGTATTGTGATGCTTCAGGCAGAGGCTTAGGATGTGTTCTAATGCAGCATGGAAGGGTAATAGCTTATGCGTCACGGTAACTTCGTGATCATGAGAGGAATTACCCAACCCATGACTTGGAGTTGGCAGCAGTAGTATTTGTACTTAAATTATGGAGGCACTACTTGTACGGAGATAGGGTAGAGATTTTTACCGACCACAAGAGCCTAAAGTATGTTTTCACCCAGAAGGATCTTAACATGCGTCAGAGGAGGTTGCTGGAGCTACTTGTAGATTATGATGTCAACCTGCAGTATCACCCAGGAAAGGCCAACGTTGTTGCAGATGCATTGAGCAGGAGAGCCGGAGTTTATTTTCTAACAGCGCAACCAGAGCTGTTAGCCGATCTTCAGAAGATGGGTATAAAAGTTGTCATCCCTTCCAGTGTGGCATTGATGGCCAGCATGCAAGTTCAGTCCACTATAATTGAGAGGATCCGGATGGCGCAGTCAGCAGATCCCAAGCTTCAGCAACTCAGAGCAGAGTATGAGGCAGGACGAAGACCAGAGTTATGTATCCATGAAGACGGTACACTCGACATGGGAAGCGTCTTTGTGTACCTAGTGGAGATATCAGACAGGAGATCATGACAGAGGCTCACAGTTCGCAGTATTCCGTTCATCCCGGCGGTACGAAGATGTACCGTGATATCCGTCAGCACTTTTGGTAGAATGGCATGAAGAGAGAGATAGTCCGATTTGTCTCTCGATGTTTGGTTTGCCAACAAGTTAAAACTGAACATCAGAGGCCAGCTGGACTACTTCAGCCCTTGCCAATTCCAGAATGGAAGTGGGAGCATATAACCATGGATTTTGTAACTGGATTACCTAGATCCCCGGCTAGCAGAGATGCTATTTGGGTTATTATAGACAGGCTCACGAAGGTGGCTCATTTTCTCCCATTCAGGGTTGGTCAGTCGATGGCTCAGCTAGCAGAGATGTACCTCAGGCAGATCGTCAGACTTCACGGTGTACCAGTCAGTATCACCTCGGACCGAGATTCAAGATTTACGTCGCACTTTTGGCGTAGCCTGCAAGAGAGTTTGGAAACTCGCCTCCAGTTCAGCTCCGCTTATCATCCGCAGACTGATGGCCAGTCAGAACGTACAATCCAGACTCTTGAAGACATATTGAGATCTTGTACGCTCGACTTCGGTGGTTTGTGGAAAGATCACCTACACCTGGTGGAATTCTCGTATAACAACAGTTTTCAGGCCAGTATCCAGATGGCACCGTTCGAGGCACTGTATGGTAGGAAGTGCCGATCCCCGCTAGCATGGGACGATGTCGGAGAGAGACAGATGCTCGGTCCGAAATTGATTGCTCAGACCGTTGAAGAGGTCAGGAGAGTCAGAGATCATCTTCGAGTTGCCCAAGATCGCCAGCGTCATTGGGCCGATTCTCATCGGCGACCCCTTGAATTCTCGGTCGGTGACCATATATTCTTGAGGATTTTGCCTAACCGTGGCGTCATTCGTTTCGGCGTACGGAAAAAGCTTAGTCCTAGGTATATAGGACCGTTCGATATTCTGGAGCGAGTAAGAGATGTATCCTATCGTCTTGCTCTTCCACCGTCGCTATGTGAGGTGTATGACGTGTTCCATGTATCCCAACTGTGACGGTATATGTAGTGCCCCATCCCGCAAAGTCAATCGGAGGAATCGAAACACCGACGGCGTTGGAACTTAGCCTTGCAACGGCTTCTCGAAGGCTCGCTCGTCCGAGGCGACTCCTCGCACAGGTAGGGTAGTTTCGGTGAACTTATCTCATCTTAGCCTTCACATAATAACTCGCAATGTTTTCAACTTGCACTGGTAGGCTAATCTAAAAGCTATGTACCAACATAGCTAAGGGAATAATCCCGTCGGGTCGGAATGTCTTAGAACATGGAAAATGGTCCCACGGTCAACATAGAAGTCGGCTCAGCGTGCTTTCAAATGACACTCGATCCTTCGATCCCGTGGCTTGGGAGAAGAAAGTTGGCTTAAGTTGCTAAGTTGCCCATACTTGAAATAGCCTAAGTCATAGGCGTCGCCTGCGTGAATGCTTGGTAAAGCATGCACGGTCCCGTCATTACATCCCAACACTCGAATAAGCCTAAGTCAAGGCATCGCCCGCATGAATGCTTAATAAAGCATGCACGGTCCTGTCCCGCAAGGCCTGGCATGGCCTTCGCACGTCCCGCAAGTTAAGTCGTCTTGCACGGCTCGTTGGTTTAAGTCTAGGCACCCAGCAGTTGGTTGTTCAAGTCGACCCCGTGTCTAGCACGTTCCCTCGATGCGTAGCTCGGCGTAGCCTTTGCTCGTCGAGTCATTGCCCGAAACAAGTTAGACAAGTGTTTCATTGGGCTATCGAAGCCATTACTAGCACTGTCCCGCTCTATCTACGGTTGTCAAGTCGCGTAGTCCCTTGAGAACAAGGCTCGTCGTGTAAAGTGTATGACTTGAGCGTTAGCGTCGCCTAGAGAACCAGGCCTGTCTAAGGCACAAGTTACGGTCATTTTAGTGAAAAGCTTGCCATGAACAAAGGAACTCCACGCGACTTATTGTCGCCGAGATCGGTCCCGCTACTTGGGAGTCTCGCCATGTCTTGATATGTCCCGCACACGAGATCGGTTCTGCGGCTTGGGAGTCTCGCTAAGTCTTGATATGTCCCGTACACGAGATCGGTCCTGCGGCTTGGGAGTCTCGCTAAGTCTTGATATGTCCCGCACACGAGATCGGTCCTCCGGCTTGGGAGTCTCGTAAGTCTTGATAGAAAGAAAGAAAATCATGTTCATGTTAAGAAAAGACTGGTAGATCGAGTTTAGACTTGCATGGTCATTGGGCAACTTGTCGACAAGGTGTAGTCTTCTCGAGTGATCACCGAGGCGCCGGGATCATTCGGCCCGGGAGAAGCGAGTGTGGCTCAAGGTAGGATGCTGGATAACCGCATGGGAGACTTCGGCGCCTCCGAGCTAGCTACCCGTGTAGGGACGTGACCGATATCCCACGAGCCAGTCCAAGATAGCTTGAAATTGTTAGTGACCACTCATGTAGATGTGTCGGTAATAGAGGCACACCGCGTGTATGCCTTTGGATTGAGTCTAGAGCTTGAATGCAGGTCTAGTCGGTAACACAAGGTCTGGGCCTAAGACTGGGCTGCAGCATAGGCACCGTGCTTGGCACGATAGATGGCGTCGGGATGTCCATGAGATCGATGCTAGGTTTGGCAAGTCTTGTCTAAGTTGATTCATGAGTCGAACAGGAGAAGCCGTAAGGCGGTAACATGCTAAGTCTTGATAACTTGTGAGGCGCGGCCTCAATCTCGAAGCACGAACAAGTCTAAGCAGAGTCTAGAGGCACGACCTGCACGAGTCGTCCCATTGCCGTCCTTGGCACTTGAATCTTTGGCATGAGGATTGGTCTAGAGGTGCTTGAGTTTGAAACAAAGGTCTTGGCACGGCCGAGTTCGCGTAAGTTGCTCCTCGGTATAGCATTGTCTTGAATATGTCTAAGTTGCGAATAGAATGTGGCACGACCCTGCCGTCCCAAGTTTAAGTTTGGTCAAATACCTAAGCGATGAGGCACTGCCTCGATCGAAATACACGTTGGCATCATAGCACGACCTCGTCGTTGCACGACCTTGTCGTTGCATCGCTAAGTATAGACCGAGACGTCTTGTTTAAAATGCATCCTAAGGCAAGACTAGAAAGACAATTGAAAGGGGTAAGCTGCACAAAGTAAATAAAATGTGTCGGTTATGTATGGATGGGCGAGAAGCTCACTCCACCAGTACAGTGGTACTGACACCCACACAGTGTTTCATGTGCAGGCACAGGTAGAAGCTCGTGGCGCGGAGCTCGCTTGGATGCGTCGAGGCACGGAGTTCCTTGGTGAGTCGAAGCGTGCGACCGCATGATCTGAAGACTTATACAGGGCATAATGTATGGACATCGCCTTCCGAAGCTTCCGCTGACTCAAGCATTGTAATCAAGAGAGAGAGCAGAGAGTGACTTTGTAAATGAGAGAAAAATGAGCACGAGAGACTTATAATTTGGCCTTGCACCCACAAATGTAATCTTGTGTTCAATATCAATAAAAGAGCTTCTTTTGAATGACTTGTGTTCATGTGTTCTTCTTTAAATTCTGCTGCAATGTATTCAATGTTTCTGCTTGGGACTTCTGTGCGACGACCCCGTCGCCGCCGATGTAATCGACCGTTATGGAACTGCCTTGCACGAGCGTAAATCTAGGCTCGTGCGGCATCACGCTTTAGCGAGGACGATCGCTCCTACGGGAGCGGGGCGTGACATAATGGTATCAGAGCACGGCTTTACGTCCTTGGACTTCACGTCAAAATTCTCAGTTTTGAAAGCTCGTCGTTGATAATGAAGTGCGCGCTCTCTCTCAAATGTCCCTCGGCATGTCCATACAATAAGTCTAAATATTTTCGAAAGTTCGTACAAGCGTTCAACCAAAACGCATCTGTAGGCCTTTGTGCCGAATGATGTTAAAACGTGACTCGATAGAAAACACATGCTAAGTTAACATATCGCGTGCGTGCCTAACTAGTCCCGCATTGACCCTAGCAATTGAGCGTGCAAACTCGAATATAGTCCGCACGGGATAGCCATGCGCACGGCCTTTTGGCTAAGTTACGTCGCGTGTCGCGCACCTCGACCTTTTGGTGCAAACGAGTGCGAGGGATATCAAGTATCGTTCGGTCGGGAACGAAGATACACTTAGAGTGTCTATCGATAGGAACGCTATCGAACTAACGCTTAGACGTACACGAAAGATTGACTTGAATTTCGAGGAAACAGTACGAACGACTTAGTGCGTCGTTGCGACGTAAGCGATTACGCTAGAGATTCGTCGAACGAATCCGAAGGATGTCTTAGCGCATGACGCGAACGTGATTGTAGGCTAGATCGGATGGCTCGAATCCGAGTGGTGTATGGATTTTCTTGGAAATTATTCGAGCAAATATTGAGGATTACGAGTAACGGCGAGTATGTCAACGAGGCGATGCGATCGCGCAAAGCCTTAGAACGCGTCACGCTTAGTTGATCGTGACTTCGAATGTCCCGAACGAGCATCTCGTTCGGATAACTTGCGAATAGGCAACGTGTGTTTGAAAAATGATTCGGAATGATGAATGAAAATGATTGGTCTTGATCGAAGAAACTTAGAGGATCGCACGTACGATATCGGATTGATGCAAATAAAATGTGGCTTGAGTTTCGAACAACGATCTTGAAACAAGCTTGAGGAATAGCGATCGAACTTGATCTTGAATATCGAGGAAATTATGGAATATCCAGTTCGGACAATAGCATCAGTCGCACGACTCGAAATTGGTTGCAAAGAAAGATCGTCAGGTTACGCATATCGTCGATGGTATTGAGGCGTATCAAAGATCGATGTGCGATAACTCGGGGGGTACTCCGACTCAGCGAAAGACGATCGTGCAAATGTCATTATTCCGATGGATGCTATAATCGGGATGTTAAAACGTGTCGAGGAAAAGATAAACTTGGCTCGAGGATTTTCTAGTTGAATGAATGACGGTCAGACTATCGAACTTGGATTGGATGAAAATGAAAATGGTTGGATTTGCTTCGTCGATAACCACAACTTCGACATTCTTGTTTTATGCGAGCGCAACCCCAGCCTCGCACATGCGTCGCGTCGATTAGGGCGATCACTCTGAGTGAGCGCTGGTATGGTGATTCATACAATGGGAGTGATTGAACTTGGATGGCATGGCAATCTGATTGCTTCGACTTGCGGTTTGACGCGGAGGTGACTCGAGATTGAATTTGGGTACTTGAAGGATTGAACTTGAGGATTGAGTAGGTCCAATCCACGTATCGAGAATGAGTTAGTCTGGACTCAAACAAGAGTTACGCCCCGATGAGAATGATTATTCCGTGGGAGCGTTGCGTGGTGATTCACGGACCACTGTGGATAATCGGACTCGCGTGAGATTGGGGCGCAACATATTGTCGAGCTAGATGATCTCGTGATCGAATACAATAATTGGTTAGAATTGGTGATTTGAATGGATTCGAATACGCACAATGAATGCATTGATGCGAATAGGCGATCATGCTCGATGTTTAGAAATCTGAATGACGCGAGCTTGGGTAGAAAACCCCATACTACCGACTATGATTTGACCCTAGGATTGGGGTCAGTGTTGGCATTATTGTTGGGGAACTATGATTCCAATCCTGACATTGACTTAGCCTCGCAAAGATTGGCCTAGCGGTTAGGCGAAACGCCCATGTTGCAAGAGTTATCAATTGAAGAATTGATCTTGAGGATTGGCTTGAATGGATAGCATAAATCACGAACGTAGGAAATCCTGCTCACGAGATTCGGCTGACATGCATATATTTCAGGGACGCCTGGGTATGTGCACGAGGCGACTCGAGTGAGAATGACAAATTCTCTATCATACGGCTTGGCTAAATGCATGTATTTTGGGGACGCTTAGAATGCGTGCATGATCCAGCCAAGTGATACAATGAGTTCAAGCAAGACTTGAAAGATGGGAGTGTGTCGAGATCTTGAAATCATGTTAACGACAGGATTGATAATAGTGCGAGCGTGACTCGAAATTGAGGAAACGCATAGGCGGAGTGTGCTCGATTAAGTCTTGGCCATAGAAATGGTAGGATGGCTTGCCTTCAGGAAAGTCTCGAGGACGAGACTTGTTCTGAGTGGTGTATGTTGTAGTGCCCCATCCCGCAAAGTCAATCGGAGGAATCGAAATGCCGACGGCGTTGGAACTTAGTCTTGCAACGGCTGCTCGAAGGCTCGCTCGTCCGAGGCGACTCCTCGCACAGGTGGGATAGTTTCGGTGAACTTGCCTCATCTTAGCCTTCACATAATAACTTGCAATGTTTTCAACTTGCACTGGTAGGCTAATCTAAAAGCTACGCACCAACATAGCTAAGGGAATAATCCCGTCGGGTCGGAATGTCTTAGAACATGGAAAATGGTCCCACGGTCAACATAGAAGTCGGCTCAGCGTGCTTTCAAATGACACTCGATCCTTCGATCCCGTGGCTTGGGAGAAGGAAGTTGGCTTAAGTTGCTAAGTTGCCCATACTTGAAATAGCCTAAGTCATAGGCGTCGCCTGCGTGAATGCTTGGTAAAGCATGCACGGTCCCGTCATTACGTCCCAACACTCGAATAAGCCTAAGTCAAGGCGTCGCCCGCATGAATGCTTAATAAAGCATGCACGGTCCTGTCCCGTAAGGCCTGGCATGGCCTTCGTACGTCCCGCAAGTTAAGTCGTCTTGCACGGCTCGTTGGTTTAAGTCTAGGCACCCAGCAGTTAGTTGTTCAAGTCGACCCCGTGTCTAGCACGTTCCCTCGATGCGTAGCTCGGCGTAGCCTTTGCTCGTCGAGTCATTGCCCGAAACAAGTTAGACAAGTGTTTTATTGGGCTATCGAAGCCATTACTAGCACTGTCTCGCTCTATCTGCGGTTGTCAAGTCGCGTAGTCCCTTGAGAACAAGGCTCGTCGTGTAAAGTGTATGACTTGAGCGTTAGCGTCGCCTAGAGAACCAGGCCTGTCTAAGGCACAAGTTACGGTCGTTTTAGTGAAAAGCTTGCCACGAACAAAGGAAGTCCATGCGACTTATTGTCGCCGAGATCGGTCCCGCTACTTTGGAGTCTCGCCATGTCTTGATATGTCCCGTACACGAGATCGGTTCCGCGGCTTGGGAGTCTCGCTAAGTCTTGATATGTCCCGCACACGAGATCGGTCCCGCGGCTTGGGAGTCTCGCTAAGTCTTGATATGTCCCGCACACGAGATCGGTCCTCCGGCTTGGGAGTCTCGTAAGTCTTGATAGAAAGAAAGAAAATCATGTTCATGTTAAGGAAAGACTGGTAGATCGAGTTTAGACTTGCATGGTCATTGGGCAACTTGTCGACAAGGTGTAGTCTTCTCGAGTGATCACCGGGGCGCCGGGATCATTCGGCCCGGGAGAAGCGAGTGTGGCTCAAGGTAGGATGCTGGATAACCGCATGGGAGACTTCGGCGCCTCCGGGCTAGCTACCCGTGTAGGGACGTGACCGATATCCCACGAGCCAGTCCAAGATAGCTTGAAATTGCTAGTGACCACTCATGTAGATGTGTCGGTAATAGAGACACACCGCGTGTATGCCTTTGGATTGAGTCTAGAGCTTGAATGCAGGTCTAGTCGGTAACACAAGGTCTGGGCCTAAGATGGGCTGCAGCATAGGCACCGTGCTTGGCACGATAGATGGCGTCGGGATGTCCATGAGATTGATGCTAGGTTTGGCAAGTCTTGTCTAAGTTGATTCATGAGTCGAACAGGAGAAGCCGTAAGGCGGTAACATGCTAAGTCTTGATAACTTGTGAGGTGCGGCCTCAATCTCGAAGCACGGACAAGTCTAAGCAGAGTCTAGAGGCACGACCTGCATGAGTCGTCCCATTGCCGTCCTTGGCACTTGAATCTTTAGCACGAGGATTGGTCTAGAGGTGCTTGAGTTTGAAACAAAGGTCTTGGCACGGCCGAGTTTACGTAAGTTGCTCCTCGGCATAGCATTGTCTTGAATATGTCTAAGTTGCGAATAGAATATGGCACGACCCTGCCGTCCCAAGTTTAAGTTTGGTCAAATACCTAAGCGATGAGGCACTGCCTCGATCGAAACACACGTTGGCATCATAGCACGACCTCGTCGTTGCACGACCTTGTCGTTGCATCGCTAAGTATAGACCGAGACGTCTTGTTTAAAATGCATCCTAAGGCAAGAGTAAAAAGACAATTGAAAGGGGTAAGCTGCACAAAGTAAATAAAATGTGTCGGTTATGTATGGGTGGGCGAGAAGCTCACTCCACCAGTACAGTGGTACTGACACCCACACAGTGTTTCATGTGCAGGCACAGGTAGAAGCTCGTGGCGCGGAGCTCGCTTGGATGCGTCGAGGCACGGAGTTCCTTGGCGAGTCGAAGCGTGCGGTCGCGTGATCTGAAGACTTATACAGGGCATAATGTATGGACATCGCCTTCCGAAGCTTCCGCTGACTCAAGTATTGTAATCAAGAGAGAGAGCAGAGAGTGACTTTGTAAATGAGAGAAAAGTGAGCACGAAAGACTTGTAATTTGGCCTTGCGCCCACAAATATAATCTTGTGTTCAATATCAATAAAAGAGCTTCTTTTGAATGACTTGTGTTCATGTGTTCTTTTTTAAATTCCGCTGCAATGTATTCAATGTTTCTGCTTGGGACTTCTGTGCGACGACCCCGTCGCCGCCGATGTAGTCGGTCGTTATGGAACTGCCTTGCACGAGCGTAAATCTAGGCTCGTGCGACATCACGCCTTAGCGAGGACGATCGCTCCTACGGGAGCGGGGCGTGACAGTATATCCCGAATCCGAGCCACGTCCTAGATCATTTGAAATTGGTTGTTGGTACCAACCTTTCGTATGAGGAGAGGCCCGTGTCTATATTGGACCGAAGAGAGAAGATACTCAAGAATAAGACTACTAAGCTAGTCCGCGTTGCTTGGGGTCATCACTCTTTGGGTGAGTCAACGTGGGAGCGTGAGGATGATATCCGATCGCGATATCCTGACCTGTTTGACTCGTGAGGTATAATATCTTTGTTATGCCTCATGCCTTCGAATAGTATAGCTTGTTCTTGTCCCACTAGCCTCTTAATTAAATTCCGAGGACGGAATTTTTTTAAGGTGGATAGAGTTGTAATGCCTGTGGTTCGTATTGCGTATCTTGGTATACGTATACGTAATTTGACCCTTATTGCATGTCTTCCTGCTTGATTTATTCTAGCATTTCATTGATTGGTTTATTCTTGGGTTGGTTCGGCTTGGCTTTGTTTGCTTTGGTTCATCATGAACCAAAGATGAACCCTCCTACCTACCACCACCCTCCTTATTTATAACCCCCTTCCTTTTCTCTCTCATCATTGTTTTCTTTCTGTTTCATTTACTCTCCACCATTACTTCTTCAACCACCAGGAGGGAGAGAGAGAGAGCTTAGGCAAGTGCAAACTTGCTTCATGATGGATCTCAAGTTTTATTGTTCCATTCTTTTTCTTACTTGATTCTAAACCTCTTTAGAACTTGGCATATTTGGATTTGATGGATGGATTCTTGTAGATCTAAGTTTGTAACTTTTCAGTCTTTTTGGTTTTGATCTCTAAAACTTAGTTATTTTCGAAAACTAATGGTTCTATGTTGTAGAAAATTCAATTTCATGCAGTTTTGGCTTTTATTTCGCTTGATTTCGACTTCGGATGAGTAAGTTATGGCCATTACAAGTTTTCGAAACTTTCATGGCTGAACTTGTTGTTTGGGGACGATGACCCCCATGCGCCCGGGAGGCCATGCGCTATGAAGTCCCGGCAACGCATCCCTTAACTCCGAGCGTGTCATGCGCGTAGGTTCCCTACGCGCATGTACTGAAGACGCAACGTGAGTTTTCCCACGCGCCGATTGGTGCAGGAATCCCACGTGCCGATTGGTACAGGAATCCCACGCGCCGATGGTGCAGGAATCCCACGCGCCGATTGGTGCACGCACCGATTATGCAGGAATTCCATGCGCCGGAATGGCTCTATTTTTCTGTTTTTGCCTGTTTAAGTTGTTCTGTAGCTAGAATCTTGAAAAAAACTTAAAACATAAAAGTTGTAGATCTTTTTCTTAGCTTCAAGAATATGTCACTAGTTATTTTGTGTAAGTTTCTCTCCTTCATGATAAGGTAAGAATAGAACACGATAATGGCCCGTTGTGGCGCACTCTTGGCAAGCAAACTGACATGATATATTATGACATGCTGTTACGACAGCTAGTCTGACATGACAAGTATGAAAGACCTGGACACCGTGGATGATTGTGTTTGTACAACTAAACTGGTATTGTCTTGCATCATGTCTAGGATGAGGATCCCTGAGTACCACGATCAGGGGTACCTACTGAAATTGACTAAGGCTAATTAACTAGAATGATTCAGTAGTCATGAAAAGATTTTCCAAGCTACAGGCAATCCCGTTATCTGGGCGCATTAAGTGGACTTGTAGCCTACCGACGAGTAGGGCACATTTCCAGCACACTATCACGTGTTGCATCCTTCATAAACGGACATTCGACTTGGATAACCTGGATGGTCTGCAGGGTTTGTGGCTGTTGGAATAATCTCATTGCATCGTGCTAGTAACTAGGCCTGTGATAACCCTAGTTAGTTAAAGTATTAAGCCGTACTTATTGCTTGGCCGTGATTGATTGGATGGAGTCCAGCCCAGTCTAGTTTGTCATGATCCGGTACAAGATTGTATCATGATATGATTTCTTGTATCAATAAATGATGGAATACCAAGTTCTGTTCAGATGAAGGGTTACAACCCCGGTCCTTGTTTGGTTTAAGGGTTGTAACTTGGCTATCTGAATAGTTACGTGGTTATCTTATCATATATCGTCCTGCTTATTGTGCCTGCCTTAACAATAAAGATCAGGGGTCCAGTTCTGTTCAGGCGAAGGGTTACAACCCCGGTCCTTGTTTGGTTTAAGGGTTGTAACCTGGCTTCCGGAGCAGTTCTGTGTCCTCTCTTCGTTTATTGTCTTATTGTAACCCCAGACCATGCTCGTCATATTTTACTTATTTCAGCGGCATAATTATTTATGCTGGCCTTAGCAATAAAGATCAGGAGTCTAGTTCTGTTCAGGCGAAGGGTTACAACCCCGGTCCTTGTTTGATTTAAGGGTTGTAACCTGGCTCCCGGAGCAGTTCTGTGTCCTCTCTTCATTTATTGTCTTCACTGTACCAATAGTATTTGAGACGGGTCTCTATTCAGGTGAAGGGCTGCAACCCTGGTCCTTGTTTGGTTTAAGGGTTGTGACCTGGCTACTCGAATGGTTTCCTCGTACTCAGTTTACTGTTGTTATCTCTATTATTATCAGTTCTTTATTTATTATCTTTAACATTCTATTGTGATTTGCTGGTTTTAGTTCCTAAGAGAAGCCTCCTTTGTGGCACTTGCTCTTTCTGGGGTCTGATCCAGCTGGTTTTGTATGGCCAGATATCGGAGCAGTAGCAGAGGATCTACCTACCTTTCAGCCAGATGGTGACCACCAGGTGTAACCCTGACAACGAGTGGATTTCTTTTTTGTCCTCCCACTTTATTGTAAAATTATTCTTTTGAGGCATTTAGCCGACGAGCACGTGTTAGCTCGGTTGCACCTTTATTTAATGTCTGTCTACAGGCTGTAACATGATTGACAGATCCTAGGGTTGATCATGTATGACTGAACTCTTGCTAGTCCTGACATTTTGTAACGACTAGCTTCATGATCAGCTAAATATGTAATGTTTGGGATGCCTTACTATTGTATATTTGGTGGTCTTACATCTTGCAACATTTACTTACTTGCTTGTGATTGAGACAATAGGCTTGTTCTTGACCATAGGAGACTGATGGCTTGTAGTTAAACCCTCATGTATCTAGACAGCCGTGACCGTATAGCGAGGTGGGTTGCACTTCAATATAAGTAGCTGGCTATGTCTGCCCCTGCTCTCCAGTATTCTGGTTCTGGGGCGTGACAAATGGCCACTGCAGAACTGAAGGAACTAAAGGCACAACTACAAGAATTACTCGATAGAGGGTTTATCCGTCCGAGTGTCTCGCCGTGGGGTGCGCCCGTGCTATTCGTGAAGAAGAAGGATGGATCGATGCGGCTCTGCATCGACTATCGGGAATTGAATAAAGCCACCATTTGGAACAAATACCCCCTGTCCCGCATCGACGACTTGTTCGACCAGCTCCAAGGTGCAACAGTATTTTCGAAGATTGATCTGCGATCGGGTTATCACCAACTCAAAGTCAAGCCAGATGATGTGCCGAAGTCTGCCTTCCGCACTCGCTATGGCCACTACGAGTTATTGGTAATGCCGTTCGGTCTGACAAACGCCCCTGCCGTCTTCATGGATCTAATAAATCGGGTGTTCCGTCCGTTCGTTGACAAGTTTGTAGTAGTCTTTATCGACGACATCCTCGTCTATCGAAGGATCGAGCACAACATGCAGAGCATCTGCGGACGGTACTCCAAACCCTTCGAGAGAATCAGTTGTACGCGAAGATAAGCAAGTGCAAATTCTGGCTGAACAGTGTCTCATTCCTTGTGCACATTATCTCCGCCACGGGCATCGCAGTCGATCCGAAGAAAGTCGAGGCAGTTGCTGATTAGAAACGGCCCGCATCAGTTAGCAAAATTCGAACCTTCCTAGGCTTGACGGGATACTACCGACGCTTCGTGAAGGACTTCGCAAAAATTGCATCACCGTTGACTCGCCTCACCCAGAAAGGAGTCGCATTCAAGTGGTCAGACGACTGTGAAGCTTCCTTCCAGGAGCTCAAACAACGGCTCGTTTCGGCCCCGATACTTGCTCTTCCTGAAGGGACGGAGGGATTTCAAATCTTCAGCGATGCTTCTGGCCAGGACTTAGGGTGTATGCTCATGCAGCGGGATAAGGTGATATCTTTTGCTTTCCGGCAGTTGAAGCCGCACGAGAAGAACTACCCCACGTACGACCTAGAATTAGCGGCGATTGTGTTTGCGTTAAAGCTGTGGCATCACTATCTCTATGGCGTGGCGTGCAGGATTTATACGGACCAGAAAAGCCTCAAGTATCTTTTCACCCAGAAGGAATTGAATTTGCGGCAGAGGCGATGGTTCGAGCTGATCAAAGACTATGACTTGTCGATCGACTATACGCCGGACAAGGGAAATGTGGTAGCAGATGCGCTGAGCCGGAAGTACTTATCGTTATGCATCAACGATCGACTGCTGCGTGACTTGGAAGGAATGGGCTTTGAACTCCGAGTTCGTTTCAGAGACGTGAAACTGACGCAACTGCGGGTGGAACCAAGCCTACTGGAGAGGATCAAGTCTGCACAGAAGGACGACCCATATCTGGAGAAGATGCGGAAGCTGATATCGACAGGAAAAGCGTCCGACTTTACAGAGGACGAGTCAGGAGTGTTGCGCGTGAAGGGATGGCTATGCGTACCGGACGACGCAGAACTTAGAAAGGAGATAATGACGGAGGCGCACTATGCAAAATATTCCTTGCATCCTGGCAACACCAAGATGTATAAGGACCTCCGCGTTGTCTTTTGTTGGCACGGCATGAAGAGGGACGTAGCGCTCTTTGTGTCAAAATATATGTCCTGTCAGCAAGTCAAAGCCGAGCACCAGCGACCGGGCGGGGAGATGCAGAACCTTGCCATTCCGGAGTGGAAATGAGATCACATCACTATGGACTTCGTTGTTGGCTTGCCAAAGACACCGCGGGAAAATGACGCCATCTGGGTCATCGTCGATCGACTAACCAAGTCAGCGCACTTTATTGCCATCAAAGTTACTTGGAGCGTCGACCGCCTTGCTCAGATATACCTTGATGAAGTAGTTCGGCTGCACGGGGTCCCAGTATCTATCGTCTCGGATCAGGATGGACGGTTCGTAGCGTGCTTCTGGAGTAGTCTTCATTCAGCACTGGGGACCAAGTTGAAGTTCAGCTCAGCTTATCATCCTCAGACTGACGGCCAAACAGAGCGGGTGAACCAAATTCTCGAAGACATGTTACGACTCTGTGCGATCGACTTGAAGTCAGGTTGGGACGTCCATCTACCGATGGCCGAGTTTGCATACAACAACAGCTATCAGTCCAGCATCCAAATGGCGCCGTATGAAGCTTTGTACGACCGGAAGTGCAGATCGCCCATTTGCTGGGATGAAGTCAGGGAACGGCAGATACTTGGTCCGGAGCTGGTGGAGCAGACCGTACAGAAGGTCAAGTTGATACGAGAGAGATTGAAGATAGCACAAAGCCGGCAGAAAAGCTATGCCGACACGCACCAATGTCCCCTCGAGTTCTCGGAAGGCGACCAAGTATTCTTGAAAGTCATGCCCATGCGGAAAGTTTCCAGGTTCGGTGCGAAGGGGAAATTGAGCACAAGATTTGTTGGCCCGTTCGAAATATTGAAGCGAGTCGCCCCGGTAGCTTACCAAATCGTCTTGCCGCCTGCGTTGTCAGAGGTACATGACGTCTTCCACGTATTACAATTGTGGAAGTACGTACATGATCCGAGCCATGTTGTGGATTTGGATAAGCTGGACCTAAAGGCGGACTTATCATATGTCGAAGAGCCGGTACAAATCTTGGAGCGCAAGGATAAACTTCTCGCAACCGTGCTATTCCTCTCGTCCGCGTCCTCTGGAGAAACCATTCGGTCGAAGAGTCGACATGGGAGCTTGAGTCAGAAATGAAGGAAAAGTTCCCTTCATTGTTTTCGCAGAGGTAGGTTCTATTTTAAGTTTCGAGGATGAAACTTTTTCTTAGTTAGTTATGGTATAGTACCCTGTCCCTACATCGTGCCCTGTACTTCGTCTACGGGGTGCATGAGAAAGGAACACTGTCGCTATCGATTCGGTCGGGACCGATAGGTCGAGATCGATCGAATCGATCGAACGGAAACGGTTGAATTAAGATCCATTCCTCGTTATGGAATGTCTTCTTCGGAACCAAGTCCCATATCCAGCGGGTTGCGTCTCAAGGATTGACTCTGCGGCTGAGTCGGGAGAGATCTCTCGTTGCTCGGCTTTTCACGCCGCTTGCGTTAATTTTGACTTTGTTTTCTGAATGCGTTTTCACGAATGTTTTCGATGATTTTCATGGCTTGCATTTCGAACTCGCATTTCCTATCGAACTTCTTGAATAATGCAGTGTTCTAATCGGTTGCTTGTGCGATTTCAGGTAATCGCATAGGCGACGTCTAGCGCGGCCAACAAGTTCTCTCGCCGAAGTAAACTCAAGGTGAGTGGCTGACCCTTCTCTTCTCGACCCCTTTCCTAGGTAAATCGATAATGTTGTTGCGAATGAAAGGATAAATGCATGGGCACGAACACGGGAAAAGGATTGAGTTTTCAAAGAGAATGTAGGCTATGTCTTAATAACTAAAAAAGAAAATATGTCTTCGCACGGTTATGGACAACTTGTCGACAAGGCGATAGTTTTCTCGAGCGACAACCCGAGGCTACGGGACCGTTTCGGCCTAGGAGGAAACAGGGTATAGCCGTGCATAAGGTTTCAAGCACAGGTTAAGCGAGGACTTACAACGGAGCTAGCTACTTGCGTTGAAAGGACCTCGATTAACCAAGCTATACGTCCAGGATGGCTTGTGATGCCAGTGACCAATCACGCGTACATTTTGCACTTGATCTGAAAAATGTTAACAATTGACAGGAAAGAACATGGTAAGTTTCATAAGGCGCGGCGCGGTCCACCGCGGGTAAGTTCAACGTAAATTTCACTATGCTTGTCATTGCTCGTTTGAAATCCATTAGGATGGTTAGAAACATTCATACATTAAGTCATATAAACTCTTTAACCAAATGAGAGCTTGGAACTTAAATAGCCACGCACCAGTACAAAGTGTAATGTACTGATCCTCGCTCTCCACGCAGGTACCCCGAACCACGAAGGGCGTGCCACTTGAAACTCAAGGCGACGTGAACCCTTTTTGAAGCCTCATCCGCGTGTGAAGGCTTGTGTTTCTGGATTCCTTTTGAAGAAGACCCCGCACTCAGTCCAAAAGAAGATGACGGCTCGACTCCCCTCGATAGCAGGTGGAAAGTGTTATGTTTTGTTTGTAAAAAGGGATGTAATGTATGGAACGACTATCTCATCGGCGTTCGTTTTGTAAGTCGAGTCATGTTGTAGCCCGCGCGACAATGAATGTAAATGAAGTCAATGTAAATGAAGTTTTATTATCAATGAAAAAGTCTACTTCTATTTCAAATGTGTCAAACAATTTCTCTGCGTACTCTAAATTGATGTTGTGTTTCGGATGACCTTATGACTACGCCTTGTGCGATCGCAACTTAGGTTCGCACGGCATCACGCCCGGGGGACGACTATCGATTCTACGGAATCGGGGCGTGACAGATGGTCCCATGTTGCAGAGAATTTTGTTTGGTCCAAATTTGACCTATGGGACTTGCTGAGCCGTATGGACATTTTTAGCACTCGGCCGCATGGCCTATGAATGCAATAGCCAGCATTTAGTTTGTATGCATTATTTAATGCAATACTAACAGTCAGCCGCATAGGCATCACTATTAAATGCATTAAGAGTGGAATGCATCAGCACCCATGTGTGCCGCATAGGCATTTATTAGTAATGCATTTGTTAATGCATTTCCTTAAGTAGCCGCATATGGCCTAAGGAATTCCATGGCCGCATGCAATTTCCTCCCCCCTCTCTCTCTATTGTAGCCGCATGTATATGATCAATATTTAATGCATGTACTGAACTGTGGCCGCATATGGATAGGATTAATGCATTAATGTATTAGAAAAAAGGGGCATTAGCAAGCATTTAAAACAAATGCATTAGGATTAATGCATTTAGCATTAATACATTAGCCCATGTGCACCAGCACATGCATTATTATACAAAATACATTAGCATTTATTGCATTTCTTATGTGCATTATTCATTTTGCATGGCATTAGCATAGTGTGCCGCATGGGATGTAGCTAGCCGCATGGATTTTTTTTGCATGGCCGCATTAAATATGCATTAGTGCAAGCTTTTGCTGGCACTTGCTAGTACATGGCCGCATGGGCCATTTGGCATTTGCATTATTTTATGCATGCTTGCTCGCAAATTTTAATGCATTAGTTGCATTTGACTTTTGGCCGCATATGGTGTTTAGCCGACCGCATGGGAACCTAAGGTTGGCTGCATATAGTATTTGAGTTGGTAGCATGGCTTTTCTTTATTATTTTGCTTGCATCAGCAAGTGCTTGCATGAAAACAGTACCTGACCGCATGGAAACTTTTCGAGCCGCATGAGTCCCCCACAGCCCCTGTCCCTTCTAATATTTAATTACTAAATGTGTACTGTGCTAAATTAATTGTTCCCTGACACGATGGTGACCCGTTGTGGTGTACTTTTGACATGACATGATAGTGGCCCGATGCGGCACACTCCTGATAGTGAACATGACATGACAAGATTGAATGGTCCAGACACCGTGGATGATTGTGTTGTACAAATAGATCGGTAGTGTTTGCATCATGTCTAGGACAGGGATCCCTGAGTACCACGGTCAGGGGTACCTACTGTAAATGGCTAAAGCTAATAACTAGAATAATTCAGTAGTCATGAGAGATTTTCTCCAGCTACAGGCGATCCCGTTATCCCGGCCACCATTGTGGACTTGCAGCCTGCCGACGAGTAGGGCACAAGTCTAGATTCTCTGATATATGGAAAGAATAATGTACTGCCTAATGAACCCAAGTCGCCTGGATAACCTGGATTAGCTGCAAGACTTGTGGCTGGAGGAACATCTCACTGAATGAATGTGAAAACCCTAGTTAGCTAATGTAGAAAGCCGTAGTCACTGATTGGCCGGGAACGATTGTATGGTATGGTTTTCAGTGCTCGATTATTGCAGGCTTGACCGCATGATTGTCACTTTTAACAATAAAGATCAGAGGCTCAGTTCTGTTCAGGTGAAGGGTTACAACCCCGGTCCTTGTTTAGTTTAAGGGTTGTAACCTGGCTTCCGGAGCAGTTCTAAGTCCTCTTTTCGTTTATTGTCTTATTGCACCCCACGTCATGCTAGTAAAGTTTTACCTTACCAACAGGGATTGGAGACGGAGTTCTATTCAGGTGAAGGGTTACAACCCCGGTCTTTGTTTGGTTTAAGGGTTGTGACCTGGCTACTTGAATGGTTCCCTCGTACTCCATTATGATGGTTGTTATTCTTTTACTACAAGTTCTTTTAACTGCTTTAATATATTTTTCTGATATGCTGGTTTTAGTTCTTAAGTGAAGCCTCCTTTGTGGCACTTGCTCTTTCTGGGATCTGACCCAGCTGGTTTTGTGTGGCCAGATTTCGGAGCAGCTTCAGAGGATCTACCGACCTTCCAGCCCGATGGTGACCATCAGTCGTGACCAGGGCAACGAGAGGGTTTATTTTTGCTCTCCCACTCTATTGTAAAAATTATATTTTGAGGCGTTTAGCCGGCGAGCACCTGTTATCTCGTATTGCATACCTTATTATTGTCTGCCTACGGGCTGTAACATGATTGACAGATCCTAGGGTTGATCATGTATGACTAAACTCTTGCTAGTCCTCCCATTTTGTAACGACTAGCTTCATGATCAGCTGGATATGTAATGTTTGGGACGCCTTACTATTGTATATTTGGTGATCTTACATCTTGTAACTTTACTCGCTTGCTTGAGATTGAGACAATTAGGCTTGCTATTGACCATAAGAGACTGATGGATTGTAGCTAAACCCTCATGTATCTAGACAGCCGTGACCGTATGGTGGGGTAGATTCTATTTCATTATACGTAGCTGGCTATGTATGTCCTCGCTCTCCAGTATTCTGGTTCTGGAGCGTTACAAGGAGGAGGAGGAGGAGGCGGGTCCGGGAGGGGTCGGCGGAGGCGGGTCGGGGGAGGCGGCGGTGGCAGGTCGGGGGAGGAGGAGGGTCGGCGGAGGGGGGAAGGGAAGGGAAGGGGAGGGGAGGGGTGGGGTGTGCTCAGCAGCAAGGGTAGAATAGGAATTTTTTTTTTTTTGAAATGGGGTATCCTTAGCAAGTATGGGGTGTGTATAGCCGACCCTTAAATTTAATTAGTAAGGTAAGAAAAATTATTTACAATTCACATTAAAATAAAAAAAGAATATTTTAGCAAATACCCCCATTTCAAATGATGAAACTAGCATATGCCCTCATTATTTTTTTTAATTAGCAAATATCCCCACCCTCATGTAACACAGCAAAAAAAATTCAAAAAAAGTGGGAGTATATCATAAATATTTGATAAATTTTGAGTGGCACCCCACTTTATTTTACCATATTTAAGGTGCACCCCACAAGTTTGCACAAATGTAAGTTACCCCCAACTTTGGATGGTAACCGTCAAAAAAAAATTTAGACCAAAATGTCCTTGTTCCTTCCTCTTTCTTCTTTCCTCTTCCCCCCTTCCCCCCCCTCCCCCAGACGTGGGCGGCAGCCGGCGGAGGCACGCGCACAGCGGGGATGTCATGGAGAGGGGGTCGGGGTAGAGAAGAGAGCATTTTCGTCAAAAAAAAGGGTCAAAGGAGTTGACCGTTAAAGAAGGACGGAATCCGTCCAATGTGAAAAATATCTTACATTTGCGCAAACTTGTGGGGTGCACCTTAAATATGATAAAATAAAGTGGGGTGGCACTCAAAATTTTCCTAAATATTTTACTCATCCGTACAAAAAAATGGAAGTATTTGGTAGTTAAAAATAATAGTAGGAATATATGCTAGTATTAACATTTATAATGAGGACATGTGCTAAAATATTCCAATAAAAAATGCCAAATACAACAAATCAACAACAGATCAACAAAAACCTGATTTGGTCATCCCTCTACCTCTTCCAACAACAAACTCTGCAGACAAACTGATTTGGATACATACAAAGAATAGTATTTTTTAGAGCAATGCTATGCATGCCTACAACCAAATTCTTACAACCTCTTTACTCCCGCCACATGTCGGATTTCGATTGGAGGAGAGGAGTAAGTGGTGGGGTCGGGTGGAGCCCATGTAGCAGGGGGGTATGAGGGGTGGTGGGATCCGGTGGGACCCATGTGCAAGGAGTTGGTGAGTAAAGTTGTAAAAAAGTTGTAAGAATTTGGTAGTAAACTTAGCATTACACCAAATCAACTTATAGATTCATCTTGGATTCAAGACAGTCTAGTATGAAGCAGCCTACTCAAGACACTTTCAAAGCTTGAAAACTTTTACGGAAGATGAATCATATATGTCCGAGAGTTTTTCAGAGAGCAATCACGAACTCCCTTGCTACTAGAGAGAACATTCAGAGAAAAATGCCTCAAACTAATCCAATATGCCATCTATGTCAGTACTAGAGGTGCAACTCGGACGGGTTGGATCGGGTTTGAGTTCAACCCGAGCCAAATCCGATGAATGATAAGCCTAGTCCGAGCCCAAGTCCAACCCGACCTCGGGTTCAACATATGAAGCTCAAGACCGGCCCGGAGGAAGCTCGGATTAGGTCGGGTTCATCGGGTTTACCAGACTCTAATATGGTATTTAAAATAGTTTTAAACAAAATTAATATTAAACACATAGTCAAATAGCAATTAAGCATCAATCATTACAAAATACAAACTAACATGAGATTTAGAATGAGTCGAAGAATTTGGGTTGAGAAATTTAGGATATAAATTTTTTATTTAAAAAGTATGAAATGTTTTATACATAAATATGTATAAAAAATTATATGTATGTCGGATTTCGGGTTCTTTTGATAATCCGACACATAAACCCGAGTCCATACCGATTTTTGATCGGGTTCAAATATTTTAATCCGAACCCAACCCCAAGTCCAAGTATCTTTAATCCTAACCCAACCCATTGGCGGATTTATCCCATCGGGCTCAGGTTGAGCCCGGTCGGGTTGCACCCCTAGTCAGTACATGTTGAATCTAATGATCATTTATTTTTTCACTGTCAAATTATGGTTCTAGTTTGGAGTGACGAGTCTTATATTCGACAACAAATGCAACCGTCCACAACTATTCAAAACTTTGTGAAATCTCTTTTATCGAAGGGTGAACACGACTCAATTTCTTACAGTTTCTATCTACCATGAGCAATCTGGAAGGCAAGAAATGCTTCGTTTTTCAAATGCGTGTTCATTTGTTTGTGAGAACGTAAGAAATGCTGCTAAGAGGATTCGAGATTCTTATGAAGAAATCTCCAAGACACACCAACCCTTCATCTCCTCACTGCAATCGAGTATACGTGTACGGAATTTCGACCCGCAATCAGGCTTGTCTAACTAATCTTGTATGACTTGATTTATTTTGGTTTATTTTGACTTGGGTTCAGGTGGTTCATCATGAACCCAACCCCCTACCTACCACCATCTCCATTTAAACCCACCAACCCTTTCTCTCTCTTCATTTACTTTCTTACTTTTCATTTACTCCTTCTTATTCCTCATAACTCTCTCCACCTACCAAGAGAGAGGCTTAGGCAAGTGCAACTTGCTTCATGAAGGAACTCCATTTTTTTTGTTCCATTGTCTTCCTCACGAGATTCTAAGACACTTTAGTACTTAGTATTTTCAATTTTCATAGTTTATTTCTTGTAGATCTAAGCTTGTTGCATATTCGGATTCCTGGGGTTTTGATCTATCAAACTTTATTATTTCCAAGTTTTTGTTGTTCCTTGTTGTAGAGAACTTCGTTCTACCCCATTTTGATCTATGGAAGTCTCATTTTGACTTAGATCGAAGTTTTCATGGAAGTTTGGAGTTCTGGACAAATTCTACGCCCACGTTATACGTGTTCGCGTAATATCAAGTTCTACGTCCACGTTATACGTGTTCGCGTAATATCAAGCTCTACGTCCACGTTTATTCGTGTTAGCATGAATCTGTTTTACGCGTAAAACAAACCTTCCCTGCCTTGGCGTAAAACAAGCTTCATGCGTACTCTTTTACGCGTACTCCATTTTACGCGTACAAGCTCCACGCGTATTCTTTTACGCGTATTCTTTACGCACACTTCCTTCACGCGTACTTTATTTACGTGCGTACAAGCTTCACGCGTACCTTATTTACGCATACTCCTTAGTGCGTACCTTCGTTACGCGTACTCCTCTTGGCGTACTCTTTTGGCATACTCCCATGCCCGGAGGCTTCTTACCACTAGCATATTTTACCCCCCCTTGTCCGGCGCAGTATGGCTCTGGCATCCATTGCTCTAGATTCACCCTTGTTGGGCACGTGGCACCCCTTATTATATCCTTACGCCTATTTGACATGAACTCGATATAATCATGATATGTTAGTATTTAAATGATAATTTGTACCCGGCATGATTTTGTGACAACTCATGATAGTGGTCCGTCGTGGCGCACTCCTAACAAGTAACAAGTACAAGTAACATGACATGATGATGACCCGTTGTGGTGCACCCCTGCTAAGTAATCCTGACATGAACTCATGAATACCGTTGCGACGGTTATCTTGACCTGCTAAGTAATCTTGACATGAACTCTGGAATGCTGTTGTGACAGCTACCTTGACTTGCTACTCTTGTCTTGACACCGTAGGTGCTTGCTTGAAACTTATTTGTACAAGCTACTAGTCTAGTCTCGTCTTGTATCATGTCTAGGACATGAGTCCATGGTTACCACGGTCAGAAATTCATACTGAATCTGACTAAGGTTAATAACTAGATTGATCAAGTAGTACATATAGAGATGTTTCCAGTTACAGGCGATCCCGTTATCCCGGCCACACCTGAGGAACTTGTAGCCTGCCGTCGAGTAGGGCACATTTTTAGCCCACTGTCATGTGGGGCACTTCATGAAACAAGTACAAGGCACACTGTTATGTGTTGCACTCTAAGCCATCTAATAATTCTGGATCTTTGATAATCAACCTCGCCTGGATAACCTGGATAGCTGCAGGACCTGTGACTGTTGGAACATCTCATTGCATCTTGCTAGTAACTAGGCTTGTGATAACTATAGCTAGTTAAAGTATCAGGCCGTACTCATTGCTTGACCGTGATTGATTGGATGGAGTCCAGCCCAGTCTAGTCTTGTCCTGATCCTACACAAGATTGTTACATGACCTGATTGCTTGTGCTTTACTTTATCGATAAATGGTGGAAAACCAAGTTCCGTTCAGATGAAGGGTTACAACCCCGATCCTTATTTGGTTTAAGGGTTGTAACTTGGTTATCTGAATAGTCCCATGGTTATCTTATCGTATATCATCATAATTTTCCACATCTCCAGTCTTTTATTATATAATTATGTTTTGTGCTAATTGCTGGTTTTAGTTCTTAAGTGAAGCCTCCCTTGTGGCACTTGCTCTTTCTGTGGTCTGATCCAGCTGGTTTTGTATGACCAGATTTCGGAGCAGCTCCCGAGGATCTCCCTGACTTCCAGTCAGATGGTGACCACTAGAAGAAACCCTGACAACGAGTGGGTTTTATTTTGCTCTCCCACTATATTATAAAATTATTCTTTTGAGGCGGTTAGCCGCCGAGCAAGTGTTAGCTCGTTTGCAACTTTACTTACTGTCTGCCTACGGGCTGTAACATGATTGACAAATCCTAGGGTTGATCATGTATGACTTAAACTCTTGCTAGTCTTCGCATTTTGTATGACTAGCTTCATGATCATCTGAATATATAACGTATGTGACGCCTTACTTAGTATGTCTGATGATCTACCATCTTGTTACATTTACTTGCTTGCTTGAGATTGAGACACTAGGCTTGTTCTTGACCTTAAAAGACTATTGGCTTGTAGTTAAACTCTCATGTATCTAGACAGTCGTGACCGTATATCGAGGTGGAATTCACTTTAATATACGCAGCTGGCTATGTCTGTCCCCCGCTCTCCAGTATTCTGGATCTGGGACGTGACACCTCCACCACCCAATCATTGAAAAATAAATTTCGATGGTGCTTTTTCATGGAGACAATGGGTGCAAGTGTAGTTCTTCGAGACAACGGAGGTGTATTTCGGGAAGCCATATCAATAGTTCAAGAATGAGGGAGTCCATTGGAGGCTGAAGGACTAGCATTTATAAGGATGGCAATCGTGCTCTGTAGGAGAGAAAGACTTGGTGACAGTAAGATTCTAATTGATGCAATCACACACAATGAGACTCACACTCTTTGGAGAGTTCGGCATGACATTGAAGAAGGTCAAAAAGCAATTAAATAATTTTGTGGGATCTCTTTTATTTTCTCTATAAGGAATTAAAACTTAGTAGCTCATTCTCTTGCTACTAATTCTTTATTTTTAAACAATATTTCTACTAGGCTTTTCAAATAGCCTCATGATTGTATTATGGCACATATCCACAATGAGATGTCCAACATTTAATTTCATGAATGAAAATTTCAACACTTTCTTTAAAAAACAATTATGCATTTTTTTGTTAATTTTGTGAGATGAAAACGAGAACATGAGCCAAGTTTTCTTTTGTCGTTTTGGGAACATAAATAGTAAATATTCTAATACGGACTAACATTTTTTATGCGGGTCTCAAATCGTGACAAGACCTATACTGTTGGATCCACAACGTTGAACTACTCATATGATGATATTTTTAACGAGTTTTGGAAATTTTTCATAGCGTCACTCGCATGCCCCACGAGTGATGCTAAGAAAAAGTACTGCATAACTCGCTAAATTTTTTTTACAGGACGGATTCGACTTTGCAAATACAACGACGTAGGTCTCATCGTAATCCGAGTCTCGCATGAAAAAGATTTGATTATGTATTTATGCGGTCAAATCGATAATAAATTTATATACAATCTATGAAAATATAAATAACTTATATGCAAAATTAAATAATTTTTTTAAAAATGGCCTAGTCGTAGGCTATGACGAGTTGTATGCGAAACATTAACAAAACCGGCCATAGTATATGGGAGTTTGTCATAATTTGTCAGATAAGTTTTGTGCAAATTACTAATATCGGCATAGGCTATGACAATTTGTATCCGATTTTGTAAACTTTTCAATCTCGTTAAATTTCACATAATTTCACCAAACTTTGTTATTCTATACATAATTTTATGTAAAAAGAACCATAAAGAGTATCTTAATAAATTGGCCAACTTTAGGAGGTTTCCTGATATTTACCCTAGGCAAATGTAAAGAGCAATAAAAAAGTTATTACGAGATAACACACTTTTGATAGTTCCGTGCATAATCAGAATTGTCAAACTTTTTTACAATTCTTGCTATTCTAGGACTGTCAAAATTTTGGTAGGCATAATTTTATATGGACTGTCAAAATTTTGGTAGTCGATATATAAAGGACTGTTAAAATTTTGACAATTCTATTTTTTTTACGACTGCCAATATTTTTTTACAACTGCTAAAATTTTGACATTGTTGAATATATATAGAATTGACAAAAATTTGATAGTTTTAAGACTACAAAAAATGTGTTGCCCTCTCATTTTTGTAGTGTGTTCTTAACATTTGCTTTACCAAAACAAGAAAAGAAGGCAAATGTTAAAGGCCATCCCCTTTTTACTAAGGGCCACCAACTTAAAACTTTAAAAAAATTTACAAGTTTGTCATTTTGAAAACACTAAGGCCCACCCCGTTTTCTCAATCGAGGACTGCAGGGCTTGCCTGCAGTCCAAAGTGAATACAGGACTACAGTGCTTGCCTGCAGTCCTCGATTGACAGAATTTTTTTTTTTAATCTACAGTGACTGCATGACTTGCCTGCAGTCCAAAGTGAAGACAGAACTGCAGTGCTGGCCTGCAGTCCGTCTTCCCCGTGAACTTTTTTCCTTATGTCGGTTCCCGATTGAATGAAGAGAAGAAGGAGAGCTCGTAGTTTTTTGTTTCACCTTGATTTTTGTAGCCTCTGCAGCAAAGCCAATAGCAGCAGAGATGATGCCAAAGAAGTCTACCATAGCACACACCACCATCACCTTCTTCTCCATCTCTCTCTCTCTCTCTCTGGAGAAGCTCTTCAAGTGTGGTTTGTGGCGGGGGGAGGGAGGCGGGGGAGGGGGGGGGCTGCGGCGGGGGGATGGAGGCAGAGGCGGAGGGGGCTGTCAGCTTCCTCTTGGTGGCCCTTAGTAAATCACTTTACATTAGGTAAAAATTTGAGAGGGTCATGGTGTAGCACCCAGTTTCTAAAATAAGGGTAATTTTAAAATTTTGTAATTATAATTATTTAATAATGATATTTAAACCATATTATAATTTTTGGTGATTTTTAGTTATTTTTAAAACTATTTAAAACCACGACTTGTGATTTTGATGTTTTGTTAGTGCAACCTTAGAGATTACTTAACCTAGAGACTAACCATGACCATGTGAGCCTAGCCATAGGCTTAGAACATCAAATTTCCACTTTTTAGTCAAAAGGGTATTTTGGTAATTTATTAGAATTTATTTGGATTTATGTAATTTATTATTCTTTAATTAGTTGATTAGTGTCATGTTAGCCCTAACCTAGTTTAGCCTAATCTAGGGGTTAGCCACTAACCTAGAAGACTAAGTGTAGGTATTTACTTTATGTTGTAAATATCTTAGGATTGAAATATCTTAGATATTTGCTTTATAGGATATTTTTCATAAAACCTAGAAAGATCTTCAACCCTTTACCTAGAAGTCAATGTTCCTTCACCTTGAAGCAACCCAAGGACACCCCCTACCTCCTTGGCTGGCCATAGGACCACCCCCTCTATATATGTACACCCCTTCACAAAAAGTTCCATTTTTCATTACTTTGAAACCTTGATTTTTTTCCTCAACTTCAACCTTCCACAACTTAGCCATTTTAGCTCCAAATTGAGCCAAACTTCTTGCATTGGAACCCCCTACTGTTGAGGATGCTAAGGGAGGCTAGCTAGCAAGGTTATACAAGCATTGGGCACCCCAAGTGAAGAGAACACCCCCCCTATTCTAGGCTTTTCTTGAGTTTTCACTCAATAGGTAAATACCTACAAACCTTGTTAATATTGTAATTTTTCTTCATAAATGCATGCATATAGGTATACCCTAACTGTGGGTCAAGTTTGGTAGGAAGTAGGTTTGATTTGGTGTCCGTATCGGACACGTATCCATGTTTGAAAAACAGTGTTTGGTGGAATGCCACTTAGGGTTTAATGTTGTATTTTTGTAAAACAAAATACATTTTTGGGTAGCCCTAGGCTTGTAGGACACAACCCTAGTTGACTGAGCACGAAATCGTATCGTGTCCGTGTCCAAATTGGACACGGACACACTGTTAAACACCACACTGTGCACACTGTTAAACCCCACTGTTTGACACTTCGTGTCGTGGACACGATACAGGAACTTTGACACGTGCCCTGACACCCCACCTATCCTAGGACACGACCACGACACCATAGGTTGCACACACGTGGCCCTAGACTGGCCGACACGTGCGCACGAGACTGTGCACGCTGTCCTGCTACTCGACCCAATTTTCTGACACGACACGCCATGAGGACACGTGGAAATTTACGCAGAGGTGGGGGCTATCACTGTCAGACCCCCCTCGAGTTTCACGACACCACGTGTCGTATCGAGGACACGAGGACACGTGCACTGGTTTTACACTGCACAGTGCACACACGCACAGAGCCAACTTCGCGTGCGTCGTGTCGCACGGACATGACACTTGGACACCTCATGTTTGCACGAGTGTGTAGCCCATCACTGGGCGAACACTAGGACACGAGCACGAGATGTGTCGTGTCCTGTGTCACGAGCATGAGACGCTCGACCGCGTGCACGACGCGGTCTGTAACTCACGTTTTGTGACACTTATACGCGTGTCGTATCACGTGTAGACACGATGATGACACGTAACAGTGTGTCTATCGTGTAGCCCTATATGTGGGCTACACGTGTGTATGACCACGAGACGTGTCGTGTCTCGTGGTGTGTCCACGAAGGTCGTGAACTGGTGCACGACACAGTGCTCTGCACTGTGTCCAGTTTTACCCATTTGGGGTTTTATTGAGATTGACACGTTGTGTCGTGTCGGGACTGTGTCTCAGGCACCCTAGAAGCTAGGGGACACTTGGGGCAACACTTACCAACCAAGGGTTTCGTGTCATAGTTTGGTTTTGGACACGGATTTAGGTTTACCCTATCTCACTGTGCACAGTGCATATTTCCAGATTTTTGGTATTTTCCCAGTTTTCAAAGTGGATTTTAAATCGATTTTGATTGATTTATATATGCGTATTTATGTTTTATACACTGTATACGTATGTATATATGTATATGAGTGTGTGGGTATATGAGTATGTGTATGAGTGTATATGTGTATATGTAGTATGTATAGGTGTGTGTATAGATATGTAATGTGTTGTGTGTTTTTGCCAATTCTCAGTTTTCTGAGAATTGACAGCCCCCTCTCACTGTGACACACCCCACACACACTCACATCTCTCTCTCTCTATTGTTCTCTCTCTATATATATATATATATATATATATAATATATATATAATATATATATATATATAGATATTTTATATATATATATATATATATATATATATATATATATATATATAGATAATATATATATATATCAAAATTAAATATATTTTGATATATATATATATATATATATATCTATATTATATTATTATATATATATATATATATATTATATATATATATATATATATATATATATATTATATATATCTATATATTATAGATTATATATATATATATATATATATATATATATAGATATCTATATAATATATATATATATATATATATATAATAAAATATATATATATATATTATATATATTATATATATTTATGTATATATATGTGATACTATTACTTTTAAGATATAGGTTTACATATAGAACCTATAAGTTACTGCCTAGTGTTATAGACATTAGCCTATGGCCATTAGGGGCTAACCTAATTTGACCAAGGACCCTTGACCTAGGTAGTTGACCTTGTTGACTAAAGTTGACCAAAGTCAACCTTAGGTCAAACTTGACCTAGTTAACCTAGATTTGACTGAAATAACCTAGAATGACAGTTTGACTAAACCCTAACTAATTTGACCATGGTTGATCTAACCTTGACCAATTGACTAGAAATGGCTTGGATGGACTTTAAAGGGCTTGATGACTAAGGTTTGACTAAACCCTAGACTATTAAACTAGTTGATTTATGTTTGACCATATGGTTATGAGGATAGTCTATGTAATTTAAGAATGTATGGGGTTAAGTGGGATGATTAGGAGTTGTCATGATTTGGGCTAGCCCTATGAGTTGACTTAGATTGTAATGGTTGACCCTTAACCTAATGACCTTGTGACTAGTCTAAGTTGACCTAGATTTGACTAACTTGACTTGCTGACCTTGTTGACTTAGTGACTTCTTATGACCTAGTATGACTTAAGTTGACTGGTTTGACATTGGTTGACCTAACTTTGACTAGTTGACCTGGTTTAACTTTTTAAGTTGACCAGAGTTGACCAAGAGTGACTTTGGCCTAGATTGACCTAGAATCATGTAGTAGCATGTATACTCTATTTTTACCATTGTGGATATATGTGACCTGTTTTACTCTAAATACTCTGTGACACCAGTTCGGACATCTATTCATATCAGTCATACAGGGTGACAGGCGAGTACATTCTCTGATCATTTCATACTTGTTGAATTTATATTCTTGCTCTAGATTACTTTACATGATGCTGTTACGTTATTATCACGGATTGGTACTATATGGATCTTGTCATGCGATGTTATCCCCCTCGGGGTGCATCAAATACAGTTGTCATGTGCTTTTCACGAACATCTTGTATTTTATTACACCGCTTTCATGTTATACTCTGTACTCTTGTACTCTCGTGATCACGGAGCAAACATGATAAAAACCTCTTGTGCAAGGTAACGTAACTTGACTGGATCCTTGTGTATTGATTGGGGAGGTGAGTAGGAAATGGTTATAATGATCAAAATTCTATCTTGTGCAATCTGTGAAATTATATGTCCTAACCCGTTTATATAACCATATCATGCTCTAAATCACAGGTTACCTACAGTTCTTACTTATCATATATATAGATAATTCCAGTATCAAATCTCTCTCATTTTATATATATTCTTTACAGTCCATGTATTCTTACTCTATGCATGCTTTACATTCCCAACATGATATGAACTGCGTGAGATGTACTGTGCTCGTTCTGTCCTGACTGGACCTGTTAAAAATATTACAGATGATGATGGTGATTGTCCTACCTTCTATGGGACATATGAGGGTGACTCAGGAGCCTGAGGCGGATCTAGCTCAGTAGAGGGTGCCTAGTCTAGCTAGTGTTTATAGTTTTCATTTTGTATCGGATTGTTCCGATTGTCAGTTGTGACTTAGTTATATTTCAGGTCTTGTACTTATTTGTGTTGGCATCTACTTTTGGTGTGATAACTCTATTTATATTTCATTCTTTCTTTATCTGATTCCAATCATGCTCTATCTTTCTAGACTTGTGTTTGAGATATAAGGTTGAGATGTTATGTTATACCTCCGTGCAGATGACGGTTTAATCTTTGTTGAGTTAGATGTTATAGATGACCTATACAGCGTTCTACCGCCGACGCTGCGGCGTAGGCTGGACGTACCCACGTTCCGTCGTGCCCCTAATCAGGGTGCGGGTCGTGACACATTTTGTGTGGCCCATGCAGGGCTGTGTCGCAATAGTGCGATCTCTAATGGTGCTCGACTTAGAGTACTAATTACGAGCCTGCAATTGGAGTAGGACCTAGGACATGATAGGAGTTTCTCAGTCCACCTAGGAAAATTTTTCGATCTTTTGATTATCATGATTACTTCCTGTATTAAATTAACTGTCCTTCTTGATAATCTCTCATGTGCCATATTGACTCTTTGTTCGATTCGTCTCCAGGATGACGAAGACGCACCCGCAGGCCACTGGATCGAGTAGCTGCCAGATAGATCTGACCAGGCTGAGGAGGAGGTTCACAAGACTGCCCCCAGTGATTCTACTATCCAGAGACCCCGACAGTTGCACAAGGAGGTCTCGGCCGTTGTCCAGGGATACTGTCGCCACCACCACCGATACGACGGATACACATCATATGTTCCTTCTCCTTCAGCAGATGTGGAATCAGCGGCCAGGCAGAGGCATCGCAGCGCCAGTCGGAGACTCAATCGTCAGATTGAGATGCTGAAGCAGAGTATGGAGAACTCGCATCAGCTTGCACTGGCAGCAGTGGAGAGAGTGCACGGGTACGGTGCAGGGCCCTACTGGCCAGCAGCCGTACCAGCAGCAGTCCAGGCCGGGGACATACAGACTTTAGGAAGATGAGCTCCAGGACTTCACGGGCACAGAGGGCATCCTTTATGCGACGACTGTCTAGAGGATGTGCAGCGGAGCATGGAGCTGGCAGAGCTTCTAGAGCACTTTGGATTTCGACCGCTGCCAGCCGATCTTCGACATCGCGCTGATGGTACGCACGGATCCTCAGCGTCGGTGAGGGGCTGACATGGGGAACTTTCGGAGGCTCTTCAAGGAGAAGTTCTTCTCCGGACGTGGCTCTTACAGCATTGGAGGGCCAGTTCGTGGGCCTGGTACAGGGGAACTCGTCGGTGGACGAGTATGCAGCAGAGTTCTTCCGCCTTAGCAGGTTCGTCCCGATATGATCCAGGATTGTAAGCCCCTGATTTTTTCAAAATTTTTTAAACTAGTGTTAATTAATTATTAAATGTCATTATTGGTTTTAAAATAATTTAATAGATTTAGGAATTTTCTAGAATTTTTAAATAAATTTATGAGTTTTAAATATACAAAATAGCATTTTACAAATTATTTAAATATTTTAATATCATTTTGTAAATTTTAGAATTGTTTTAATATGGTTATGCAATTTATTAAATTGTTTTTATAGCATTTTGTAATTTACCATTTGTTTTGAATGCGGAATGCAAATTATCATTTGCATTTTAACCTGATTAGGACCTATTTAATAACCTAAACCTAAGGACCTAAGTGCTAAACTACCTACCCACCCGACGACTGCCCCGACTGCCCGATGACCGCCACGCCGCCCTGCCCCGCCATTCCCGGCTGCCCCGACGCCTTAACTCCCCTATAAACCC